>OX411550.1:27212887-27592887 GCA_948146395.1 Fragum whitleyi | reverse complement strand
CACGTTAATTTGCAACAGATTGATAAAGGTTTTACGTGTTTGATATGGTCATGTTGAGAAATCAAGCTTTAAACGATACGCTCATTAGGGGTGGTCGGCGCACGTCAAATTTATTACTTACGAATCTTATATGGTAGATGTTTGAACGTCATTTATTTCAATATTCATGATGAGTTTGATATAGCAGAACCATTGTTGAAGGCAGTTAATATTGGAGTCCACGCATGTGTATTTTAATACATATGACTTTACGCAGTGGGTAGTTATGATGTTTTGTTTTGTCCGAGTGCAAAACAAACGGCGTGAAAATGGCGACGTCAGCGGAACGCTCGGCGCACAAATTCGTTCATAATTAGGTTTGAATTGCGAAATAAGCCTTTATACAGACCATTAAAGAGTTCGAAATAAGGAATGACAGTAGCTGTTTGTGAAGCAAACTCTTTTTTACGGATAAACAATGTACAAAAGTGAAATTAACCTAAAATGTCGGGGAAAAGATCAAGAAAGAAAGAACTAGATCTAATGCGAAAAGCGTCGATAAATGAATAAATTACGTTTTCGGCGACGTCAATCAGAACGCTTGGTTGGATAAAGAAACTGTGAATATATGTAAGTAAACCAGCAGTATATAGTTTGGTATGACTTGGTCATTATTCGCGCCAATAAACGATAGGTATCGAGATTTTAAAGAAATAAGCATGCACTTTCGGCATCAAAAGAGATTTGGAAGCGGTTTCCACGAAACCCCATATTTCTTTGGTGGGTCTATCTCGATGAATTAAGGTAGTGGTAGCGTAATACTAAGGTATTCAAAACAAACCAAAATATTTATTTCCTGTTCGTACAAAACGATTAAAGTGCCTATTTTGAAATGTCTAAAGATATGTAACGATTTATAATAAAAAAAAAATAAACAAAAAAAAAAAACAAAAAAAAAAACATTTACTTTACTCACCAATTGTCGGGTTCAAACAAATACGATAGTGCGTATCCACGTAAAATATTGAGGAGCTTGGTTTTAAAATCAAACACCTTATTGAATGCATAACAAAAGTCTATATCAACAATGCTTTGAGATATGTTTTGACATAGGTTCTTTCTTTGTATAACAAGTATATGGGGCCGGTATAGGAACGGGACTTTATTAAGAAGTGATCCAGTTTTGAAACGACGTTTCAAGTGTACATACATTAGTCTTAATATTTCCATAAAAATTGATATGTGAGAAAAGCAAAGTAGATGAAAACCTCTCGTCACAAGCCTGTGTATCTGCAGAGTTTGGCTAGAATCTGATCTATGCCTTGCTATCGCTCAAAGAGTCACAGGTTAAATACCCAAAAGGCGGCAATGATTCTTTCTGACTTTTTATCTAACACCAAGGGTTGCAAATCGTAGACCTACGGTATGTGGGATAGCAGCTGGAGGCTAGGAAAGGATGATATGGTTGCACTGGTGTAAGCCGCCGCAATATAACTAAACGATTGTTGAAAGTGGCGTAAAACTCCAATTCAAATCAAATGTAAGAGCCCAAATTAGGCCCGAGTGACATTGTGAGGAAAGATTTTACGTTTGTATTTTTTTTAATAAATGTATGAGAGCGTCTCATTCTTGAAACAAGCAGTAGGCACACATGGATACAAGTGGTTAAACACCTTGCTTGGATTTTGTGCAAGAAAGTCAAAAATTACTGACTTTCTTGCACAAAATCCAAGCAAGGTGTTTAAAAATGTTGATTGCTAGATACACACATGCAGAGGTTTGTATTGATTTTTGACATTCGATTTTCTTATCAAGAGAATTTTATACATTGGGCAAAAAGGGGCTATTTGGTCGATGTCTAAGTGTCTATCCTAGCTAAACCACGTGTACTGCGCAGACTGGATGGGATCGAAACTTAATGCACATTGCTGTTGTTTTTTTTTTTTTTTTTTTTTAATCTAGAATGACCATTTGGGTTAACCATTCAACAAATTCGGATACATGTAGTTAAATAACTATGAACCGATATAGTACCTTTTTTGCATAACGTATCTTAAAATATTTATGATTCTGAAATAATGCTTTTTGACAATCAATCAATTTCGAAATGAAAGGTCAAGATTTATTTACTAATCTGAAATAAGTACTAAGAATAAGAAATAATCATTCGGAATACTACTTAAAATTTCTATCTTGCTAAAAAACCCATTGATAAAAAATATAACGATCTTTCTTATAGGCAAAAAACTTTTGGTAATTTTGTTGCGAAATAAAAGTCGATTAAAATTTTTGAATAGTGAAAGCAAGCTACTGAAAAGGGGAAAAAATGTCGATCTTTTTTCCCTCAGCTTTATTCAATTCCAAATTGCTGCAGTAATCTTTTTATGCATATAAATTCCCTTTCAATTTGTTCATTTTTAATACTTATATATTATCATTTTCTTTTTTGTGTGGGTGTGATAGTTCATTAATCGGATATTTTTAATGTTCAATATTATTCAGAAGTACTTATTTACAGTAGTGTATATGCACAATGTATATTGGGTAATGTTGACCAATAATGGAAACTGTCACACTTGGAATTAACATAGTAATTAAGCCCCTAGGGGGATAAAGAGATACACAATAAGCTTATCACTTAACTGGGATTAAGGATAAAAATATAATTATGAACCGTCTTGAGACGGATCGAACCGCTTTGGAATACCAAGAAATTCCAAAACGGATCGATATTCCAAAGCGGTTTATAACATCACCACCCTCTTAATCATGCGGTGACCGTACGCGGGTGACATACGGTGTTCGTTAAATCATCGCATGATTTAACGTGTACCGCAGGTAGACCTTGCGATTTTGCAAGATAATAATTTTCCCAAATCGTAAGACCGCATGGACGTAAAAGCATCGCAATGTACGCCGAATAGACATCGCACACTGCCACCGTGTAATGCTTGCTTCTAAATCTTTACTGCATTTTTGTGTCATCAAACACATGTCTTAACACATTCGAAACCCAACTTCCCTATGTCAGGGGTTATATAAGAACTGCATGGCATAAAATTTACCTTAACAAGAATTAATTTCTGGTGAGCTGACGTCAAATATTGGAGTGTATAATTGTTTCATTTTTGGTAATGATACGTTGTTAATTTCATTACTATTGTATATTCTGCTCCTCGGGACAGATTAAAACAAACAAGACAAAGGGGCGGAGGAGGGGATTTAAAAAAAGATAAAATGGCTGAAAAATAAATAAATAATCTAAAAATTCAATGCTTTTTTTTTTCATTTCATTCACTTTTTTTTATTTTTTATTCGATCGGGATAAAATTGTACTATACAATAGTATATTTGTTCTAAGTGTGAAATGACAACAAAACTGCTTTGCAGTGGTTGTTGATGTTGAACAAAGGCAAAAAACCAATTCTTGAGGGAGACTGAAAATCTTTTAAAGAACCAAATCCAAAAATGAGGAGAATATTAAAGTAATACTCATATCAAATAAAGATACCATACAAAAGAAGCCCATCAGATAAAGAAGAACTGGATGATGAAAGGTCATTTTATTTTCATTTCAATTTTGAGAAACCAGAAAATAAAATAAATGGCCTTGTGAACCATTTTCAGGTGTAGTATTTAAATGCACTCTCATTATTTGAGTTTTTTGTCGGACCATTTAATGTTTGGTTCAATGAATTTTATGGATACATCACTTGATGAAGATGTCTCCCGTTCCTAAACATTTAAGGAAAAGGACCGCCGGTTTGGGATGAGCTTTCAAAATATTTTATAATAAAATTAAGTCCCGCCCTGCTACGCCATATTTGGGTAAGGAGGGGTGTGTCAATAAATTTTTTGAACAAGTTAAGAAGAGGGTCACCCAAGTATCATTCATGCCAAGTTTAAAAGAAATTGGCTCAACGGTTTGAGAGGATATTAACAGATTTTATTGTGAATATGAGTCCCGCCTTGGCACGCCCACATTTAGGGGAATCCGATTTTTGTACAACTTTAGAAGAGGATAACCTAAAGATCATTCATGCCAAGTTTCATTTAAATAAGGCCAATGGTTTGGGAGATGAAGATTTTGAAAGATTGTATAGCGAAAATAAGCTCCGCCCTACCACGCCCATATTTAGGGGTCAAACCATATATCTTGGACAACTTTAGAAGAGAGTCAACCAAGGCTCATTTTTACCAAGTTTTGCCAAATTATTCTAACCGATATAAGATTAGAAAATGTTTAAAGAAAATATTAAGCTCGGGCGGAAGCATGCACAACGGACTCACCGCTATGACAATAGCTCGCTGGCCTTCTGTCAGTGGGGCTAAATTGGTAATCTATAGAACCTTAATGTCACTTTTCATCCCCCGCCGTTTTCGGCGAGGGGGATATATAGTAATGGTCTCCGTCCGTCATTCCGTCATTCCGAGGTTACGTCACTAAACCTGTCAGGAGCATATCTCGTAAAGTATAAAAGCTATCAACTTGAAACTTTATGGGTGGATAGATCTCATGAAGGAGAAGTGCAGTGCACAAGAACTACAACTCTTGCTTGCATAATTTTGGAGTTATTGCCCTTTGTTATTTTTAAGACTTAGATTTTGTCCGGAGCATATCTCCTAAAGTATTAAAGCTATCAACTTGAAACTTTATGGGCGGATAGATCTCATGAAGAAGAAGTGCAGTGCTTTATAACTACAACTCTTGCTTGCATAATTTTGGAGTTATTGCCCTTTGTTATTTTTAAGACTTAGATTTTGTCCGGAGCATATCTCCTAAAGTATAAAAGCTATCAACTTGAAACTTTATGGGCGGATAGATCTCATGAAGAAGAAGTGCAGTGCTTTATAACTACAACTCTTGCTTGCATAATTTTGGAGTTATTGCCCTTTGATATTTTGAATACTTAGATTTTGTCCGGATCATATCTCCTAAAGTATAAAAGCTATCAAATTGAAATTTTGTGGGTAAATAGATCTCATGAAGGAGAAGTGTAGTGTAAAAGACCTACAACTTTTGCTTGCATTATTTTGGAGTTATTACCCTTTGTTATTTTCAATACTTATATTTTGTCCGGTGCATATCTCCTTAAGTATAATAGCAATCAACTTGAAACTTTATGGGTGGATAGATCTCATGGAGGAGAAGTGCAGTGCACAAGAACTACAACTCTAGCTTGCATAATTTTGGAGCTATTGCCCTTTGTTATTTCAAATACTTAGATTTTGTCCAGAGCATTCCTCGTAAAGTATAATAGCTATGGGTGGATAGAGCTCATGGAGGAGAAGAGCAGTGCACAGTAACTACAGCTCTTACTTGCATAATTTTGGAGTTATTGCCCTTTGTTATTTTTGATACTTTAATTTTATAGGGGGTAAATTTCTTAAAGTTCAAAAGAATCCTTTATATATTGGGCTTCAGTTTTACTATCAAGCTTTCGCGGCGGGGGGGGGGGGCATGTCCGACATGGCTCTTGTTGTTATTTGGAGCAATTGGGAACCTCCGGCGATTCTACGGAATAGACCTAGGGAATGATAAACTCTCATAATTATCTGATGGGTGTCCCCAGGTTAAAAAGTCTTCGATTCTTTTTTGAAGTTTATCCCTAAAATGCACATATCTAACCGAGATCTTTTGTAGTCCAATATGGAGAATATTTCAATATTCAAACAAAAGACGAGGGTAATAAAAAAAGAAATCTAGATTTTTAGTACCATGAATATTCTAACTTAAAATGTAGATCTCTAGAAAAGAACAACTATGGGGCTAACTTATGAGTCATTGGGACTTTGCTGAAGTCACGCAGCTCATGAGAAGACCCTGCTTAAAATTTTGAAATGAAACTAATTTCCCTACCAT
This sequence comes from Fragum whitleyi, assembly GCA_948146395.1. Lineage (NCBI taxonomy): Eukaryota > Metazoa > Mollusca > Bivalvia > Cardiida > Cardiidae > Fragum > Fragum whitleyi. Next base: position 27,587,045 of record OX411550.1, on the reverse strand, counting down.
GCCCCGTCTCTACCAATGTATAAATCGAAATTTCATTGACAATTTCTGACAATAGTTGCTTTTTGTGCCTTGCATTTCTTCTCATTGTTGTATATTTACCTGTGAAGTTTAAAGTCGATAGCATTTATTTTTTAGGTTTTATTGATTAAATGGAGTTTAACGCCGCTTTCAACATTATTTCAGTTATATCGCGGCGGCCGGAGAACCTAAAAATGGATTCCTGGTATTTCTCTCACCTGTACTACTATTACATCCTTTCCTAGCCTCCGACTGCTATCTCACAGAGGTTTACGATTATCTACCCATTGGTGAGAGACAAACGTCGGAAAGGACATTTGCCGCCACCGGGGATCGAACCCACGACTTATTTTTTAGGAGCAGCTAAACTACAGGGCAGGTTTAGTGACGAACGAAGATCATTACTACATCTTTTTTTTTCTACAGAGATATTGATATTCGTCATTTGCAGCATCAAAACGATAGCTTAGATAACATAACATCGTTCTTATTCTAAAACCTCGTAACTACAGCTTTGATTAAGCTGCAGTTACGAAGTTTTAGAAAAAACAACGACGATAAATTGTTTTGTCTACGGACCGTCTCGACTGTTCGAGCGACAAACAAGTAGGCTTACAAAGCAATTTACAACCTTCTCTAGGAAAGAGGAGATTGAAGTGGTAATGATTATAAACCATTTTTATGTTAATTTGGAAAACAACATACAAAAAGCTAGGATCAAAAAGAGGAGATAATGAATAACATCATTTTTTTTTATTTTGTAATAAAAGCCAAATAAAGCCATCCTTAACAATAAGCTGATCTACAAATGTGACCCGTCACGCGAAAAAGGACCATCCGGGAATTCTGTAAAATGAATTATTGAAAAAGAATTTTGATCCAGCATAGGTCAACCAGAAGTCGCATTTCAAAATTTCTTTCACCGGAAGGTAGATCGATCATTCTAGATTCAGAAAATAATCACGGTGCAAGAAGTTTCCGCGCAGTCTTACTAGGGTCGACACTGTACGCACTACCCAGATGGTCCATTTTCGCGTGACGGGTCACAAATATATAACATACAAAACAAATGTAAATGTTAAGAACACAATTGTGACTGGTTGAAATACAGTAGATAAAAAATCCAATTCAATTTCCGGCGACCTTTCAAGAAAGTCCAGTCCATAGCCCGACTATGACTGAAATCTTTGACTTAACAAAAAGGGCTATGATGGTCCTAAATTGCTCACCTGAGTCAGTAATCTCAGAGCTTGTCAAGTGAGTAATTAATACCAGCGATTGTTTTGATTATGGTTTGAAGAAACAAACAAAAATTTCGTCCTATTGAATTTGATATTTCTAAAAACAAATTGCCACTTTTGTTTTACCTCTTAAGTAGTGTAGTTCTTTATTTTTCTTGTAATAAAGTAGACCGCAAGCAGTGTAAGCTAAATTTAGACAGTTCATTGTGCTGGCTGAACTTTGTCTAAACAGCCTGTGTAAGCTTTATGCCCTGAACAGTAGGTAAAGGAGCAGCAAGAGTTCAACATCGGAAACTTTTAGCCTTTCCATTACAATGGAAACAAGATTTTATGGAATTAATTCTTTATACAACTTTGGTTAGCTTCATCAAAGGAACAACCCTACCAAGTTTCAGCTTGGTTAGCCCGGTGGATTAGGTAGAGAAGTATTTTTTTCTAACACTTCAAAAATCCTGTTTCTGCAGCTTGTATTATCTGCTCGAATTTCGGAGAGTTTGTCATCAAATGAAAGTTCTCTAATGACTTTATTTATTACTCCACAATTATAGGATGAGGGTATATTGTTTTTGTCTGTCTGTTTGAAAGTTTGTCAGTTTCCCGGACTTTCAACTTTTAATATTGGCTATATTTCTTTAACAGTAAGTGATATAGTACTTATATTTCACATGTATTTTACTTTTAGTCGGCATCAACTTCAAGGTAAAAGTCAAGGTCAATGTCATTTTTCAAGGTCATATTTCTGAGAAAATAAAACTTTCATATTAGCTATTACTTCTGAAAAATGGCTGATCTGGGGGCATTGATGTTTCAGCAAACACATCTTGTTTTCAAAATGTTTAACAGAGTTTGTTTTCAAAATATATGGCACTTAAACTCAATGTTTACTCAGCCAATCTCACGATCAACCTCGGATGTACATAGAAGGATTATTTTTACAAATTTCGGGAAAACTCGATGACGTCAATTAAAATGATGTTAGCCCTCGAAACTTTGGGTGAAAACATTCGACGTCGCCAACGCTACTCGTTTCAGTCACTGAAACCATCGTATCCTTATATAAATATCTTTTGATTCTTAAATATCGGCCGAAAAATCTTAATTTTTGAGAATGATTCGTCATTCTCAAAAAATAAGATTTTTCAGCCGTTATTTACTGTAAAAGTATCAATCTAGAGATAGCGCCGGTTTTGTCAGCGCTAGTTTTTCTTACACTGTTTCCGCCTAACAAAATGCACAATTTTGTTACATACCCATCCGCCTTATATACATCCGAGGTCTGATGCAGTTTACGGAAATGGCCGAGTGATGTTCCGAATGGTTTGCTCATTTTTTGTGTGATGATTTTGAGCCAGACTGGTTGAAATGATCCAAAAATTGGAAATTTGTTTGCAACAAAATTTCATTAATAACACAAGGAACATTGACCCTTAAGCGCTCACATGAGTCATTAAGTTTACAAAGGTGGTATAGTGTCAAAACTACATATTTGAAATTCATGTCTGGCTCAACTTAAGTTCCAGATATCAAGAAGATAAACATTCCAATTATATTTCAAGACAATTGAGTCATATATGGTGCCTCTAAAGTACTAAAAGGTTTTCAAGATTTGAAGAGATGACCTGGTTTTTTACCCTCTTTCGAACTTGTCTAAGATTTCACGAAAGACATTCTGTCACTATGTTCAATCAAATATGTGTACTTTAGAGTGCAAACATGAATTTTCCTTAATTTGACCCATTGACCATATTTTTGATCCCACCTAACCCATTTTTGAACTTGACATATATTTCATGGAGACAAACATTCTGACTAAGTTTCCAAACATTTGAGTAAACAAGAGGACCAAGATGGTCCTAGATCGCTCACCTGAGTCTCTTTGACCCCTGGGACATCACATTAATTAGATAGGCAGATGTCAAAAAGAAGATAATTGCCTAAGATCAATACCATGGAACATTTTCAGCGAAGAGCAAAACAGATATGCCTTTTTGCTCTTTGATTCTATGTAAAAAGGGATGCACCCGGGTGGACCCAAATGTGACCCCAGGGTCTTGATATGAACAAACCTGAAAGAGGTCCATAAGATGATGCTACATACTAAATATGAAAGCTGTCTGCCTTCTGGTTTCAGAGAAGAAGATTTTTGAAGGTTTTCCTATTTTCACCCATCATGTTCAGATTAGCTGAAAGGGATGTGCCCGGTTGGAGCCCAAATATGATCCAAGGGTCTCGATATGAACAAACTTGGTAGGGGCCCACTAGATGATGCTACACACCAAATATTAAAGCTGTCTGCCATCTGGTTTCGATTAAAGAAGATTTTAAAAGATTTTCGCTCTTTGATTCTATGTAAAAAGGGTTGCGCCCGGGTGGAGCCCAACTATGATCCTAGGGTCTTGATATGAACAAACTTGGTAGAGGTCCACAAGGTGATGCTACATACAAAATATGAAAGCTGTCTGCCATCTGGTTTCATAGAAGAAAATTTTTGAAGATTTTCGTTTTTTTACCCTTCATGCTCATAAGAGATAAAGGGATGCACCTGTGCAAAGCCCAAATATGACCCAAGGGTCTTGATATGAACAAACTTGGTAGAGGCCCACTAGGTGATGCTACACACCAAATATTAAAGCTGTCTGCCATCTGGTTTCGATTAAAGAAGATTTTAAAAGATTTTCGCTCTTTGATTCTATGTAAAAAGGGTTGCGCCCGGGTGGAGCCCAAATATGATCCTAGGGTCTTGATATGAACAAACTTGGTAGAGGTCCACTAGATGATGCTACATACAAAATATGAAAGCTGTCTGCCATCTGGTTTCATAGAAGAAGATTTTTGAAGATTTTCGTTTTTTTACCCTTCGTGCTCATAAGAGATAAAGGGATGCACCCGTGCAAAGCCCAAATATGACCCAAGGGTCTTGATATGAACAAACTTGGTAGAGGCCCACAAGGTGATGCTACACACCAAATATTAAAGCTGTCTGCCATCTGGTTTCAGAGAAGAAGATTTTTAAAGATTTTCGCTTTTCGATTCTATGTAAAAGGGTTAGGCCCGGGTGGAGCCCAAATATGATCCTAGGGTCTTGATATGAACAAACTTGGTAGAGGTCCACTAGATGATGCTACATACCAAATATGAAAGCTGTCTGCCATCTGGTTTCATAGAAGAAGATTTTTGAAGATTTTCGTTTTTTTACCCTTCATGCTCATAAGAGATAAAGGGATGCACCCGTGCAAAGCCCAAATATGACCCAAGGGTCTTGATATGAACAAACTTGGTAGAGGCCCACTAGGTGATGCTACACACCAAATATTAAAGCTGTCTGCCATCTGGTTTCAGAGAAGAAGATTTTTAAAGATTTTCGCTTTTCGATTCTATGTAAAAAGGGTTGGGCCCGGGCAAAGCCTAAATATGACCCCAAGGTCTTGATATGAACAAACTTGGTAGAGGACCACTAGATGATGCTACATACCAAATATGAAAGCTCTCTGACTTCTGGTTTCAGAGAAGAAGATTTTTAAAGATTTTCATATTTTCACCCTTTTTGTTAAGGGTAAAGGGAAAGTTAAGGGTGGATTTCATTTATTTGAACAACTTTGGTAGAGCTTGACCCAAGGAACATCCACTGCCAAGTTTCATCAAGATTGGCCCACTGGTTTAGGAGGAGAAGATGTTTAAAGAAATTGTGGACGACGCACGACGGACGACTGATGACGGACATTCTACGATCCCAATAGCTCACCTTGAGCACTTTGTGCTCAGGTGAGCTAAAAATGTATCCTCTAGAGCAAACAAGGTTTTTCTTAGATTTTACCCCTTGACTTCATTTTTGGCATTACTAGACTCAATATTTACACTTGACCTGGATTTGACGGAGACAAACATTCTGACCAAGTTTCAAGACATTTGATCCAAAAATGTGGCCTCTAGAGTGAATACAACATTTTTCTTAGATTTGACCACTTGGCCCAATTTTTGAACCCACTTGATTTATCTAGTTTCAAACTTGACTGAGATTTGATGCAGACAAACATTCTGAATATGTTCATGAAATTTGGGCCAAAAATGTGGCATCTAGAGTGCACACAATGTTTTTCTAAAATTTGACTCCTTGACCCCATTTTTGAACCAACTTGACCCAATATTGAACTTGACCGAGATTTGATGGAGACAAACATTCTGACAAGGTTCAAGACATTTAGACCAAAATTGTGGCCTCTAGAGTGCACACAAGTTTTTTCCAACATTTGACCCCTTGACCTGTTTTTTTTACCCCAATTTACCCAATTTAGAAACTTGACCAAGATTTGATAGAGACAAACAATCTGACCAGGTGACGAGATGTTTGGGTCAAAATTGTGGCATATAGAGTGCATACAAGGTTTTTCTAAGATTTTGACCCAACTTGACCAATTTCGAACTTAACCTAGATTTGATGGAGACACACATACTGACTATGTTTCAAGTCATTTGGGCCAAAAATTGAAGCCTTTAGTCTAGGGTGCACACAAGGTTCATTTAAAGAGTTGACCACTTGAACCCATTTTTTAACCAATTTCAAACTTGACTAAGAATTATGGATAGAAACATTCTGGCCAAGTTTCAAGACAATTTGGCAAAAAAATGTGGCCTCTTAGAGTTAGCTCAAAGTTTTTCTAAGCTTTGACCCCTTGACCCTATTTTTTACCCCACTTGATCCAATTTAGAAACATGACCAAGATTTGATGGAGACAAACAATCTGACCAAGTCTCAACACATTTTGGCCAAAAATGTAGCCTCTAGAGTGCACTCAAGGTTTTTCTAAGATTTGACCCCTTGATCCCATTTTGACCCCTCTCGACCCAATTCCAAATTTGACAAAATGTAGCCTCCAATATGCACAAATGGTTTTGTAGGATTTGCCATTGACCCCAATTTTGACCTGATCCAGATTTGATGGAGACTAACATTCTGACAAATTTTAAAGACATTAGGGCCAAAATGAGACCTCCAGAGTGCACACAAGATTTTGACGGACAACCTGATGCCTGGACGACGGATATCAGACACAGCTCGATCACAATAGCTCACCATGAACACTTCATGCTCAGGTGAGCTAAAAACTAGCCTCTTAAACTTCTTTGAATTCTTAGGACCAGCCTGAAATTTTGTTGGCAGATTAGAGCTCTTCCTTTTTCAATTTCTTTTCCTTGGGTAAAATGTCACAGTATATATTGTAGACGTCTGGACGAGATTCAGGGCTCACTTGGAAACCCAGGTCCTGAACCCGCTTAAGGGCCCAGTCTAAACTCTCTCCCTGCTGTAGAGCTGCTGCCAGAACACCAAAATAGGCTGAAAAAGAAAGACACAAGATTTGATTGTGAAAACATTTAGTGCACCAAGTTACAAAGTGGTGATAAATGATCTAAAGGTTATTTAGATACAGTCAATATTTCTGGACCAACCACCTCTTTTAAGCAACCACGTCTATTACACAACCATCAAAAAAGTCCCATAACCGTTGCTCAATGCAAGTTTTACCATATTTCAATTTAACAACAACAATACATGTGTTATGGAATCTTGTTTAATTAGTTTCTTTTAAAAGTTATAAAGAATACTCTGCTTGTGTGATCATTGTGATGATCAATTTAGACTGATCATCTGTTAAGCCCTTACTCAGATACACTGTAAGGGACCACTGCAAAGATTGTGCTAATCTTATACTGTATAAAACCTTTTCCTTGGTTGTTTTAAAATGCATTTGCAGAACTTGTTTTTGTTTTACATCTATCACAAGTCACTTTCATCTCTTTAATCTCTAGTCATATTAACAAGTGCTGAACAAAAACTTTTCAGAGACGGGGAATTAAAATTTGTTGCAGTGACTTTGTCAAATTTATTTTCTCTAGATAGAATTACTGTAAAGAAAAGTTTGGCAGCCGGACTGAACTGACTACCCTTTTCTGTACAGTCCTGGGATTTTATCTCTTAAGAGATGAAGAGAGTTTTTGTTAATTCCAACGAGGTATACATCTAAAAATCTTCTCTCACAGTATGAATATGCAGATTTATACATGAGTGTGATTAGGTTTTTATTTTCATACCTCCATGAAATCAACAATTTCTCTATTTGTATCTTATAATCTAATAGTTTGGGACATAAATGTAAAGATATAAAACGTTTTTTTCGCAGTACTACATTATGTCAAAGCTGCAAACTCAAAATTTTTTTCATAAAAAAATAATACTAATTTTTCATTCAATCAGAGTGCATGAAAATTGATGGAATCATGCATAGAATTGAATTATTCTGCAAGAGAAAGTATTCCAGAAAATGTAGTTACAAGCAATTTTTCCTTTTCAACATTATTTTCTACCACATTATGGTATGAAACATAATTGTGACCTGTAACACGAATAAGGGCCATCTGGAAACTCCTTTCAATAAATATTTGAAAAGGTGATTGGAACAAGCATGAGGTCGCATGTAAAAAAAGTTTTATACAGGAATGTAGCAATTTTTAAAGATTCAGGTTTACAAATATAAAGAAAAAGAAAATTCAGTTTCCACCTTGGTCGATACCTTTGGCACTTCCGAAATGGTCCCTTTTTGCATAGCAGGCCACAATTTCATACCTTTACGTGTCCTGCTGCGGATAAAGAGTCTCTGATCTCCCCAAATGCATAATTAATAACAATGATACCTACCAACCCGCCTGCCATCAGCACAATGTAGTAACACAGGCCCCTCTTGTCCTGCTGCCAATAAAATGTCTCTGATCTCCTCAAACATTTCTCTGCTATAGTTCCCTGATGGTGCTAAAACATACAATATTGATGACTCAGTTGACTCAGTGCAAAACAGTTGTAACTGCCTATATCTTAATTGGCAGTTACAACTGTTTCGCACTGAGCCATCGTAAGCCTGTTGATGCCATTTGCAACAATTCTCACATGTTTCATCACTAAGATCTGACTGTGCAACTACACAGTCTTTACTCTTGTGACCTATTAAAGGTCACTTAATCTAAGATTTCATAAGTAGAGATGATTTGAATGATTTCTAAAGGTGACTGTTCTTTGGAAAAAAACAATGTTGAAAGTGCCAAAAGATTTGACCCTACTCAGATTGGCATATTATGCAGGCTGACTAGGGTCAAACTTTTCACTTTCTGTATATATTATCTCTATCTATTCTTTATAACATTAAGTACATTCATCGTGATTCCTATATATCTATCCTTTTGGAAAGAGTCTCCCGAATGACCCCTATTAGGTAAAATCTCTTTTATCAAATATTTAAGTAATTAGGTTCCAAGATGGCCCCTTTTTGTAAGATAGGTCCTTAGTTGGCTTTCCAGACTACACAATATGTGTTTAGAACTGTGTTTTCAAAACTTTTGTGCTCTTCTCAGTCATCTGTTTATTATCTATATAAAGGAAAATACCTTGTTTTTTGACAGAATCAAATACCATTATTTCTGAGAAACAAATAAATTTTCTCAGATCTTAATCCATTTTTAGGCAAGCAATTAGCTTGTAAATAAAAATAAAGACAAGTGATGACTAAATCATACTAGAGCATTTTTTTGGGGTGAAACAAGATGTGTTCGTAAAACAATAATACCCCTAAAATGGTATTTTTTCAAAACTTCAACCTTCCCTTGCACTTGCAAAGATATGACAGATTTGATTAGAGGAACCTTTATGTCAAATTGGAGCATTGTAACTTGAATATTTATGTTCACAGACAGACACACAGATGCACAGACAGACACTGGTAAAAACAACATGCCCCAATCTTTTAATGTTGGGGCATAAGAATATTCATACTTACATATGGGTAAATGATAATATTTCATGTTGGAGAGCTTGACTACGTCTTCTTCTAAATGTTCATTATAACCAATGTCATCTCCAAATTCTAGAGAATTCTCTATTTCATAGTTTCTTTTGGAATGAACACTTATATAGTCTGAACTTAAATGTGAGTTTATTCTATTTTTCTCTAATACACTTAAATCTTGTCTCGGTGGGACACTTTTATCACCATAAGTCAATGATCCATGCTTAATGTTTAATAAATTAACTGGTTCTTGTGTGTATGTTTTATTTGTTACAACACCTAGTCTCATGTTTACGACCGCTTTAAATCCAGTGGCCTCCAAAACCTTGATATCACATTTCCTAATTTGCCCAGCTGTATACCAATTTCTGGAAACAGGGTGGGCAAGCCAAAAATCCAGCCATTCACTAGGATCACAGTTTGGTTTGGGTGGGTCCTTTACTAATTCTTCACCAGTTATATTAGCAACCACAGCTTTCAAATCATCACTCGTGAAATCAAGCCCCATTGCAGCTGTAATTCTGTAAAAATCTTTACTATAAATTTTTGGTTCAAAAGTTGAATTGTACCTCGTCTGATTGGCCATATACATCAAAGCAACAAATGTTATTGTATAACCTCTGTCACAGTGCATTAACACTGGCTTCTTTAGATTGTTGATTATCCCATCAAATTTTTGAATGGTGTCTACACTTGCCCAGTCATCATTTGGTCCGATCAGAGCAACATATTGCAAACCCGCTGAATGTGACACGGCCCAGGCTTCAGCGCTGTTCGGCAACCTCTCACCACCAAAGTTCCCAATATCGTCTGTTTCATATATAAATAATGACAGAATACTCCTAAATCCCCCTTCTGATGCATATTTAATCTGTCGCTCTGTGAGACGCCCAGCAATATGGTAACTTGGCGTGATTTCTTTGGCCCACCATAGTTTATTTGGCGCGTTCAAGCCAGGTTGCTGTCTTTTGACAGCTGTTTCAAAGCCCTCAAATCCATACACATATGAAAATAAACTTAATAAAACAATGAAACAGTCAAATGAATCATTCAAACCCATCTTGTTGTCTCTTGTGAGCTAAGAAGTCCCCATTTCATTGACCATATTGTACATGAAGTCATACACATGTAGAAAATAAACTATGTGTCAAAGTCAAACACTTTGATAAGGAGCTTCTGAAAATTATTACAGGGCTTCAGATAAATCGAATGCTTTCAATTTCAAAATATATAACTCCTCATTCATAACTCCAATCCTAGCTATGTTGTGGGTAGAGAGGTCATTATTTTGAATATCGCTCTTCTAACTGACTCTATATAAAACCTAGTAATTCATAAATGGCTATAATTTCTTTCATACTCACTAAAATGGTGATTTAAAATGATTGATTTGCAGAAAAAAGAATTTTCACAAATTTCAAATGATTGTATCTTTTGAACCCTTTAAGATATATGATTCAAATAAAAACCATTACATTGGAAATGAAATTAACTGTAAAATGATATATAACAAGATAGAGTTAGGTGATATTTTAAAAATTGTCCGACCTCCCTACTGTGGGTAGGCCTACTCATTGGAGTCGTCTCAAAAAGATGACTCCAATGAGTACCTACAATGTAGGGTTTTACTTAGATGAAGGTAACAGATTAAGTTTTTTACCAATCCTTCATATCTGGAGCCCTTAATCAAAATGACATCCCTGTGTATGACCTTTCCCTTTGATAAATTGATAACAAACAAAAACACTTCTAAAGAAAAGCCCCGCCCCTTCACAAAATACAAGTGTTCTATTCAGTTCAGAATCATATCTGTGAATTTTAAATAAGCAGACAATAGTCGATTAAAAAAGAATAAAATATGCTAGTAGTAGTTGATGTCACTCTAAAATCAAGCGGAAAACGCGTTGTTCATAGTGTGAAAAAAATGTCAATTTGTGTACAGTTGTTGTTGTTTATAACTTTCTGTTGTTGTTTCAGGGGAAATCATTCCTGCTGGCCATATAAATAATGCAGCCACGATTATCTTTCTTTGTCATGATCTCTTACCTCTTGACTTAAAAAAAAATGTTACATTACTCTATGAAAACAATTTTGAGTACGCAACTATTTTGTTAGCTTCCGAAAAAAGTAGCTCGTTTATAAGATCTATCTTATTAAATCCATTATTGATAAAAATAAACCCTTATAAAACTAATGTATGAACCAATTCGCCATACCCGGACCCTAAATCCCTGGCCGGCGCATTAATACCGTGTGATTGGGTTTTCAGTTTCACGCCTCCATGAAATTAACAAATATTCTCTTAATTTCTTAAATCAATATACTCGCTTACCTAAGAATCCTAAACACCAACTGTGACAAGTCTACTCATGAGAGAAAAGAGGCATGAAGATGTCCGAGTTTTTGTAAAGGTTTTCATCCACTCCTACCCATTTAACACTGAGCTACTAGGTATTCCCAGGGTTCGAGATAGTGACACGATTGTATTTTATAAGACATTAATAGACCATTCTTCAAATTCATAGGAGTATGAAACATAAAGCCATTCAAGCCTTTTTTCTCCTGGGGGACGGTTACATGTATACATACTGAAGTGACACAACGAGTAGGCCTACGGAAAAAATGTTTTTCTGGGTTGCGCGTAAAGTGTCGACCCGAGTCAGATTGCGCGGATTGTCGCAGTCTGGCTGGGGTCGAAACTGTTCCGCTCACTTCGTTAATTTATTTTCTTAATCTAGGATGATCATTCTCTCCTCTCATGAAAGAAAATTCGAAAAGCGACCGTGTTTGATTTCTCAGTAGGCCATATAGTTGGAAGATACATATTTAAAAAGCGATTCATTCCAACAGATGCTAGTTACATAGGCTGCATTTCAAAATAAATGATATTTATTGGAGTGTAAAATGACCATTCTAAATTTTACAAAATACAGAAGTATAGACCTACATCGGAGAGCAAGAGTATTCAATCCGTAGGCAGCTTACCCTGCCAATCCGGCGGGCATGTGTAAATCGATACTTTTCTAAATAACAATAGGCCTAGTCCTTTTTCGCCTGACGTGTTGATTATTCCTTGGTCTCTGCCGACCGCCGAGGCCATACAATAATATTTAAAGTCGAGAGCTCTATAGACCTACAATTTCAAGTGAGTGATCAAAGATCAATTTTACATTGAAAATGATAGGAGATAACGGTTTCTCGAACCTCACTCTTTCTTGCGGAACTATACCTCGTGTTTTAGTCGATAGTTATTGAGCAGATTTGTTTGCCGAGAAATTAATTATAAAGGGGGGTAACTAAGTTCCAAATATTTTTTTTATAGTAAGTAAACTAACTGATATGATACACTGAATTAGATAGATCAAAGATAAAAGGAACAATAGAGTAATAAAAAGTTAACCTTAGCCTCTTTAAGACCAGGTATATTTTACCTTACACGGACCATACCTTGCTCTTAAACCTACTGAATGGTGTTACAATAACATTATAAATATTTGAAATCATCCACTGCAGGTCGACAGATGGACAACAGTAAAACAATTATATTGTTGAAACACTAATGCCCTAACCTTCATTAAGGTTCATGTAAAGTGTTTGGGACCAAATTTTAAGGACACTTCAATTGCCAAGAAAAAGCAGTATGTCCAGGTATATTATATACCAAAATGAAGCTATTTATGAGCACAATCAGTTGAGCAACAAAAGACTGTCATAGCTATAGCGGTATAGCCAAAACATTGTGGAAAAGGGTCATTTTGTAGAGAACAAGCAACTGCATGACTGTTGTAAAAATATGGCTCATATTATAACAGAGTACAGTCTAAAGTAATATCCAGGTAGTGCTACAACCGTTGGTATGAAATTCGGGCCCAAAACGTAGTTATGAAAGCAATTAATTTTGACTTATTTTATAAACACATATGTCATATATGTCATTCTAATTTTGTAAATGTGTAGTTCTGTGTATGGTATGGTGTGTTATCACAACATAAATGGACATAAATAGTTTTTATACCTGTAAGGTTGTTTAGCAATATATCTAGAATGATGAATATATTGTAATTTATTACAGATCATTGAATTAAAATACTATAATTTGAAATAAATCGCAGAAAATAATTCACAAAATTATGGTACGATGTTGCACCATACCTAACATCTAATTTGAAAACAGACCAAACCGGTTTGACATGTATGTTGACAAAATAAATGGAAAATGATTGTTTCAAAAGAGCCTTTTGAGACTGAGTTTTATATCAACGTTTGTAGCACTACCTGGATAGTACTTTAGACTGTACTTTGTTAAAATATGGGGCAGTTTTATCCAACCGTCGTGCAGTTCCTTGTTCTGAACAAAATTACCCTTTTCCACAATGTTTTGGCTATACCGCTATAGCTATGGCGGTCTTATGTTGCTTAATTGCTTGTGCTCCTGAATACCTTCATTTTGATATATGATATACCTGGACATACTGCTTTTTCTCGGCTAATGAAGGCCCTTAAAATTTGGTCTCAAACTCTTTACATGAACCTTAAGAAGGTTGAATCTTTGAAGTCACCACTGATGACGATAACAAATTGTCTAAACACTTCCAAAGCGACAGACGAAGAGGACATTTCGAATTCCAAATCGAAATATATCAACATTACACAAACCATATATCATATATTGTGGGTATTCATAGGCGTATCTAGGACTTTGAAATTTGTACGCACTCAGTAGGCGACTACCAAAGAATATATAGGACAAAGGCGATATGTGGACTTAGACAAAGATGAAAGGCCTCCGTTTTTATGATTTGAGGGTTGGTGAATATTCAAAAAATCGCAACTACAGCTTGAATAAGCTGTAGTTTCGATTTTGTGATCATTCACCAAAGATATGCTTCATCACAGGATTATTTATTTTACGCACTTGCGTAATTTGCGTAATGGTTGTTACGCCCTTGGTATTCATTGGAATCGTCCTGACAAGAAGATTCCAATGAATACCCACAACATACAGTTTCAGTTTTGACAAACATAGGGAGATACGTTATTGCTGCTACGACTAAGCTCGACTATATAGAATGAGGTAGGGAGAAACGCTTCAAAATAATGTTTGGCCACCCCCTTTCTTTACATGTCTACAGCATTTTACTTCATCCGTTCTCGTGACCTGGACAATCGCTACAACTACGATATCAATTACTATTGATCACGAAAATGACTTATTCACGTGAACAATTTCTCCTTTTACCTAGAACAATTAAATTGAAATTTATGTACAAATTTATACAGTATTTCGCCAGTGCATTATCAGAATGTCATAACTCCAATAAAACAGAATTTACGGCATTATGCAAAGAAAGTCTGAGTCTGTTTTTTTTTTTACCAGAAATTGTTTCGATATTCTCTGTTAATGAATATTGCCATATGCAGTTTTTCAGGATGTTATCACAACAGAGAATCACGCGACGCAACAATTTAAGAAAATCGTCAATAATTCTGCCAAAATGCGTCAAATTTGAATTCGGTTCTAGGACAGACAAGAGAGGAAAATGGACGTGGTGGATCTTTTAAAAATCTGCCGAAAAAAAAATATTTATTTTTTTATCTGCAGGTTTTCTTAATGTTTACAAAAATCCAGCAAATTCCTAGCGTTTTTCCGCCTCCTCTGCTTCAAAATTTATCAAATCGTTCAAGTGTTTACATAAAGATATAAAACAATAATAAAAAAAAAAACGAAAAAAATGTTACGTGATTCCCCGTCGTGATAATGAGTCAAACTTTCAAGCCTTTATTTAATTGTCTTATTTAAGATCTAATTGTCATTTACATTTACCCGGGCCCTGGGATTTTGTAGCATTTGACGGCGCCATTTCTGGTGTATACGTTCCTGACTTTAGAAACTATTACCTTACGTTTCATTCTATGATAGTTGGAATAAGACATAATGAAATAATCTAATTGGAGATCCTGTAAATTATCATAAGTTGTTACCACCCTTATATGTGTTATTTTAGTAAGTTGCTAATATATGATAACATAATCAAGTACCGTCTCAGGTTTTACCGAGAACGTCATCTTTGCCGTTACGTTGATCTAAGTACAAAATAACATTCTGTGTCAAAGATGACGATGACGGACGATCAAAAGCATCGTTACTTCAGCTCAAAAGGAACGATATTTTGATCACTTACTAGCATTTTTCCTTTTATGAAGCTCTTGTGTGGATATTCTCCGGTGGTCGCCTTCTGCGTCCGTATTATTTTCAAAATCCCGCTGAGTTCAGGATGACAAAATGGTCCAAACTGTTTGAAAATGCATAATTTGCAAACAATTTCAGTACACCATTTTGTTATCCTGAACGAAGGGCTTGTATTTTCCATGGGTCATGTTGGCTTCCAATATGCAATTAAAACAAGAAATATCCTAGATATTCGAAAAAGAAAAATGTTTGTACACGTTTAAGCAAACTGTACACGATTTTAAGGATCTACCTTCGCACTTCTTTGTGATATTAATTTTACTAGAAAGAGTATAGTTATGAAATAAAAATCATTTTTCAATAAACGAGCCTATGCGGGCTTTGGCTTTTCCAACAAATTCACATGCACACAAAGCAAAAACTCTGACCAGTCAGTGCATCTATCCTGTCTGACCGGTGTCTTCTATATGCACTCTTACAAGGTATTAACCCCTATGCAAGCGGTTAGTGGTTTTTTGGTTATATAATGTGGCTTTCCAGGCTCAAACTTTGTGCCTGACGCACATGCAAAATTATTGGAAACGTCACGCTAAGGCTCAAATGCCTCTGTCAACATCGTGAAATCGACATTCATCTCGATCAAAACCGTTCCAAATCACTCACTCAGCGCTCCATTCATTCATTCCAAAAACTCACTCAAACCATTCAAAAACGCTCGCGATTTCACTGACAAAATTGAAATTGTAAGCGTTTGATAAGTTCTTGAAGAGATAGGGAGCTATTTATAGAACTCGTATGCATTCTTTTTTTGAAAGGAGGTAATAAATGTTGGATTGCTTCCCTTTAAATACAATCAAAACTCGCTCCACATGCTCATTCAATTCCATTCCCAAACCATTCAAAAATCATTAATCTAGTCAATTTCACGATGTTGTTAACTGTATACATTGATTTTTTAATGCACATCATCTATTTCAAAATGTCAAACCATGAACATTTTTTTAATTCTCTGATATTTTATGATTTCCCCTTAAAAATAAAGCAATTTATTGGAAAGCAAACTGTTATAGACAAAATTGTTTTCCACTGAGTTATGAAAACTTTGTTTTAACCGATGAAAGTTCCCAAGTTATGGCAAAACTGCAATTTGATAATTGTGACGCCTCTCACAAAAAGTGGATATCTCGAAGTCTCGCAAAAAAATAATAGAAAATGAGGTATGATCTCGCAGAGGTCAACAAGGATGTATATAAAAAAGAATATAGGAATATAAATTTATTTTTCTAGTTTCAAAAAATCTTATTAAAGAGTGAAAGTTTCGATCTCGGTCAACTTGCGTAAAGCACGCAGGCTGACCAGCCTTGCGTTCAGGATGACAAAACGGTGCAAACAGTTTTCCAATTATACCCCGCTTTGCACGCAAGAGAACGTGCAAAGCGGAGTATAATTGGAAAACTGTTTGCACCGTTTTGTCATCCTGAACGCAGGATAGGACCAACACTTATCGAACAACTCAAGTGGTCCCTTCATTCAATATTTTGTCTGGCGGTTCAGAGTTAAGGAAAGTCTTCTATCTTTCATTGTTTTTTTCCTTAGCTTATTTATACACCAGTAAATATAAATCGGAGATGAAAAAAAATTAACTCTGAAAAAAAGGAATTTGACAGATTCTAAAAAGACTACAAACTAGCGTTTCCCGGGGTCGAACTCCCTTCTCGGATAGCAAAAAATTAGATGTTTGATAGGTGAACGGTCCTTCTGTTTAGCCCTTACAGCTAATCCGCGGATTAATACAAAAGTCGACAAAATTGTATTTTAGTGTAAACGATTATTACTATAGGCTATAAATATAAATTCTTCATTTAATAACAAAAAATGATTTTTTAAAAATAACAATGTCATTATTCTGTATTTTTTTCTTTGGGTAATAAAGGTATTTTGAGTATTATTATTTTAATGTTCCCTTCTAGTTATGTTAATAACTATTCAATACTATTTTAGTAACCTTAGTAAAATCATCATATTTCTACTCTATCTATTTAATAAATCTCATTAAATATTCATCTCCTGATAGCAGTAAAAAGACACATAATTTTCAAATAAATACCAAGCTTTTTACAAAATGTGAGTGCTGATAAGCCATTCAATGTGCGTTCATACTTGAATGTACTAATTTTCGAGTGAGTGCCCTGTGGGCATTCCTCTATCTTTCTCTCTCTTTCTATCCCTCTGCAATGATATATCCAATTCCTGTCACACTAGAACGGGATAACTTAAGTCTTAAAGAACAGCACAATACTGTTTTGACTTCACGAACTGTGCAGTTGTACAAGCCCTGTGTTCAGGATGTAAAAGCGCTTCGCGAGCGCTTTGAAATGATACCCCGCTTTGCACGTGTTCATACGTGCAAAGCGAGGTGCCATTTCGAAAGCGCTTCGCTAACGTTTTCATCCTGAATGCAGGGCAGTATCAAATTACTCTATTTCTAAATATTTAGAACTTAATGAGTATCAAATCATTTAAACGACTTATTGACTCTCCTGCTTCTAAAATGAATATGTTGAATAGGTATAATCCACTGTGTTGAATTTATCCCCTTCTAGTGTGACATGGGAAAAAGAGAGAAATGGGCACAAAAGAATGGAGAGAGTGTAATGCGTGTGAAAAAAAGAATGGAAAGTGAGAGATACAGTGCAGTTTGATAGTGAAGGAAAGGGTGGATTGTGAGAGAGGAGGAGAGTGAAAGAGAAGGTATAGAAGTGGGTGAGGATAGGACAGTGTGAGAAAGGGTGTGGAAAAGAATGAAGTGTGAAAGAGGGTGGATAATACAGAGTAGGTGTGAGGGAGGGAGTTGAGTTGTGTTGAGAGAGAGAGAGAGAGAGAGAGAGAGAGAGAGAGAGAGAGACTGCGATTGTGTGAAAGAGTGGAGTGTTCTGGAAAGAGCGGGATGTGAAGGAAAGAGTGGATTGTGAGGGAGAAAGTGGGTATGAGGAAGAAAGTCGGGGAGGGGAGAAGAAGGTGTGTGAGGGAGAGAGTGTGATTTAAGGAACGAGTGAGTGAAGTGTGGGAGGAGAGGGGGTGAGAGAATCTGGGAAAGAGTGGATGGTGAGAAAATGGATGTGAGGAAGAGAGTGGGGATCGGGAGAAGATGGGGTGTGAGGGAGAGAGTGTGACTTAAGGAAAGGGTGAAGGCTGTAAGAGAGAGTGAGGGGAAGAGTGTGATAGACAGGGAGAGAGTGTTGTGTGGGGGAGAGAGTCGGGTGTTTGATAGAGAGAGGAGGGTAAGATAGGAGTGTGGGGGTGAGAGTGTGGTGTGTGAATTTTACTGTTTGGATGTTTAATGTCGCTCAGTAGGCTTTTTTACGCAAATAGTGTTTTTTCTGACGTAAGTATCCTTTTTTCGTTACTGAACATTTATTCGACTTTAAATTATCTAGAGATTAATGTCTATTCTTCAAGACTTTTTTTATAACGGTTATATCGGTAATTACGGTAGATTTTTCATTTGATAAACTCCTAAACCAGTGAAATTATCACAAACATTCACCCCGTTTTCGTTTATTTCACCCTATTAAATGTTATCTAATCGGAACCCAATAAATGTCCTCATCATGAACAATGCATAGAATGACGCGTTTTAAAAGGGAAAAAGTCCTTTATTTTTTCACATTTTATCCTATTTTTGCAATAAAGAAATGGAATAATGGTTTGATTTCGAGTAAGATCGATTAGTTTTTCATTTTGTGAAAAGCAAAAGCTATACTTTAATCCTTTTTAATAGTTTAAGATTTCTTAACCTCATTAATAGGTCGAATTGCGAAAGCAAACCTGTGCCGAAAAGCTGCAACACGATAAAACGTGTTATAACGGTTTTCGTTTTATTTTAAAGTTTATGATTTAATTTTAGACGATTCAATCATTTTCTGTGTTTTCTGATTGGCTAAAAAATTAGTTTTATTTCTCAATGAAAACAATTTTGAGTATGCAGCCATTCTGTAAGCTTCCACAAAAAGTAGTCCCGTTAGAAATCCGTTCCGTTATTACAAACCTTCACTTTTTGCTTCATGGTATCAAATTATTAGATATTAATAGATAATTTGATGATTTCATAGAGGTATGAAACTAAAAAGCTAATCACACTATTGAGTGTGAATCCGCTTCGCGTAATCAAACAGTGTGATAAGGTTTTTAGCTCCACTGGCTGAAAGCCACTGGGATCCTTGTGTGACCCTTTATCAGTCTACAAAAGATTATTGAGATCGGATGGAAAATATGCATTTTATGGGCGGAGGTCATTTCTCTATATGTTATATAGTGGAAACTTTGAAAATCATTTTCTCAGAATGTAACTGATGGATATCAACCAAATTTCACTGGAATGGTCCTTGAGTGACCCTTTATCAGTCTAACAAAAATTATAGTGATCGGATGAAAATTATGTATTTTATGGGCGGAGGTCATTTCTCTATATGTTATATTGTGGAAACTTTGGAAATCATTTTCTCAGAATCTAACAAATGGATATCAACCAAATTTCACTGGAATGGTCCTTGAGTGACCCTCTATCAGTCTACCAAAAATTATAGTGATCGGATGAAAAGTATGTATTTTATGGGCGGAGGTCATTTCTCTATATGTTACATAGTGGAAACTTTGGATATCATTTTCTCATAATCTAACCAATGGATATCAACCAAATTTTACTGGAATGATCCTTGAGTGACCCTTAATCAGTCTAAAAAAATTATTGTGATCAGATGAAAATATGCATTTTAAGGGCGGATGTCATTTCTCTATATGTTATATAATTGAAACTTTGAAAATCATTTTCAACATCAGTAGAATCCAAAATATCTAAGAGTCTAGTCAAAACTTTTATTGCTTTACAAGAATTTCAAGCCCGTGGGGCGACTCAAGCCATTCATGGCTTTCTAGTTGTTTCATACCACAACGAAATCAATAAATACTCTTTTTCTTCATCTCTTAATTGGTAATCAAGGTAACCCGTAATAATTCCGCAACATTTCGGAAAACATGATCTTTCACAATGTTAACCGAGGTTTCCCAATGAAAATCAATAGGAAACCTCGGTTAACACTGTTAAAAAAGTACTTCCGAAACTTTGCAGATCTGATACGGGTCCACTACTTTAGAGTGTACGAATGCTTTCCAGCCCTGCATTCAAGATGAGATAAAAGTTTTCGAACTTTGTGAAATTGTGCCCCTGCTTGCACGCGAGTTCGTGTATAAAGCAGGGCAACATTTCTCCTATGACTTGCGAACGTTTCAATCATAAACATATCGCAGATTTATTACGCTTCATTAAAACTTCTACAGACAAAAACGTTATCCTTACGTTATGAATACGTGTTTTTAAACCGCCAATGGTGAAAATATAGCTTTTGTTGTTCACTCATTGAAATATAGATCGGCCAAACATTAAAACAAACGGTTATCTTCTATACTCTAGATAGGGTTCTCTCACGTCATAAGTTTTTAATTCGGCATTGCGAACCAAGAAAAATAAGTTGACGTGATAACGTTTTAACTAACGTAAATAACGTCGTTACGCAAAAGCTACGTGACAACAAAACGACGTTGAACCTTTTAACGTCACGACGGTGTTTGAAGACGATATGAATTAGACCGAATCGCCGCGGCCATTTTCAGGCGATAATAATGGGATAGTTACGTTATGACTACCCGCTGTCCAGTGTGGACGCCATAATGACCACTGTGTCATTAGTCGAAATCAAAACACCGCTGTCGCTTAGAACATGTGGGTCGTCCGTCAGCTCTCTAGTCCACAGGCGCACACGGCTTCAGGTAAACGATTTTATATTGAATTATAGATCATTATCGTTTCGACTATTTTTTGCTATATGTCGCTAAAAACTGCCTCGATAGCTCAGTGGCTAGAGCGTCGGTCTCCTTATCCGAAGGTCAGGGATTCGAGTCCTGGTGACAGCGAAGTGTTTCCTTGGGCAGGATACTTAAAACTCACTGCCTCAGTCCACCCAGCTGTAAATGGATACAGGATTCTACTGCCTCTCGAATTTCTCACGCAAAATTGATAACATCCAGAATGGGTAAAAGTAGGTTAATAGCTATACATAGCTAATGTTAATTGTTAACTGTACAACCCCGACTATAAATAAAGCTATTTTTATTATTTCATTAAAAACAGTTTCTGTAGTCTAATATTTCAAAATTCCCTCGATTCTCGATTACTGAAACCAACCCCCGTTTCATGTACCAGACATTGGTAAAGTGCGGTATGGAGGTCCCGAATCAATTTGTTTTGAAGGGTTAGATTTTATTCAAGACAGAACAAAATATTTCACGACTAAAGCCTAGTTTCCATTTATCTTACGGAGTCCGAAATGCTGAATTAAAACAGTTTCTGTAACCTAATATTTAAAATTCTCTTGATTCTCGATTGCTGAAAACAACCCCCGTTACATGTAACAGGCTTTGGTAAAGTGCAGTCTCGCATGGAAGTCTCGAGTCAATTTGTTTTGAAGGAAGGATAGATTTTATTTTAGACAGGACAAAATATTTCACGACTAACATAACGGGGGATTGGGAGTAGGGTGTCATTCATTATAAAATCTTTTAAAATACAAAACAGTTTCAATTCAAAGATTTAATTTATGGCGCCGCTGGACTTTCCTGTTACCTGTCATATGAACCAACTTTTTCATAAGGATAACTAAGTTCGAAACAGTTGTAACTGCCTATAAATATTGTAATGCCCCTCCTTCCGTACCCCACACATAACGATGTACTGTGGGTCATTCCCTGGACTCGGGAATCAAATTGGTAGAGTGCGGCCTGGGGTCCGAAAGGAAAGGGAATCACCAGGGACCTCTGGGAACGAGATCCCTACTCGACGGGTTATCCGTTACAGGAGCAAGGGAGAGAGGGGTCTAGCGACCTCCGGTCGCAAACATTATCAAGACCAAGATTAAGTTAGGAATGTAAAAGAGGAATATGAGTCGGCCCTTTCGGTTTAACAACGTTTTAATAACGAACAACTGACAATCTCGAGGTAAATTAACTAAATCAATCACGATACAAAAAGTCAATTAACATTTTCAAGATTTTGTTTAACAGAGCCGAAGCCCAGAGAAATGTCGGAAGTGAAGTGAGGTGCCGAATCCTCACGGCGCCGGTATTTATAGTCGCGCCAGGTCGGATTGCGGTAATGTGCGCGTGCAGCAGTCGGAATCCTCACCGTGGGGATTCCGGATGCTACCCGCGAGGAGAACTTGCCGTTCGGACGTTTCCGTGTGAGGTTTCCGTGTGAGGAATCATTACTCGCAGCTCTAGGCCGAGAGTAATCCTCATGAGTAACTCCTGATGAGTAACTCCTCACAGGGAAAGGCACCTCACCAATCCTCATAGCGTGAGGAAACCATAACTAAGCTCTAACATATGTACAAAAATCAAATTTAACAATTCTTTTACCATTTCGAAAGACATTCAATTCACTCAAAGGAACTAGAAACTGCAAAACATAAGACTTGTACTTCCAACAATTTATCATGTGACAATAAAAAACAAGTGCATATGAACATAAACAGGCATCTCTCGACCATCAATAGATACATGTAGCAACCTAGTCAGTTTTCATTCCAAGAGATAAACACCTCAAGAGGACACATTCCTCACAGTTAATAGGCAGTTGCAACTGTTTCGTGCTGAGCCATCGATAGGCTCGAGCCTCTATGGCCAATTTCTTCATGGCGACGTCTGCTTGTACCGGCTTCCAGCCAAACGCATTCGCGTTCGAACTTTATATGAACATTTTTGCAGAAAATACTCGCTTTTAAATTTACAATGTCCTTGGGCAAAATGTCCAGAACATTGACCACTCCCTGCGTGAAATGACATTTTCATACATTTAATATTTAAACTGGAGCGTTCCTTGATGTAATAATATTAATACTAATACTTATACTTCTTCTACTACTACTTCTGCTACTAATAATAAAAAATAATAAAATTAATAATATACAATACACTCAAACAAAAAAAGTAAAGCACGGGAGTTATATCGATAAGGCGAATGACATGTAGTGCTTATTCTTTACGTTTCTGGACTTAAAAAAAAGGTATCAACAACCAAGTTTATTCTCGCATACTTATGTATATATGCAAACTAGGGAATTGTTTCCTAAAAGTATTCATTTGATAAGCACGCGAACTGAAAAAAGCAGGCGACAAAACGCCAATAGTTTGTACTCCCCTGTCATCAGCCCTGCGTTCAGGATCACAAAACGGTGCAAACAATTTTCCAATAATACCCCGCTTAGCACGCAAGTGCACGTGCAAAGCGGGGAATAATTAGAAAACTGTTTGCGCCGTTTTGTGATCCTGAACGCAGTGCGTGTCTCGAGATTTTAAATGAGGTTATTCATTAAAAGTTGTAGAAAAAGAAGATAACTGAAATTGGAAGTCAGAACCATACCAACGTGTGTATGTCATAAGAAATCTAAACGCGGCTTGTCATTGATCGGACACGGCCTTCCTGCAAAAAGGGTACTAAGTTCGATAATTCTTAGTCAAGGAGGTTGGTCCGTTATTATGCGAGAATAAATCTATTGTCTTAATCGCGGCTTCATGAATTTCCGCACTTTAGCTCATATGATCACAAGGGGCTCAATTGGAGTTTTAAATTCTACTCGGGACCCGTCGCCCGCCATGTGGCGGTCGTCTCGTGTCGTCATCAATTACTTTATTATCTTCTTGATATGAACCACGGACCCTAAATATACGACATGTATATTGGGTGTCCTTGCATTAACTAATTGGCCAGTATAGACCATTTAGAAATGTTCGTTAGGTGACCTTCCAATAGTTTGTTCGTAAAATATTAATTCAACTTCAAATATTTGCAGGGCAGGGCGGGGATCTACTCATTTGTCAAGCAAAATTTGGGATTTACCAGCAAGGATCCATAAAACGTCTGCAACCTTATTTAAGGCTATTTTGTATTCGACTGCATTTTATGATTTACCTCTATGAATTTAATGAATACTCTTTTTATTGAAGTGTTTTTGTATCCATATGATTGAAAGCCACGAATCTTACTTGCTCGCATTCTCCTTGTAGAAAACCAATACCAGGATAATATGCCGAATACCGATTTCACAAAGATTACCATTGGTAGGATTATAACAGGAAATTATTTCAGAATCGTTGTTTCAATTGGTGCAATGAAAACAACAAACGTGATTGGTGGAAAAAACTTCGCTTTATATTAAGTTCGAAAGTGCCTTTTATAAATTTAGAACTGAAACCTCAACATGAGTTTCTCTGACTTCATCTCTTAGTGGGTTATATCATCGTCTAAAATTAGAAAACAATATAATGAGCCCCAAAGTGTTCTCGAATTTTCTAGATCAGAATGTCACAAAGACAGCATCATGCCAGACTCTATATTTTTGACAGTGTTCATCACCCGAAAAGCGAGCTGCAGCATACAAGACTTCAACTCCAAACCTACGAGGTCGTGTCAGTGTATCGCCAAAGGTCCTAGGTCTTGAAGGTACCCAGCTTGTGTCGTCGCCAGCGGAGACCCCTGTACCGAGACCCAGCGTGACCCCATACAGCGGACGTCAATCTAGATTAGCATATGACGAGGTACTTAATTGGATAGCTTTGACAATTTATTCATAATGATTAAATAAACAGAAAGAGGGATACGACCGATTTATTTAATTTGTTGCTTGAAAATCGGAGAACATATTGATTCACAGACCACCATCTTGAAAAGTGTGAATCCTTATTTGACAATATCGTACTTTACAAGGTTAAAGACAAAAGTTAAACCTTTAATCCGATAAGTTACATAGTTCTTTAGTGATCATAAATAATTCTGGCCGATAAACTTAACTTACAACCACGGACCCTAAATAGCCTATACAGTGTACTTAGAGTCCGTGTTACAACTTATAATGACTATTTAGGACCGTTTTCTTTTTTTAAATATAGATTCCAAGTGGCCAGCCGGTGTTTTAGGACAAAGATATTTCAATATTCTTCATGAATAAAAAAAAAGAGATATTGCAATATAACTTATATTCCTGCTTGATAATCGACGGTCATTTTGTTTTTAGGCGGCCATCTTGAAATTGGCGGCCTTAAGTTGATTAGACTTAACCTTATATTGAAGACAGTCGGGCTTTACTTTTAATTTGGTAAACATAAAATGGTTCTGTGGTGTTCAGAAATTGTGATTTGAAATAATAATCTATAAGCTTATTTGGTAATTGGTTTCCATTTTTTGTTTGTGGGCTGCAATCTTGAAGATGACCGATTTCAAAGTGGCCGGACTGTGAATTTTTTATCTACAAGATCATCCTTGTATCTCAAACTAAAGTGTTTTGTCTTTAACCGCTCCTCTACTAGGGTCGACACTTTTTACATTTGACTGATATTCTGAATCTAGAATCTTTTTTCCCTAAATGGTTGTTTTGGAAATTCAATCTCTTGTTGAAATCCGTTGGAACAATTTTTTTTAGAAACATTTATTCACAGATTTTCCAGATGGTCCCTCTTGTGGGACGGGTCGTGAATTCTTTCAGCGTTTTCTATTATTTCAGTTTTCCTCTTCCGAATCCCTGGATGAATTCAGTTGTGACGAAACTGATACAGACGAAGAGGTCCAACTTGATGCCCAGAAATTATTCGTGGTTGGTTCCCGTCAGCAGCTTCATGGTCCCTACGATGTACCGAACATCGGAGCTTTAAAGGTGACATGGATAAATGGTCTCTCTGAAATGTTTTAAAGCGATGATCAAATCCCTTCTTATGCTGTCGGCGACAAATTTCTGCTCTACACAAAGCTTTAAAGCTCAATTGCAGGCAGTATAGACTAAGATCTGCCTGCACAGACGTGCAGTCAAAGCTTAGCCTACACTACAAATACGTGTAATTTCTACTTAATACATCGTGTTATTGCTGAATTAAACATGAGTCAGACCCGTCTCAACGTCTCGAAAGTTTGCAATTTATAAGTAATAGTTATAGTTCATTTCTGACAATTTACGCAATATAACCTAAGCGGAGCGTCAGCAGAGCGCAAGATTATACGCATGAATTGTCAGAATATGAACTATAACTGTTTTACCTATCGACTTAATATTTCACCCAATAACCCTAGCTGCAGTGAATTGTGCATCAATCAATGATATCAGTCACTTTAGTTGCGTCATACATTCCTCAATCAAATCGCAGTAAACAAAACGGGGAAGGGCGAATTTAATCATTACCGAGCTTTCATTTATATTTCGCCTTTTTACCAGACGCTTTCAATAGATGAATTCCCCTATTACTTATACAATATTTTAATTCAGAATTATAAATGGTTTGGTACTACAAAAAGCGGAGAAATTAGAAATTGTACCTAATGAAATTTGTTAGAATATATTAGAGTGTTTTGTTACGAAAGAGCTGATTTTGCATAATGTTTGGTTTAAACCTATTTATTTTACATCGATTGGGAAACAAGTTCTTACAACTTAGATTAATCCCTCTCGATTCTGCTTCCTGGAAAATTCACCAGTACTCGCGCCGAGTGTGTGGGCCAATGAAAGAACCAAGATCGATAGCCGCTCCCGGGAATCGAACTCAGGACCTTTTGGTCAAGAGGCCGACGCTCTACCTCTAGACCACGGACACTGCATAATGTTTGATAAGAAAAATGGAGCACGCAAAATTGCAGTACTGGCTAGTGGCTACGTCGTTAGGCGATCAATGTGAAATGTGGTAAGAAAGATTTAATAGTTTCTTATGATGTTAAAAAATAAACGTTTTCTACAAAAACTTCACAATATTGATTGGTTATTGGAAAATTTACTTCTAATAAAAAAGTCATCAAAATACAGTTCACAGTTTCACAATATGAAAGAATTCCATAGGTTAACATTACTTAAGAATAACAAGACGTTGGGCAACCTGGACATTTAAACTGTCGCATAATGTGATAATACATGTGTACTAGCAATATCGTCATCGGACGATCTAAACGTCGTATTAAATCTTTTTTTAAAAACGTTTTGATGGCCCATTGACGAATTAGGGGTAACTGCAAAACGAGTTAAATGACCGGTAACCTTTATTTTACAAGCCGCCAATAAAGTCGGAGCCGGCAGTGAACATACAAGACACCACTGCGAAGAAAACTGTCGGAGATCCGTGTGACGGAGACAGCGACACCTCGCCCGACAACCCGCCTCCGAGCCCTATCAACTTCCGACCATCTTTAGAAGGGTTTGTTGTCGGAGGACAGAAACTCACTTGTCCACAAAAATCCAAGACAAGCCAGGGATGTAGCAGTAACGTAAGTCAAAGTCAAACTAAGTCGTGATAAAACTTTTACTTCTGTGAGTGACCAAAATATCGGAACTACAGCTTGAAAAAGGCTGTAGTTCCAACACTTTGGTCTCCCACAGATCACAAGCATTGTCTCTTCCTCAACTGAAACTACTGTAAAACTTGCATTAAGCGACCATTTAGCGGAGCACCAAAATGCGGTCGTTAAATAGAATGGTCGCTCAGTACACGATTTGTATAATAAAAACGATCATAGTTTTGATTGAATATGTATGTAACTGTGAATTTCTCAATAATCCTATGCCATTAAAACTTTACAGAATCTGAGACGACACTAAAGAATTTTAACAACATAAGATTCATTTATATTAATTTTTAGACCACTGATATTTGGAAAACGGTCGCTTAATAAGACCGGTCGCTTAATAGATGTGGTCGCTTGAGCAAGATGGACTGTATATGTAGAATTTAGCATACAAGAACTTACAATGATACATTTTGCCGATCTTATAAATGTACATATGATACATTTTGCATATCTTATAAATATACGGCATGGATACGGATGTATATTGTATACACATAATGTTTTGGTTGATTAGATCTAATTCTCAAATTAAAAAAAAAAAAAGAAAAAAAAGAATAAAGTTAACTATTCACCAAACGACTGCTAGACAAAATCGAAGATTTAGAACTGAGCTGCTACAGTAAACAAATAAGGTTATTTACTCAGACTTCATGCCCTTGAAATTTAATTTTAACATAAACTCGGAATCAATAATTGATTACATATGTTGAGTATTTTAAAAAGAAGTCTATCAAATGCAGTGAAAAATTGAAAAGGTGATATCAAAAATCCATTGGGGTAGAAAAAAACCCCAAAAAAAACATCAAGAAGGCTCTTATAAAAAGAAACATGAAAAAATCACCAATCACTTATAACACCTTGTTAACCAGCCCTAAAGTTATTCTTCAATTCTGTCCGATTGATTATCGAGAAATATCGATAGATTTTATAATATCGATAGATTTTATAACTTAATTATTTCACCCCCAAACTTGTGTATATCTTGCATTTGTCTAGTTAGTCCTAATCGAAATCATCGTTTTATCTAATCTTAAATACTCTTTATTCATAGACTAGAGATTTCGTGCCAGGTTTTGTGAAGTATCCACTCTATCATTGTAATAAATGTGAAGGTCGAGTTGTGGAAGAGGAACAGACAGAAGTCGCTCTACAAAGAAGGTGGGTGGCCATATTTGCATAATTGCAGGAAACTCTGGCCTTTTGATTGGCTGAAAATCCGATAAAATATTCCGATATCTCGCACGTGAAGCAGTTCACAGCAACATAGGCTGGCCCCGCTGTAAACTTCTTTGAAATTCGGCAATGGGACCATTCTAATAAATGTGCGTAATGGTATTTACACCTCTGCAAACATTGGGTAGCGTAGACAGCTATATACTGTAAATATAAAGTTGCCTGATGACCTACAGATACTTTGAGACATTATATATTCATCAAACGCATACTGAAGATTCTGGTCAGACTTTGCTTTGTGCATACAGTCAAATCTGTCTTAAAGCACCCAAGGGACATTCAAAAAGTGCTTGCCTAAGACAGGTGCTTGTTTAACACAGGCCAATTTCAGTGTAATTAATTGTTTCATTCGGGAACTCAGTGGCCGCTTGCTTAAGGCAGGTTGCTTGCTGAAAACAGGTGGCCGCTAAGACAGGTTTGACTATAAACTTACAAATTGTTGGAAATCTCACGCTGGACTTATTTTACTAGAATACCCTTTGTTTTAAAACATCTGCATTTATAAAATAGCTAGCTGGTTGTTTGATTTCCGTACTGAGAGTGTAGTTTTACGCACTGTAAACGGAATTATTGTTTGACGTGATATCATGAAAAGCGCTTAAATGCACGTCAACAGATCATTTACTTTTAGTCGAAAACAGCGTCATGTTTCTTGATGAGAAACAAACGCAAACAGACTATAACTTTTGTTTAATTTAAAAAACACAATCTATTCTTCATATGATAAATATTGATATAACTGAGGTTTATTTTCTAGCAATAACGAAACCTGAATTTGCTAAAACATGGTATATGACGTGTCCGAGTAGTAACATTGTGAATAGATTCCTAATGAGTAAGAGACGTTGCCTCTAAACAGCGAATTAAAGTGTAAATCGATTATAAATGAGGCCTGTCAATTTCGAAATTACGACGAGTATAAGATGGCGCTTGTCTTTCTTCAGGAGAAGCTGTTTGCTGCAAAGCCGTTTATCATCCCATGTACGCCCGGATGATACCGGCATTCAAAGTGTTGGCTCTCGACTTGGCCGGGACAGTCAGATGTTGGTCGGGTCCCTAGACGGACTGTCTCCGGGCTTTATGTCCCCAGAGTCTAATGGTTACTACGATAAAACCTTCATCGAAATCTATATGGAGAAAAAGAAGCTAAAGGAAGAAAAGGATAGGCAGGTCGAGGAACAAAAGAAACGTAAACGTGAAAAGAGACGTCACGAAGAGAGTATAAAAAAGAAAAGTAAATCGTCGAAATGCGGAGCTGAGAAAATTGCCAGTGGAACTGGATCACACGAAACCGACGCTCTTTCCGGGGAAATTATCTCGAAACAACACGACAATAATGCTCAAACTCCTGATGGTAATATTTGTGAATATATACTTGACCTTTTGTTTTCCAAACTGGGGGCCGTTTTACTTAACTCCTTAAGAAAAAAAAAATAACCGTAAGTCAAACTCACAAACCGTTCCCTGTGTTTTCATTCATTGTTAGATTCTGCCTTGCAATATCTCACCGGAATCGTCTTTAGAAGACAATATGAATAAGATGATGCATGGAAGACTTCCAAAGTTACTACTGTAGAAGCAACTTTAATTTTTGCAAAAATGATCGTTTGATGTCTAGTAAAACAGACCCCTGGAATATGGCCCTTCGTTCAGGATGACAAAACACTGCAAACTGTATGCAAATTATATCCCGCTATGCACGTATCCTTGTGTGCAAATCGGGGCATGGTATAATTTGCAAACAGTTCGTATCTTTTTGCAATCCTGAACGCAATAGATATAGCAGCCTTAAACGATTGATACTTCGAACTAAAGAAGCATAGACATT
The DNA here is from genome assembly GCA_948146395.1 of Fragum whitleyi. Lineage (NCBI taxonomy): Eukaryota > Metazoa > Mollusca > Bivalvia > Cardiida > Cardiidae > Fragum > Fragum whitleyi. The sequence goes on along the minus strand of OX411550.1, from coordinate 27,556,276 downwards.
TTCAAAACATGTTGTTGTTTACAGATTTAGACGACATTTAATTAAGGAATTCTTTTGGATATTCCATTTGGCTCAAATAATTTCTCAATAAAATACTCACAACCTATTGCCATGGCGTAAATATTTTGAAGAGTGAAAAAAAAACTTGATTGAGTTATCAGAAAAAAGAGGTTTTTTTCCGATAAACTCATGCAAGATTTTTTCACTCCTCAAAATATTTACGCTATGGCAATAGGTTGTGGGTATTTTGCACGTAATTACACTTGCAAAGAAGGGCATCATTTTTTAAGGTTGGCGGGACAAGGTAGGTACAATTTTCAAAAAGCTCCGAAATCTTTACAAATGCTACCAAACTGGCATTAGAATTACGCGCTTTCACTTTGCTGTCATAAAGGTTTTCTGGAAAATTTGCTCGATGACCTATGCTGATTTTTTTATTTCTTGCTTCCGAAATAATTTGCAAAGGATTTTTTTGGCCTTTTTTTTTTTTGTAAAATTCGATCTCGCATACATACCGTAATTAAGTTCAGATTTCAACGCCGCGTAAATTGTAAGTGGATAAACATGAAAAAAAATTACTCTATTAAATCAATTCATATTTTATTCTTGAGATGTCCATCTTTTACCATAAAACATAATTGGGACTAATTACAAACGCCAAATTGCTAGAAAATTGGCGTCAAATTGGTATGATGAAGATGATTTTAACGCGACGACAAATTTGACCACAACTGTTGTTACAACTTTGAATAAAAATCTGACCAGTAAACATAATTTTCATATGAAAAATGTGATTCAAACTTGTTTCACTACAAAATACCAAAAACTCAGCGTACATCACTGGACAAATTTTTTAGGCAAATGAAATAAAATTAAGAACGTGAAAACGTAAAAGAAGTACGAATCGAAAGAGTGCTGGGCTGATTATTCTATTTTCAAGAATAAACTCCAAAGTAGAATAAATAATTCGTGGTAAATGAAATTTTCACCATGGAAATCGACCTGATAACCCAATATTGTATTGCAAAGACTGATTTATGCGGGATTAAAGGGGTTTGCCCCTAATGACGTCATGGTGTCAACTGAACGTAATTCAAAACTCTTTTTATTTTAGTAAGCCCATACTTCAAAGGTAAATATCAGCCCTTTTTGTAAAAAAATTAGGATTTTGAAATTTCGGCTCTTTTAACTGTCTGCAGTTACCTTAAGGTAGCAATGGACACATGGCGTCATTTTTTCCAACCGATGAATTTTTTTTCTTGTTCACATATGTTGTAGATTAACATCGTCTAGTCATTATATCAAAATTTGAAGGTACCTTTCCATGCTCGTTTTCATGCTAGAGTTATCTGCCCTTGGGTGGTATTGGCCATTTTTCAGTAAAACGTTTATATTCGTTTTAGGTCTAGTATAAACTAAGTACTAGCTTATAGCTTTTAAACAAATACATTTTGATAGACCTTATACAGGTACACAATGGCTGTTGCCAGGAAAATTTCTCTTTGATCAATTGCATTTGCACAATTTGCCTTGAAAAGTTAAAAATGCACTAATTTTTGTAATTTACAGGGTAAAAATGCCACAAAAATCTATTTTTTGAAGAAATTACCCAATGAATTTTTCTTGTTTTTCGATATGTTTAAACCCCATATTTTCCTTTATTTGGTAAATAATTCAGCATACCTTTCCATGCAAATGAGAAAGTTTTTCGTTATTTAATAGTGACCCTTCCTAGATAAATGACGCTTTTAACACATTTTTATTGTTTAATTACAGTATCCAGTCATTCACTTGATATCAAATGTTGAAAAAAAGCTTAGTTATGAAATTTTACCATCACTATTCTACGTTATTTTCATAAGCAGAACCTTACGAAAACCGGTCTTTTTAAACAACGCGCAAAAAGAGCCGTAAAATAACAAAAATCCACTTCCGGTTTAAAGAGTAGGGAAGCGGCTGTCCATTGCCACCTTAAATGTTTGGCAACTTCAAACGATTTGAGCGTAGGGCTGTTCATGTGAGACTTGAACAATAAATTCAGTATCGTCAATCAATCAGATACTATCTGTATGAAAGTAATGTCATTAATTAGTGTTTACCTTTTTTCAGGTTCTGGTGCCAACGGTCACAATCAGACCGATGATAATTTCTCACCTACAACCAATGATATTAAATATGGCGTATCAAAGACCACATCGAGATACAAACAACGTTGTCGATCTCCAGAAAACTTCGGACAAACACCGGAAGTAGAAAGACTCCAAATTCGCAGGTGCTGGAGCGACATCTGGCCATTTCCGGTAGACATCGATTTTGATAAACAGTGCGAGGATGATTTATTTTCCTTCAACCTCGGACATTTCCGTTGTAAAAGTCGCATTACTCCGTTTTATCCGTTGTCAAGATCCCCCGCCTTGAAGAGTTCTCAATCTAATATCGCCTCTTGTGAATCGCTCATGTCAAACCAGAGTAACCATGCAACTAGTCATGACGACAATTTGGAAAGATCGACGTCACTTCCGGCCAATATCATTACAGAACCCGACAAAATAGGCATGGGAAAACTGACAGAAAAAGATGCGTAAGTTTACTTTTCTCTTCTTGTTCATGATTTGTTTGTTACTTGAAGCAAATATACAAGTTCTTAAGGAATGGTCTAGTTTAACGCACATGTACATCCGATAGGTCAGCGCAATACTATTGCAAGTGCCTATTATTAGTTATACGGTTTCTTGCCGGGGTATATGACGATTTATTCCCGGCTGGAAAAATGATGTCACCCGAGCCGTAGGCGAGGGTTGACATCATTTTTACTGCCGGGAATAAATCGTCATATACCCCGGCAAGAAACCGTATTACGAATTTATTATACTTCAAAGTTTTAGGGCTAAATAAATGTCTTTTGCCTATTTAAGGCGTTCGTATAAACCGATTTCTATTAGACCACCAATATCCCTTAATGCGCCCCTATAAAAAGTAAACATGTACAAAGTGACGTCATATAACATGGATATCTACGGCTCGGGTGAAATCATTTTTCCAGTCGGGAATAAATCGTCATATACCCCGGCAAGAAACCGTATAACTAATAATCGGCACTTGCAATAGTTTTTTGCTGACCCCTCGATATAGCGAATGCAATTAATCGCCGAAGTGTGCCGTAAACTTTGCGTTGCTCAATCTATCTTTCGAAGCTAAGGGAATTACTTCGTACTTAAATGAAGCTAAAACGTTAGTTTGATCTTGTTATAGAAACTGTGCTTAAAAATGACCATGATTAAGTATGGTCGCAGTTTGAACTTACAATGTACTTTAACTTTAGTTAGTTATATTTTTCTTCATTCTATTCTATTCGTAATGCTAACCGTAGTCAATCATAATTAGCCGCCACAGAAGCGTAATCATGAGGGGTTAATAGAATTGAACATGTGTGTGTTGGGGGGGGGGGGGGGGGGGGAAGGGCTATTGTAATAGATTTGTATACTTTTTGAAAAGGAAATTTTAGTACTGTCAAAATAAGAATATAACTAACATAATAAAATTCATCATGCAATGAAGCCTGTATTGACCCGATATCACCAGCCTGATAATCAGAAATAATTTTAGGCAGTCTATTTTTAGAAACAAATTGCATATTCGTGAATTTAACAAGACTCATTTACACCCGAATTTCTTTGATTTCTAAGGTTTCATAAAGTTTAAGGTCTTAAAAATGATTGTATGTCTATGATAAATAGAATATTGCATTAATGTATTAAGATATCCATGTTATCTGGTCTCGGTTGCGATTACTTATCATGACGAGGCAAAGTATTGTTATGATAACTTTTCCCAACCTCGACCAGATAAAATTGATAGACACTAACATAAGTTATCCCCTATATAACGCTTTTCTCACGGACTCTTTAACTAAAAGCTTCTCCCTCAAAGCGGAAAATTTCTACAGGTATCGTGCGCGGTCTCGACTTTGTCTAAGCGAGATTCATCTCTCGTGCACGCCCATGCGGTCTCCCAGTTCACTGTGAATATTCTCTCATTTTCTCTCATGTCAATATACCTGTATATTAGAAAAGTGTTGGCCCAAACGTAAGCGTGAATGAACACAATAAGATCATTTCGAAATTGCAGCCATTATAGAAATTGCCGTGCCACTTTCTATCGACATTCTAATGATTTATTTTTGTATTATTCAAATAGAAAAATGATAAACCTTTACAAAGGAGGGTCATCCAATATCACTCGTCGATAAAAATGTGATTATCGATCTCTTCTCTTCTAATTTGAATTGAGGTAATTAAATTACTCGCTGATATTCAATACGTTGGCTCTTTTATTTGTTAGAATAAGTATGGTGGTCCAATAGAACCACAAAAATCAAACGTTTTGATTAAAAAGTGCATTGAACAGTTCTGGGTCTGATGGCTTACCGTTACGATTCATTTTAAGGGGAATTCTTTACAATTCTTACTTTCACTTAATAGGACGTCCCTAGATTATATCAAATCTCTCCCCGTGGCTTTTTATAGATTTGTAACGGTTTTCCATCTAGTTTTTGGAATTTTTAAATTTTGGTTTCTTTATAAAATAGTGTATAGCTTTTAAAAAAAAATAAAAAAAGAATATTAAGTTGGTCAAATTTTACATTACGTTATGTGGACTCGATCATTGACATATAAAACTTATCATCAGGTAAAAAAAATGAATTAAAGCAATTTTCTATTAATTGTTTCGACAATCTTAATTTCGTTCATTAATAAAAAACACTTAAAATCATCATTCCGAATGTAGAGACGAGCACAGCGCTGTTCATAACCACAACGCGACCTAGGTGAATAGGTGTTAAAATACACCCTTTTAGGAAAATTAACCTTATGACGTACTACCATGGTAACAGAAAGTGGCGTTTTGCCATCAAATACTCGACTGTTGCATAATCAAAGAGCACGCAATGACCAGATTTTGACTACGAGCTGAATGTAAATAATTTCACTTGACTTATTTCAACTTTAAGTAACATTTGTTTTTACACTGGATTAGGAGAAGTGCAGACTGTAAATTAAGACCGAACAGTTATTAAAAGAAAATATTGAAATAAACGTTATATAATAATTGATCTATGGTATATCGCCATCGCATTGGACGAAACGGCATCTAAAACGAACGCTTTAGCCTTTTTGTGACGTTTCCAATTATAATTTGAGGCTTCTCGTGATATTTCCATTAATTTCACATTTGTGCGAGCTTGGACAACCATACAGAGCAATAAAGTTATCGTTGACCGCACGAAGAGGGGTTAAGGGTAATCGTTTGTTTTAGTGTAAGATCGATGTATATTTCATTTAGTGAAGAACAAACGTTATATATTTTCACGAGTGGTCCACCACTCGTGAAAATATATAACTTTTGTTGTTCACGAAATTAAATATTACTCGAAAAAGAAATGATTATTCTGGTTCTTAAATGCCAAAATTAAATAAAAGTGAAAAAATTTGGAAAATGACACTGGTTTGTTTGCGTATGTATGGGAATTAAAATTTTTCCTTGTCAATCGATGCAGGTTAGTGTGTATGTAAGTCTATACAGTTAGAAACATCGGGAAATTGATATTCACCTCTATCAAATCCATTCTGAATCGCTCACTTGGAGCTCAAAAAATTCATTCCAACGACTATTCTATTTCTTATATGAAAAAAAAAATGAATCAAAATGCGAAAAAATGCAAAATGACGCCATTTATTGATTATTCAACGGTAGATAGCCTGAAATGAACGAAAGCAGAATACTTTTTTTTTGTAATTTCACTTGTTTGGCAGTGAGTTTATCAATTGAAAATTTACATTTATTTCTTGGTAAACCACCGAAGAGCATTATAGAATCCTTTTTTGTCTAAAGAGGGCACAGTTAAAACTTCAGTGGGCTGACCAGAGGCTTTGCTCTGCGAACATGTAAATTGTTCGAAATATGTGTGCGAGTGTATTTACATTCATTTATCATCGTTATCGTAGTATATGCCCATATGAACGACGCCACAAGATGACCAGTTAGTCTGGATCAATGGCACAGAAACCTTTAAAAGTGATTTTTGAAAAAAGAAATACTTACTTCTGTCCAGTCTGACACGGGTTGTTTGATACTTTTCAGTCGGTCCCCTTTGTCTGACGGGGGTACATAAATACTTTTCTACTTTTTGGGAGACATCTCTGAACAAGGGCATTCAGTTTATGGCTAGGTACTGCTTAAGAGGTACAACTAGGAGGGGGTAAATCCAGACTGAAATCTTTATTTCTTGATGAAACCCTATGTTGTGGGTACTCATATGAATCGTCTTGACAAGACGATTCAAAATAGTACCCAAAATATAGGATTAGTGCAAGTATTGTGGAAATATTTCAATTTGAAATCTAAAATACTCCTTCCATCTGTAGCTCTGATGCTTACATACCTACCCAGTTGCATTTTAATCGTTTTGTGTTACCAATAAATTCATATCGTGCAGCCAACAATAGATATATATGGCCGGGTGAATTCAAGCAAATATTAGTTTTGAAAATCAATCGTGAAATAAACATATCACAGTGGCACTCGCTCCATTGTAAATTTAATGAACTTGGAAACTATTTTCATTTATTTTGTCACTGCTTTGTTATGATTCGATGGAGTAGTTATTATTTTCTTTATGGTATTTTTCTTTGGAAGTTTGTTTTCTGCATCTTGGGAAAACTGTGTAGTTTTATCGGGTTATTTTTTGTACGGAATGCAAAAATTCTTTGAAATATATATCTCGATTTTTTTGTTTTGTTATGTGCGCTCATTTAAGAAACAAAGAATTATTCATGAAGAAATGAAACAAAATATAATCACACGGCTTGGACACGTGAAGAATTGATTATACCTCTGATTGAGTTTTTAGTTTCATATCTCAATGAATTCGAAAAAAATATTTTTCTTAAATTCTTATTATTTTACATCATGATCAATATAAAAAGTGAAATGTACCAGTTATAAGACAGGGGGAAATTATGAGCACGCCAATTAAATGGCATTACCTGCGTACTTCATTTTTATGGAAGTGTGATGCAAAGTTTTCAGCCAATCAGATTACATTCTGGTATGATAAATCGCCAATTCCGCGTTTTCTAGACGATCGTTTACTAAATGAAGTTAACTTTCAAATTGAAAGCGACATTATGTGATTTATATAACCGTTGAGCCAAATACTTGAAGGAGTAAAGGAATGGAGCGATTGTGTAATTAATAAACTAAAAATATGGGCTTTGTGGCAAACACGAAGTTCCGGGACAAACAGATAAGAATAGCTCCACAGATGAACGTTGTATTGTAAGTAAACTATATACACATAATTCGACGTAAAGCAAGCAAAATAATTCTACTACAGACTGTACAAAAAAAGCAATTTCTTTCATGCTCTTCGGTCGATTTTCGAGAAATAACGATAACGTTGCATAGCAATCGTGTGCAAAATGACCCGCTTTAAGACGATTTGTCCAAACATTTTCACATTTAGTCTAATTTTTTTCATTAAAGAAAAAGAATAGCCGTTTGTTTTTCAAGTAAGATCGAATGATTATTCATTTCGTGAACAGCAAAAGCTATATCTTCACTCGTGACTCCGCCGCTCCTGAAAATAAAGCTTTTAATGTTCACTCAATGACATATGAATCGACCTTGCAATGAAACAAACGATTATCCTCTACTTTCACCGTAGGAGTACAGGAGCGCTAAGGGTTAGTAAAAAATATTTATAATATAACTTGAAAATTCATAAATCTATTTCAATAACTATCTATTATCTATTATCTATTTCAAATCAATAACTACTAAATAAGTGTCGATGTTTAAAATAAATGTTACCTGTAACATATTATAACACGTGTACGAGTGAAGTGATACCGAAATATCAAATGAAAAAGCCCATCTTTGCTGTGTTGCGTCTTTCCGTTTTCCAAGTTAAAATAATATCCTTCGATTTGTTGTTGAGAAAATAATGGGACAAAATGCTTTAGAAAATGGACCCTTAATCTTCAACTCTTACTCTTGAGGTTTTAAAGAAATATGCATGCATTTTCGGCATCAAGACAGATTTGGAAGCGGTACCCACGAAATCCCAGATTTCTTTGGTTGTTCTTTCTCGATGAAATAAGGTAGCGGTAGTGAATTAATAATGTATTCAAAACTAATCCAAATAATTATTTCCTGTGAATATCATAGAGTAGAAGTCCCTTCTGTGAAATGTCTAAAAATATTATGATAAATTTGGGAAAAAAAAAGAAACTTTACCAATCCCTTCTCGGACTAAAAAAATTATAAGATATTGCGTATCTACGCAAAAGATTGAGAAAAGATTTGTTCAATTCAAATATTTTATTCAATACAAAACAAAAGTATTAATCAACAGTGATTTAAGATATTATTTGGCAAAGGCAAGTCCATAGAACCGGCAAGGACGCTCCTAGATAAAAAGTGATTTTTGAAACGACGTTCTATGTATTATAAATCGAGGTTAATAGCGTGCGCCGACACCAATTTCCTAGTGTTGCGTTTTAATTCATATCTTCGCGAGTATTAAAAGTAGCCCTCTGTAATTACACTTAAATAAAGAAAATTGATTAATTCACATTACTTGTAATATCACTTATATAGAACGTTTGGTATAAAAGTTATCGTACGTGATCAATACTGAGATTTTTACTTTGAAGTTATAATCTAACCCCTCCATAAGTTGCTGCGAAAATAAGCACAAAAGAAAGGACTGCAGACATAAAAAAACAACAAGATTCACATGAGATCTTCAGTTTCCTACAGGAAAATAGCCTTGTGTACATATTTGATGAGTTTTGAATTAGGTTTTTAATGGGCTTGACTTTAAGAAATAAAAAAAAAATCAAAGTTCCCGTAATGTGATATCAAAATATATCGATTTTTCTTTCGGCTTATCTGATAGGGGACTGCGTTTTCGCAGTTAGGGGTAACCCATACTCCATGTAGAATCTCTGTTTCGCCCTCAGAAAATGTCATCTTTTTCTCATTAAGGATTACTAGTTTAAACTCTATACTTGCACATGTAAGAATATTTATATATCTTTCTACCTCTTGCTTCCCCGCTTTGGCGTCGCAATACGTACGCAATGCCATTTTTTTGCGTCCAGCTCGCATCGCCAATACTTGTAAGCCGTAGCGTCAATATTCCTTAAATATGTTTGTATGAGTCATTATTCCGTTATTCTTTCGTGCGTCATTAGTCTGTAAAGTTTTCTTGCGTTATTATTCGTAATAATTGAGTACGCCATTGTTCCGTTAAAATTTCGCAAGTCATTATTGTGCTATGTTTTCATGATTTCAGCACAATGACAACGACAGTGATAGTCCCACCACGTGACACATCCTGTAACCAATGGATTTCCTTCAGTACAGAAAACGAGCCGGTCCTCAACAATTCACCAGAAGTGGATGACGGGTGTGATACGTTCTTGAAAAGATTACAGAGAACCAAACTCAGTAATACAGGTACCAAACAAGATTAAATTGGCCCATATTCGTGCAATGTTATTGACAATGAAATACAGTAATTCTTGTCTTAAGCGACCACTTAAGGGGCCACCAAAAAGCGGTCGTTTATGTGAATGGTTGCTTAATACGAAATACCATGATAAATGTGACAGTTCATTTTGATAGAATTGATAGATTGTCGTTCAAGTCGTACTAATTCCTATGATGCTTAAACCCATTAGAATCGTCTTGTTTAGACGATTCTAATGGGTTCCAACAACATAAGATTCAAAAATAAACAATTTTTTTGTTAGGAATGTTTTCTTTTTCAGAGATTATGCTTACGGTGAAGGGACTTTTTATTTCGGTCGCTTTACAAAATTGGTCGCTTAATAGACGTGGTCGCTCGAGCAATATCGACTGTATTGATAATAATAATAAACTTGAATTGAATTTCAATATTGCCCATGCGTATTTTCAGTTTTGAGCTCTATAGGTTGCTTTAAAAGTAAACAAAGAGAGACCTTTCATTTAGAAGAGCGACTGAGATTCTATAACACCTCTTTTTCTTTGATAAATAGTAAGAGCTTTACTATGAGTGGTTCTCGTGTCATGCTGGACACTATTTTCACGATAATCTTCAAAGCAGTCATATCGCTTGTCATACACTGGACTCCGACTTGGGATTCTTTATGGGATATATTTTGATGGTGTAAGATATAGTTAAGATCGTGAAATTGACAATGATGAGTGATTTTGGAATGGTTTTGGAATGAAATTGAATGAGTGTGTGGACCGAGTTTTGAGTGAAATAAGAGGGGGGGTGTTATCAAATACCGTTATTTCTGTTCAAGATGGACAAACTTAGCTATATTTATTACCTCCCTTTAATTCTGTCTGCGTGTCTTCATGGACCATTCAGACACTTTAAAATCCACTCGAGCTTATAAAATCGTAGAATGAATCGACCGATTTGAATTAAATTTTGATCGTCGTGGCCAATTTCGAATATCGGAAAGATTTTTGAGCGTTTTTCATCGATTTGAGAGAGTGTTTTGAAATGAATGAATGGAGCGCTGAGTGGGCGATTTGGAATGGTTTTAATCGGAATGAGTTTCAATTTCCCTATGATTTTAACTGTAACCGATGACTGAAAAGCCAATGATTGCAGTAAAGATAAGCATTTGTTGCGACGTGTGACTTTACAAAAAAATATAATGGACAAAATGATAAACGGGGACAGTAAGCCAACATATTGCTTTTGATCTAAATTTTTCAATCGCTTTATTAATTAATATTGTTGGTCTGATAGTATATATTGAAAAAAAAATCTAACTGATATCCAACATTATATCTATCTATGAATAAAAGATACGTGTAATAGAAAAGACACTGTACACTCGCAATTAAATAGAATAAAATGTGACCAGTCACTCGAAAAAGAACCATTTATGGGCGTGACAAGTACCTTACCCTGCTTAGATTTTAGGTAGTATTTAGTGAGTAGAACCGTTTTACTTTTAAATAGAGGATAATCGTTGCTTCAGTGTAAGATCGATTTATATTCATTGACTGAACGACAAAAGCTATATTTTTCACGAGTGGTGGAGCCACGAGTGAAAATATAGCTTTTGTTGTTCACAAAATGAAATAATAATCGATCTTACTCGAAAAACAAACGATTATTCTATTTCTTTATTGCAAAAATAAGACAAAATGTGAAATTTCTAGGACATATTTTCGTAAAGCGCGTCATTTTGCACCGTTCATTGTGACGTCACTTATTTTGTCCCGCATTGATGACGTCAGATAGGATGAAATGCACAAAAGCAAGGTATAAGTTTTTGATAGTTTCACTGCTTTTTCGGTGAGATTATCAAGCGATAATCTACCGTTATTTCTCGATAAACAACCGAAAAGCGCTAAAGAAAGAAAGTTTTTCTGTACCCAGAATGATCAGCCTAACTTATTCTATCTTTGTTTTCGAAGTTTGTCCTCTCGTTAGCCTCTGTTGGATCCGATTGCCTGTTTTCAAATACTGTTTTATTTTACGGAGTCAATTTTTTTTCAAATGAAGGGTCTCAAAAGTTATTTCGTTCTTTTTAATTGACTACAGACCCATCCTTGCCCACGGGCCAACAATTTTGTTTTGAAGCCGTTGTTGACAAGAGATACAATCGATGGAAACGTCGAAAACGTAAGAAACGAGAAGGCGAACTGAGGCGTGCCGTAAGGCCGGTGGAAACCGAGAGTTCGGACGAAAATGACGAGAGGTAATTGATTTTAAAACAGTTTACTGCTGTCATCAAAAATCCAATCGACCAATATAAACACTAATTCATAATGAGTTGACTGTTGGTTTCAGTTTTTCTACTATTCCATGTCTGTTCTATACAAGGGTTGTTCAATAAATACTTTGACTAAGGTGTGTCTAGGGATAAATAGAGCAAGAATTTGTGGGTATATCGTTTCATATCTTTGCGAATAATGTTATAAATGTCGTTGAAAAATAATGAAAATTTATAATTTTACTGTATGAACTGTATAAAAGCAGCGGAACGCGAATCACGACACGTCAAAATTTCAAACGACGTCGCCACGTTGTAGTCTAATTGCAAATAAATTTTGTTTCTTCGCGCGACACTTATTTGAAAACTATTCGCCTGCGATAATGCAGTACATTACTTCTCAAATACCTGATAATTCCTTTTCTTTGGAAGGATCTTGGTGAGACAACCTGTTTTCAAAAACGAGAGGGCTAAAGACTGTCTGATCTAAATTGGACATTTTCGCGTAATGAAATTTCGACGTAAAATTGCGTTGACCGCTTTATTCTAATTGATTCTAAAATCAAACAGGATCACATATTCACATGACATTTGAGCGTATGAAATGTTGTTTATCTCATGATATTCTATTTAGAGATATTAGGCGAAAAATAAGGAAATAAACTATGCTTAAAAAACTCTAAAATACTCAAAATTTTGAGGTACGACGGTCCTGCCTAACTTATGATGCTATGGCAACCCGATCTTCTTTTAAGGATGGTTTTAGATTTTGTCTTTATAAATATCCAACATATGAACTTTTCTTTTGTCGAAATTTCCGAAATATTCAAGTTGCCTACGCATTTCTTGGTCAATCTCGTACTTTACAGATGGATGACGTTCAGGAGGGGGTGGGGGGGGGGGGTGGGGGGGGGGGGGGGTGATGAGTCTGCAAAATATATGAACATGGACGGGAATATCAATGCAATTTGCTTAGTCGACCATATACGAAAACTTTCTTCAGGCTTTCACAGATATCAATATTTCAAAACTGTCTGTACTTTAGAGACTTTCTTCGACGTTTGATTTTACTGGAAATAATACAAATATTGAGTAACGTCACGATAAAATTCAGCAAGTTAGACATATCTTTTTCGACTTTCGTAGTCTACCTACGATTGTTAAAAATCATTTCAATTTCCTTTGTATTTCTTTTTGACATGGGAGGATGTCCCATATTCTTCATGGAATGTTTTTCTATCGTTAAGAGTGGTGATCACTAGCAAGTGCACTTGATCGGCGGTAAATATTTAATTCTAATTGATCGTAGTCATGACCTCATTCTGAATGTCAGGGAATTCCTGTAGATGAGTAGTGCGATTTTTTCTGTATATTGAATTCTTGACAGGAAATTTTAAAGGGATGTTTCACTTGATATCGGTTACTATCAATGCTTTTTGCATGTACTTCATGGACCAAACGGATATATAAAACAACACTTTTTTGGTAATTATAAATTGTATTTAGAAATCGTTATTATAAAACTGCCTTGTATTTAGGATGACAAAATATTCGCATTTACTCCACCATGCATTTGCACTTGCAAAGCTGAACATTGTTTCAAACGTTCATGAATTTTGTTGAGGTATTTTTTATGGTGATTAGCATGTCTTGTTTCATTTACTTTTATTCATTATTTTTCCAGAAACACCGAGGTTGAACAAATTCTTGATCGCATGTATGATCAGATACACGGACCAGCGCCACTAACGCCAAACGGGACACGTGACACGCCGAGATTACGTAACCGACGCCGACGGAAAGAAACTTGCGACACGAATATGGACGTAACAAGACAAACGTCAGATCCCACAACGGTAAACTATGACGCCAGTTCAGAATGGACGTCATCTGATAAAGACAGTGCCGGACATCTGAGTTCGACGTCAGGATTGGTTCAGAGCGTCGAGAATACGTCTGTGGAAATAGTGAGAAAATCAGCAGAAAGGAAAAATAGTGACGACCTGTGTTATTGGCCTTTTATTGAACATTATAAGCAGGAAATGTTGAAGAAAATACAGAATACACCACCAGGTCAGTTTCATTTGGTATAACCGTTCAAGCTTAAGTGACCTTTTTGCACTAAACAAACAAGAGAGCTATTGTAACAATATACGTCACTACAAGAAATTAAAATCATGAGGTCCCCATTTTCCGTGACACAGCATATCACAAAATGGTGACAATGTGCATTTAGTCACACGGGGATGATCATAATGTGAAAGTTGTTAACAAACCCGCCCATAATTGAAGGGAGAATTCTGTTAATAAATGGGTGACGGTTGGACGGAGAATATGATATCCATATACGACCAGCGGCGTATAAAAATATCGTCACTGTTTAAATGAAGTCTGATCGGACAAACCAACTCTACGTTATGGCTGGTAATACATTCGCAAACGTTTGAAAATGGTTGGTTCTCCGCCTTGCACGATCGTGCGAAATACCATTTTAAAGCGTTTCGCGAACGTTTTTTTTTTTCGTAAACAGTGAATGACAGGACAATGTTTTTGGCGTAGGCCTTCCTTTTTAATTCAACTTAACGGACTTTTACCTCTGTCCAAAATACCGTAATTGCGGGGTGAATAAAGCTATATTAGAATTCAAAATATGTCTTTCGCTTCCCAGTGTATCGCCCGTTAGACGTTTCTCAATGAACTTGTTATTGATAATTAATGACGCCAGGGAATATGTAAGAAGTTATTCGAATCAATTTCAAATTTCTTAGGATAGCAAACTTTTATACACGTATTTAGGCCTACGTCAAATCAGTGTAACAAATATGTTTCAGATCAACTAGAAGCCATGGACCAAAAAGACTGGCTACCTGATATCTCCTCGCATTACGGCGGAAGAGTGTCTAAATCGAGTCAGCGTTCGGACAAGGACCAGTCTCTTACGGGAGAACCGGACAAAAGCTTGCAAGAAGAATTGGTTCAAAGGTGAAAACATCCGTAATCAGACGACAGAAATTTAGACTTGTTCGATTTCAAAGAATTAACAGACTATAAAATTAGTGTTTTTTTATTTTTTTTATTTTTTTTTGTCTTTCGACGAGAACAAACATAGTGGACGATAAAGAAATTGCTTGTGACAAACAATTTCTTTATTTCCCACAAAGTTTTCTGAAGTTGTTTTTTTTGTGTGTGTTTTTGTGAGTCGTCAAAAAATTTGATCGGTGAGAATGGAACTACAGGAATTACCATCGTGAAATCGACATTCATCTTGATCAGAACCATTCTAAATCACTCAATCGGCGCTCCATTAATTAATTCCAACCACTCACTCAGAACATTCATAACCACTCCTAAATCACTAAAGGTGATAAGGCCAACATTTACATCCAAAATAAAAAACGGACGAAAAATCCACGAATTCACTGACATACTTGTATTTTGTAAGCGTATTGCGCGGTCGTGAAGACATAGAAAGCTATTCATTGTACCAGTATGCATATTTTGTTAAAGGGAGGAAAATTATATCGCTACTTTTGTTCATCTTGAACAAAATTAGCGATATTGGATTTCCTCCCTTTAGTTTCACTCATAACTCACTCCACACTTTCATTCAATTTCATCCCAAATACATTCATCTTGTCAATTTCACGATGTTCTTAACTGTACGAAATCGATACTTTGTCCTGGCCTTCATGTAATATTTCTTTCATTTTGAGACAAGGATACAATATCTTTAGAGCTAGAAAATCGTTTAGAGAGAATCAAATTGAATTTAAACAGCGTATTTCCTTACCCCCCTTACTTTTGTAAAAGATCGATTAGAATGAAATGAAAAATAAGCATTGGTTGCGACGTGCGAGTTCACCACAAATATGATGGACAAAAGGATAAACAGGGACAGTAAGCCAACATATCGCTTTTGATCTATATTTTTCAATGGCTTTATTGATTAATATAGTTGGTCTTAATGAAATTTTTTGAAAGATTTACAGAGAAAAAATATAAGTTTACAACGAGAAATTGTTCTTATGAAGCGAATTCTCCTTGTCTCACTATCCTTTCCTACGAGGATTACGGACTTATTTGGTAATTGTCTACTATATTATGACGATTGTTTCATAACAAGATATTTTGTCATATCCGTTATTATATAAAAACTTTCATTTCAAAAATCGTGAAACACTTGTCTGTGTAAATATCATCGATTCTTTACATTGCAGAGAAGACAGCGAAACAAGCATTAAAGTTTTATCAACAGAGACCAACCAACCATCTCAAAAACCCGACTTGAAGAAAATATCCAAAGATGCTAAAGTCACCTCAAATATGTATAAGAAATGGTCTAGATCAAACTCACTGAACGTCAGGTAAAACGTTTTTATATTCATCTTAAAACTATACAAATATCTGTGTGATAACATACCATATGATATTTTTAATATCACATAGTTATTTTTAGAACAATGAAATAATGCGGTTATTTTTAGAAACTTGCATTTCAGTTAGAAACATCGACGAAAACAAGACAAGTAGAGGTGATGAGATAAAAATAATACATACTTAGTGTATTGCATGAAAAGATATCTAACTCGGTTTTGATTATTGATAATTGTGTCGGTAGAGCCTCGACAATGATCAATTCTCCCAACCTCGTTAGCTATTTTTTTTATTCAAAACACACACAAAACACATATATAATACGTACTAAGTGTGATGTGTGAAAAAAAATATCTATTTTTTTTATTCAAAACACTAAGTATACTGTATTATATATATAATACGTACTAAGTGTTATCTGTGAAAAAAATTCTAACGAGGTTGGGAAAATGATAATTGTCGAGTCTCTGCCGAGGCTCTTTGTGTGCCATAATTTCAAAGCATCGTAAATTTAATTATACCAATTTTTGTATGTTTGTACTTTAAAATACGGACTTTAAAACACTTTAAGATTAAGTTATGAAAATATTTCTCCGTATATACATGTATATAACGAGATTGGGAGAATTGATAATTGTTGAGGCTCTGCCGAGACAATTATCAATTCCCACAACCAAGTTAGATATTTTTTCGCACAACACGCTAAGTACGTATTATATTTATCTTATAACCTCTATTTGCCTTGTTTTCGTCGTTTCTAACAGAAATGCAAGTTTCTAAAATGTATTTAATACGTACTTAGTGTTATGTATGTAAAAAAATATCGAACGAGGTTGGGGGAATTGATAATTGTCGAGACTCTGCCGAGGCTCTTTGTGTGTCATAATTTCAGAGCATCGTTAATTTAATTATACCAATTTTTGTATGTTTGTACTTTAAAATACGGACTTTTAAACACATAAAGATTAAGTTATAAAAATATTTCTTCGTATATATATATATAACGAGGTTGGGAGAATTGATAATTGTCGAGGCTCTGCCGAGACAATTATCAATTCCCACAACCAAGTTAGATATTTTTTCGCACAATACGCTAAGTACGTATTATATTTATCTTATAACCTCTATTTGCATTGTTTTCGTCGTTTCTAACAGTAATGCAAGTTTCTAAAAGTAATCGCATTATGTCATTGTTCTGAAAAATATCCATGTGAAATCATAAAAAAATATCATATGGGATGTTATCACGCAGATATTTATATAGTTATTAGATAAAATGAAAACTTTCGCAAACGTGTATCATTTTCTGACGTTCTTAAACGTTTAAGCACCCTGAACGCAGAACAGACTTTTCCCTGCTTTTCAAAAGTTGTCGATGCATCTAATTGAAAAAATAAGCCTAAACCGCGAACTTAACAGTGAAACCTTTGAATTTCTTGTTTCAGGTTTGATCATTTTTCTATTTTCGTTAAATGCTTGTTTAGTTTAAAAATTAGTTTTTAAGTGTGTTTTAAGTGAATACCTCGAAAGTTTTTTTTTTCAGAGATAAAAGATTAATTCTCAATAAATGCAATATGAAAATGAATACTTAATAAGCAAAACGGATTTATCGTAACATTTGATTAGGTTTCAAGTTTCATACCTCCATGACTTTAAAATGACGTTCATGATTAAGCAATCATTCTATGATGTTAGAACCCATCAGAATCGTCTCAATTGTATTTGAAAGCTGGAGCAAACAATCGTTTGACAAATGAAACATCGTAACGTCGGTTTTATCTAAGCTGAAGGTACGAGATACAAAGTCTGTCTAATACCAAAATCTCGTAATTACAGCTTGATCAAAGCTGTAGTTACGAGATTTTAGAATAAAACCGACGACTTGCTTTTCATCCTTTTTCAGGCACTCATACCCGCCGAGTCAACACTCTAAGCTATTATCCCGTACGGGAGCCAGCTCCTGGAGCGAGATAGGAGCCAGCCAGAACACAGCTCGACAGATAGGGGTCGTTGAGGTCGGCCCGAACAGCGCAGATTGTACGTTTAAAGCTTCTCTTAGACCGATAAAACGAGACGATGTCCAAACAACCGAGCACACCAAAGCGACGAAAAAACGTAGGTATTTTATACCCGTGGAGTTTCTTAGCGTCAAATTCATTTTTGCTAACGTAGCACTAACGGTGCCCGTAAACATGCGGTGAAATCTAACTCGTGTTGTGCCAACCTGAGCTGTCCATTCAATCATCGCGCGAATTTACGAGAGCCGCAGACCTTTTGATTTTATGAAACTTAGTGTTAATTTGAATAAAAGCACCTCCTACGGGTGCAACGCTAGGCTACAGGTGCTAGATGATACTAAAAAATTAAGCCGAAAGCCTTGATAGTCAGGATAGCCAGAGCTTGTGATGGTGCACAAATGTAAAGCTTCATGAATTTATCTCAAATAACAACAGAGATAAGACCAAGGTGAAAGTTTGTCACGCCAACGCCTACGTAAACTTGATCGACGCCAATGCCATGGCAATACCCTGGAATGTCTCCGAAAACAACTGAGCTAAAAATCACAAGGCCGTAAGGAGACTTGTCTGTATGCATGACTTAAAAGCATAGCATAGTTGTCGCCACATAAATTGCACGGTAACCATGTACTGTTTTGCTTTTAACTATTATTCGCGCATCTTGCGAGATCACCTTTTATTTACGCTATATTTAGTTTTGTTTATCTGAAGGTCTACGTGCGATGACTTTGTTTTAACAGGGGAGATGGACAGAACTGTCTCATATGTCAATAAAATGAGTTATTTCTTTGAAACAAAGGTCAACAGGACAAAGGTTAATATGAAATTTGAACATTTTACAGCTGTCAAAGATCAAGCCAAAGTCAAAAGTACCGTCCTTAATCTACCATCTCTGTCCAAGAATATCAAATCTCAAACATTCCCGGTCAGTGTACGAAAAGACAGTGGTACGAAAGGCAAACGGAAACCACAGGTAAGCTGAAGCCGCTTGACGGCGAAGCGTTTATAAGTTCATTAAAATAAAATACGTTTTAATTGTAATTTTTAAAGACATTCAATCACTAGAAGCGGCATAGATGTACAAGTTTGAGTGGGTAATCAAAGATCAATTTTGTCCATACAGGTATAGACAAAATTGACCTTTGATCACTCACTTTAACTTGTACATCTAATCTTTATTTTTTATCGACTCGCATGTCGACTGCAAGAACACGCAAAATAAAGAATTATTATTGTAATGGCGCATTTCACCTGATTGGTCGGTACCCTAGGAACTTTTTTTCGTATATCAACTCATCCATCGTAATGAAGCTCGTCAATTTCATGACAGCTTGTCTGTTTATGGTATAAAACAAGCGTTTAACTATTTGATAATCTGGATATGGTCGTGCCAACGTATTCCCATTACTAAACTTTTGCAGACGTAAGTCTCGGCCAATTGTCTTGGGGATTTGTTTATTAATGAAATATCGTCTTTCAGCTGACTGATCTGTCCCCTAGGAACTTTTTTCGTACATGTGTATAATCAACTCATGCCTCGTAATGTTGCTCGTCAGTTTCATGACAGCTTGTCTGTTTATGGTATAAAACAAGCGTTTAAGTATTTGATCATCTGGATATGGTCGTGCCAACGTGTTCCTATAACTAAACCTTTGCACACGTTAGTCTCGACCAATTAACTTGGGATTTGTTTATTAAGATATTTGATTAAAACTGATATAAGATCTTCTCTGGTACATTTCAGACGCCTGTCGGTGGAAAAACTACCAACCAGAGACATCCCTCACGACCTAAAACTCAGCCCCTTTCGGCGAAAAAGGGGGCCCAAGTGGACAATGTTGACCCAAACCTTATATTTCGTGACTATTATCTGAAGACGCTGTACAATGAGAGGATGAGAATAAACTCACACGGACCATATGTGTCTGGTAAGAAGAATCGTCAGTGGGTGATAAAAATGACGTAACTACAGCTTGAATAAAGTTGTAGTTACGAAATGGTCGCAAACATTCAAAATATTGACCTATTTTGATGCTTCCTGGGAAAGGAGTCCTATGTGACTAGTATCGGTAATGTAAAGCGTTAAAGGCCCTTCAAAATGTAACTTCGGCTTGAATAAAGATGTAGTTACGACAATTTGGTCGCCCAACAGAGAGATATAGACAACCCATTTAAATTTTGGAATCACCTTTGAAGAAGGATTGCTTAGACGTGTATTAAGACTTACAAAAGTCTGGGCTTTAAGTTGTTTTGTGTTTATAGCTCTTTAACAAAACAGCGTACTTACGGCATATATCAATATAGGTAAAGGATGATAGTGTTGCTCTGTCCTCGCTATAACAGTAGGTTCTGGATGTTTAAGCCCTTTGCCGAAAGAACTACCTAAGGATAGTTACAGGAGATGCAACATTCACAGTAAATGTCTTCGTATCCAACAATCTAACCCTCTATCGACATAAGAAGTTAAATCCCAAAGAATGTTTTATAGGCAAAGTATCTGCTTGTAACGAATCTTCCCTACTTAACCCCCTTTTACCACTTTTTTTACACCCTTGTTTTCAATTCCTCTAATTTTTACAGTGTTTAAACAGGTGCCATTTCACTATTTACTGAAAATTTCGTGAAAGAAAATAGTTTCCCCAGAAATGATTTGTTTTAAGATTTGATAAAATATTTCTAACAAAGAGTAGTTAGTATTAGATTATTTTTTGTCTTTAGACTGACAAAGTATCTCAATAATTTTCCAATGTTACATTATACCTTTCAGGTAAGAATTTAAAGAAGACAATAACAGTGGACCAGTTAAATCTTGGAGGAAGAAAAACACAGACTGACAGTGATAAGTTATCCGATTTAGCCTTCACTCGGTCATTCACTTTCTCTATGTTTGACCTACCCGAGGTCTATAAAATGTATAACTCGAACTTAATACAGAGGGCAAATGGACAAGCAATAGAAAAAAGCGACTAACAGCTGTTGTTTACTGATATTATTATTTAGCTTATTAAAACGTTTAAATAAATCATATATCAGTTCATTGACTTG
Source organism: Fragum whitleyi (assembly GCA_948146395.1). Lineage (NCBI taxonomy): Eukaryota > Metazoa > Mollusca > Bivalvia > Cardiida > Cardiidae > Fragum > Fragum whitleyi. The sequence goes on along the minus strand of OX411550.1, from coordinate 27,535,044 downwards.
TTTCCATTTCCCAGTAGGAGAAATCGCTGAAATTTAATTGCGCGGCAGAACACGCAGACGGACCAATACAAGATGATACTAATTTACGTCCTGGAATGAGGGCAAAAAATGAAGCCATTTTGAATGTTTTAGAATCAGTAAAGCAAATACAGACGTTTGTAATATGACCTTGGTCGCGGGAGTGAAATAACCCAGCTGATTATTTTTGATATTACACGAGAGTCACTACACAAGTTGAATAACTATGCAAATGAGCAAAGAACGTAAAGCAATGTTACTTTTCATTGTAAAAATGACGTCATAATGTATGACTGACGTCATTCGAAAACGGTGTTTTATATTTCCAGCATTTTGGGATCTACTATAAAAGATGGTAGATATACAACTTCAAGCAAATACTTCTTTTATTTTACCATTTGACCATGAAATTGACCTTTAAACGAAGTTAAATGAAATCTATTCTAGCCATGAAAAGGCCCTTATGGAGACCAGTCCTCTTTGGAAAATTCATCTATTTATCACAAAAATTCAGGTCATATTATAAATAAAATATCAAATTTGTGCTCATAAAATACCGAATTTATCAAACTTGTCATCTAAAACTTAAAAACTTGGCACATACTCAGGAAAGATATATACATGTAGATAGATTTACAACTCACTGACTGAGCTTCAAACTGCCTATATGTTTATAAGCAGTAACAATCATTTCACACTGAGCTTTCAAACAGTTGTAAAACAATCCCATGTTACAACATGGACAATTTTATGATGCCCCTGAATGAAAAAGCATTGGAAAACATTATGGCTACTGAAAAATTTGCTTGTTACAAGAAATTTCTCAATGACATTTTCCCCCTAGATTTTTAAAATGTTATCATCTACTAATTGTCATCAGAAACTTGGACTGTTTTCACAACTGAGTAAGAGGAGTGATTTCTAACAAGGTGAGACTGTTGACCATTATTTGATGTACAGCTTTAAGTAAATACAATCTGGCATACATGGTTGGCAGTAAGTGTGGTCTGGATTCCTGTAAGGTAAAATTTTAGTTTATTATTGTTCACTAATACTATTTAACCAATTCAAAGCATTTTCATCTTTATATACATCCCCCCCCTTCCTGAAAAAAAAAATCGAAAAAAAAAACAACACTGTGGAAAATGAAGAATTTCTTCCCTGTCCAAAATGTACTTCAAATGCCGCCAGCAACTTGGTTGAATTTTGATCGTTCTTAACATTGTTTATGTCTGTAAATGGATTAAAGTAGTGGAACCATTATACTTTGGTGACATTTCAGAAATCATAATCATTCAAAATGTTGACCAAGGTGTAGTAAATGAAATTATTGTACATTACCTCTTGAACATTGTGAAACTTTTACATCAATTCATTTTTTTGTGATTTTATTTGAAAAATATTCCATTAAATCAATAGTTCATCTTTTAGATAAATCCATTGAATTAGTTAATATGAGTAAGACAGTAAAATGTTGACCAAAAGCTGACTCAGAAGAACATTATAGGCGCAAGCTTACGCTTTAATCAATTTGTTACATTTTAATTAATATTTCTTGTTGTCATTGTATCATATGTTGTAAATGACTTGTACATGATAAACAAATGAACTATGTTTAACCGAACTATTACAGGTCCACTACCTTTAAATTATTTTTGTAACCTAGTAATTTTTAGCTCCACTGGCTGAAAGCCACTGGGGCTATTGTCATGGCGTTGTGTCCGTCGTGCGTCCGTCCGTATGTGCGTCCGTGCGTCCGGTCGTAAACTTTTTCTTTAAAAATCTTCTCCTCAGAAACTACTGGATGGATTTCAACCAAACTTCACAGGAATGATCCTTGGGTGACCCTCTTTCAAAGTTGTTCAAGACATTTGATCCAATGAAAAACATGGATTTTATGGGCGTGGCTAATTTCCAAATATGGTAAAAAGTGACTTTTCTCAGGTTCTAACCGATGGATATCAACCAAATTTTACATGAATGATCCTTGGGTGACCCTTTATCAGTCTACAAAAAATTATTGTGATCGGATCAAAAATATGTATTTTATGGGCGGAGGTCATTTCTCTATATGTTATATAGTGGAAACTTTGAAAATCATTTTCTCAGAATCTAGTGAATAGATATCAACCAAATTTTACATTAATGATCCCTTGGTGACCCTTTATCAGTCTACAAAAAATTATTGTGATCGGATGAAAAATATGTATTTTATGGGCGGAGGTCATTTTGCTATATGTTATATAGTGGAAACTTTTAAAAATCATTTTCTCAGAATCTAACTGATAGATTTCAACCAAATTTTACATGAATGATCCTTGGGTGACCCTTTATCAGTCTACCAAAAGTTATTGTGATCGGATCAAAAATATGTATTTTATGGGCGGAGGTCATTTCACTTTATGTAATATAGTGTAAACTTTGAAAATCATTTTCTCAGAATGTTATTGATGGATATCAATCAAACTTCATTAGTATGATCCTCGGGTGATCCACTATCATTCAGCCAAAAATTATTGTGATTTGAAGAAAAATATGTCTTTTATGGGCGGAGGTCATTTCTCTATATGTTATAATAGTGGAAACTTTGAAAATCTTTTCAACATCAGTAGAAGCCAAAATATCTAAAAATCTAGTCAAAACTTAGATTTGCTATTACAAGAAATTCAAGCCTGTGGAGCGACACAAGCCATTCATGGCTTTCTAGTTTTCATTCCTTACAAATTAAGCCTGTTGACCATAATTTGATCTGAGTCACAGTCCCAAGATTGAGCATCAGGATATAACCAATGTTCATCAATATGTGTAAGGTCAGGTGAAAATTCCATCCAAAACTATTCAAAACTGTAATAGGACTCACAAAACATGGAATCTCGGACATAATGATGGACTGACATCAGGACAGACAGACAGAGATGATACAAGTATATTTTAACCCTTAGCAGTGTATAAAGTGTTAACCAGTGGAGTTATTTACTTAAAAAGCTTTATCATATTGATCTGTAGTTATAGTTGAGAACATCATGAAATTGACAAACATGACTCACACTCATTCAAGTTCCCTTGTTTTGCATTACTTCATACAATTTCAAACACTTGCTAAAATTTTTCAAAATGCTCAAAAACTTTATTCAAATTGATCAATATTTTCAATTATTTCATAGAATGAACTTGCGTTTGATGTTATCCATTTATATTTTGCATTATGGATAAATCTATTAATACAATTATACATGTTCCAGATATTTCATCGAAGGGATATTTGAGACATTTAAACCGGTCTAGTCAATTTTTTTTTCTCACAATGTTTCACTAGATAACAAGAGCTTTGCAGAGTGGCGCATATACGCCCAATGGGGCTTGTCAGTAACCTTGGCTTGTCCGTAACGTGAGCTTGGATGATAGCTAAAAATATTTCAAACAGACAGACAACTGGTGCCATAACATAGTATGACCTTTTGAGTGTAAATTGAAAATAGTTTTATGCACAACTATATGCCAAACAGTTATTTAAACAGTAAGTTTCAATTCATTCCAATTCAAAGTGTGATGAGTTGCTCACAAAAGAAATATAGTGAATTTCAATCAATTCAAGGGCAGATAATACATGAAAGACCCAAGCTTTTTGAATTTATGAAGTCTTATGCATAAAAAAATATCAGGGTTACATTATGGCAAGATTCATTTCAATCCAATTAAATTTGTTGGAGATGTGCACATATATGCAAAAAATCCTTGTAAATTTTAACTCTTTTGTGAAGTAAAGGGCAGATAAATCAGGAACTACTTTAAATATGAAAATATATTTAGTCCTAAGCACAAATAGACAACCTACAGAGTCATTACGGCAAGTTTCCTTTCATTCCCATCCAAAATGTAGGAGAAAATGAGCTGACAAGAAATTTTGTTTTTCATCAACTAAAGGGCAGATAATCCAAGATTTCTCAGGAATGACTTAAGCGATTTGAATTTCAAAGGTCTTATGCACAACAAGACATCAAAGAGAGAAATTGTGTGTAGTTTCAGCTCATTCCCATTGATAGTTTAGGAGGAGTTGCGCACACAAAAAACAGAGATTTTTGTTTACTTTAAGGGCAGATAATTCAAGATTTCTCAGGAATGACTGGAGCGATTTGAATTTCAAAGGTCTTATGCACAACTAGACATCATAGAGAGAAATTGTGTGTAGTTTCAGCTCATTTCAATTGATAGTTTAGGAGGAGTTGCCCACACAAAAAACAGTGATTTTCGTTAAATTCAAGGGCAGATAATTCAAGATTTCTCAGGAATGACTGGAGCGATTTGAATTTCAAAGGTCTAAAGCACAACTAGACATTATAGAGAGTAATTGTGTGTAGTTTCAGCTCATTCCCATCAATAGTTTAGGAGGAGTTGCGCACACAAAAAACAGTGATTTTGGTTATATTCAAGGGCAGATAATACAAGATTTCTCAGGAATGCCTGGAGCGATTTGAATTTCAAAGGTCTTATGCACAACTAGACATCATAGGGAGTAATTGTGCAAAGTTTCATCTCATTCCCATTGATAGTTTAGGAGAAGTTGCGCACACAAAAAATTGCTTACGGACAGACGGACTACAGAGGCCATAACTTAATACGACCCTTCGGGCGTATAAAAAAGCTAAGATCAAATTGTATATCTATGCAGGCTGATCTTAGTCTATAGAGTCTGTCAAAGCTTTTGAATCATCAAGAATATGCAATTAACAGTATCATAAGGGTAAATGCACTGTTGGGCTGTCCATGGCTGCCTCACTATTTGACGACCAAGAACACACACACACATTTTTATATCAGTAGTGATTTTATCATGAAGTACACTACTTTTCCTTACTCACATTTTGCTGTGGGAAAGGCCTACTCAGTAACAGGACCAGCAAAATTCAGCATTCAGAAATACAGCATTGAAAGTGGCAAAATTTGTAAATTTACAAACTTTGCCACTATCAATGATGTCTTTCTTCTGTGTTCCTTTGTTTTTTTAAATATGTTATATTCCTAGGAATATTTGAATTATATAAATGGTATAATAGATGAATTTATTGGTCCTGTAAATGAGCAGGTCTCCCATATAGCAAAATCTGAGTAAAAAAAACACAAAAAGTGAGACAAAAGGAGTGCTTTTCATGATAAAATCACTAAAATAAAAACGTCTTAGATGTAGTTCAAACAATTGTTAGAAATGTCAGGCACCTGAAATTACTACCTACCCCAAGAACATGATATCTGCTATAGTAGGAACTAACTGCTCTACTTAGACCAATCAACATTTGACATATCTGGAATAGACAAGAGCACCACTTATGAATGCCTAGCAGATGAGTGCTAGATGGTAGATAAAAATCTAAAAAAAAAGGGGCTCTTTTGATGGTGAACATGTGTGTCAAGTTTCAAGAGAATGCCTTAAATAGATCCAGTGATATAACAAAATGTCAAAGTTTTTGCATGATGGCTACAAAAATAACAACAACAACAAGGACGGCACCACAGCTAAAGCAATACCTCAGGTTTACTCAGAAAACAGCTGGGCTAAGCAACACAAAGTTTAATGCATGTTGTATATGGATAACAAGAGGCATATGAGGGCCTGTATTGATTCACTGGCACTTTCAACCTGGCAATTTAATGACCTATTTATTCCTTATACATAAACAATCAGACCAATCAACATTTGACATATCTGGAACAAAAAAACCAATATCAAATGCATGTTGAATATGGATAACAAGAGGTCCATGAAGGACTAATTACTCCACTGGCACTTTCAACCTGACAAGTTTATGACCAATTCATATCTTATGTATAAGCAGATCATGGTCTAACATCAAGGTTAAGGAATTGAATCATGAAACTGCAATGATGGTCATTCTGTAAAACTTTAATTTAAATCTGATTAATAATGTAGGAAATGAATTAGTTAAAATAGTATTTTACATCATCAAGACCCCTTTCTCCATAACACATCAAAAACTAGAAAGCCATGAATGGCTTGTGTCGCTCCACAGGCTTGAATTTCTTGTAATAGCAAATCTAAGTTTTGACTAGATTTTTAGATATTTGGGTTTTACTGATGTTGAAATGATTTTCAAAGTCTCCAACATTATAAAATATAGAGAAATGACTACCGCCCATAAAAGACCTATTTTTCATCCAATGACAATAATATTTGGCTGCATGATAATGGATCACCCAAGGACCATACTAATGAAGTTTGCTTGATATCCATCAGTTACATTCTAAGAAAATGATTTTCAAAGTTTCCACTATATAACATATAGTGGAAATGACCTCCGCCCATAAAATACAAATTTTTTCATCCGATCGCAATAATCTTTGGTAGACTGATAAAGGGTCACCCAAGGATCATTCATGTAAAATTTGGTTGATATCTATCAATTAGATTCTGAGAAAATGATTTTCAAAGTTTCCACAATATAACATATAGAGAAATGACCTCCCCCCATAAAATACATATTTTTCATCCGATTTCAATAATCTTTGGTAGACTGATAAAGGGTCACCCAAGGATCATTCATGTAAAATTTGGTTGATATCTTTCAATTAGATTCTGAGAAAATGATTTTCAAAGTTTCCACTATATAACATATAGAGAAATGACCTCCGCCCATAAAATACATAATTTTCATCCGATTTCAATAATTTTTTGTAGACTGATAAAGGGTCACCATGGGATCATTCATGTAAAATTTGGTTGATATCTATCATTTACAATCTGAGAAAATTATTTTCAAAGTTTCCACTATATAACATATAGAGAAATGACCTCCGCCCATAAAATACATAATTTTCATCCGATTTCAATATTTTTTTCTTGACTGATAAAGGGTCACCCAAGGATCATTCATGTAAAATTTAATTGGTATCCATCAATTAGAACCTGAGAAAAGTCACTTTTTACCATATTTGGAAATTAGCCATGCCCATTAAATCCATGTTTTTCATTGGATCAAAATTTCTTGAACAACTTTGAAAGAGGGTCACCCAAGGATCATTCCTGTGAAGTTTGGTTGAAATCCATCCTGTAGTTTCTGAGAAGAAGATTTTTAAAGAAAAAGTTTACGACTGCACGCACGGACGCACGGACGGACGGACGCACGACGGACACAACGCCATGACAATAGCCCCAGTGGCTTTCAGCCAGTGGAGCTAACCAGCTATAGCAAGAATATTGTCACATAATGGGGAGCACCATGTGAAATATTCAGAATTCTGTAGTTGTGTAATTTACAAATGGCTATTTTTATTCACTTGGCATTTACAGTTAAAAACATCATAAAATTCACTCATTCCTAACAAAATCTTTCAAAATCATTCAGTCAGCACTCTATTCATTAAATCCAAACACTCACTCATACTGACCGAAAACACTCTGAAATCATGAGAAAACATGTCGACATATTCAAAACGATCAACATTTATTGATAAAATTTTTGTTTACAATTGAATTTATTGATGTGGAATTTGAATTGTCTGAATGATCCATAAAGAAAAAAGAACAGAAAAGTTTGTATTTGTTATTAAAGAGAGGTAAAAAATATCAATATTAGAATGATTCCAATTTAGCAAAAGTGGATAACCTCCATTGAGTTTCACTCATTCAATATCATTCACCTTGTCAATTTCACGACTTAGTTAACTGTAGCCAATAGTAGTAAGATGCATATGGTTGCTTTTAGGAAAATCAAGCAATAAACATTTGAATACTAATATTAATCAAATCTTTTCTTGCAAAATGAAAGCAGCTCTTTGTTTCTGTTAAAATATTTTTTCTTGTATAAGTCTTACTGTCTGTATAAAAATTGGCAAGTATATAACAGCCTAACATGATCTACAAATTGTGTTGACTGTGGTCTAGAGGTAGAGCGTTGGCTACTTGACCAAAAGGTCTCAAGTTCGATTCCCTGGAGCTGAATCAATCTTGATTCTTTCCAAGGCCCACATAATTAGTGCAAGTAAAGGTTCATGTCCAGGAAGCAGAATAGAGAGGGATGAATCTAAGTTATGAGAACTTGTATCCCAATCAATGTAAAATAAACAGTTTCATACCAATCTACATTACTCAAAATAATATTGATTGAAGAATGGATATAGTAGTATGTCAAGGGCGTAACTACTATTACACACAGTACACAAGTGTGTAATACAAAAAAATCCTCTATCGCAAAATAATTTTGGGGAATGATCAAAACATCTTAAGTAAAGCTTATACAAGCTATAGTTACAATGTTTTGATTACTCACCGATGCTCCAGCAATAAAAAAGGGGAGTTGGTGGAAGTCATTTATCTTTTGTCACTGTCCACATTTAACCTTTATCCTATACATGTATTCTCCTTGGGGGACCCCTTCTGAGAAATTGAATTTATAAAGTTTAAAAATCCTAGTTACGTCTATGTTTGTTTTTTTGATTTTACCTTATGTGTATGTAAGGAGACGAACAATGACTCATTATTTTCGATTTCTGTAATTGTTTCTCTCACAATATCTGGGAATGGATAGAGGTAGTTAAACAATAGTCCCCACTCTTCCTGAAATACATGAAAATAGGCCTTGTTCAAATCTAGGGGTAAGAGTGTTGTATCTCTCTCTGTTGGGCCACCGAAATGTCCTAACTACAGTTTTAACCAAGCTATAGGTAGGACATTTTGGTGGCCAACCAACAATTTCCTCATTACTCTCAATTTTAGTTACTGTTTCTCTCACAATATCTGGGTATGGATAGACAAAGTACTAGAAAGCCATGAATGGCTTGTGTCGCTCCACAGGCTTGAAATTCTTGTAAAAACTAGAAAGCCATGAATGGCTTGAGTCGCTCCACAGGCTTAAAATTCTTGTAAAAGCAAATAAATGTTTTGACTAGATTTTTAGATATTTGGGGTTCTGCTGATGTTGAAAATGATTTTCAAATTTTCAGTATACTGATAAAGGGTCACTCTAGGATGATTCCAGTGAAATTTAGTTAATATCCAAAAATCAGATTCTGAGAAAATGATTTTCAAATTTTCCACTATATAACATATAGAGAAATGACCTCTGCCCATAAAATGCATTTTTTTCATCCAATCGAAATAATTTTTGGTACACTGATAAAGGGTTATTCAAGGATCATTCCAGTGAAATTTGGTTGATATCCATCAGTTACATTTAGAGAAAATGATTTTCAAAGTTTCCACTATATATCATATAGAGAAATGACCTCCGCCCATAAAATGCATATTTTCTATCTGATCACAATGATTTTTTGTAGACTGATAAAGGGTCACCCAAGGATCATTCATGTAAAATTTAATTGATATCCATTGATTACTATCTGAGAAAACTCACTTTTTACCATATTTGGAAATTAGCCATGCCCATTAAATCCATGTTTTTCATTGGATTAAAATTTCTTGAACAACTTTGAAAGAGGGTCATCCAAGGATCATTCCTGTGAAGTTTGGTTGAAATCCATCCAGTAGTTTCTGAGGAGAAGATTTTTAAAGAAAAGTTTACGACTGCACGGATGGACAGACAGACGGACGGACGCACGACAGACACAACACCATGACAATAGCCCCAGTGGTTTTCAGCCAGTGGAGCTAACAAATAAATGTTTTGACTAGATTTTTAGATATTTGGGGTTCTACTGATGTTGAAAATAATTTTGAAAGTTTCAACTATATAACAAATAGAGAAATCACCTCCACTCTTAAAAGACGTATTTTTCATCATAATATCACAATTTTTTTCCGAAGGGAATAGAATAAACATTTAATAAAACACTCAGTATTCAATATTTCGGCAAAAATTGCCTTTTTCAAGAAAACGAAAAATATTTTAACACTACTACATAATAATTTTAACTGATACAGCCATTTTAAATTTATCTCACAATCAAAATAATTTTTGGCTCATGATAATGGGTCACCCAAAGATCATACCAAAAATGTTTGATTGATATTCATCAGTTACATTCTGAGAAAATGATTTTCATAGTTTCCACTATTTAACATATTGAGAAATGACCTCCGCCCATAAAATGCACATTATTCATCCAATCAAAATAATCTTTGGTACACTGTTAAAGGGTCACTCAAGGATCATTCTAGTGAAATTTGGTTGATATCCAAAAGTTAGATTCTGAGAAAATAATGTTCAAATTTCCACTATATAACATATAGAGAAATGACCTCTGCCCATAAAATGCATATATTCCATCTGATCACAATGATTTTTTTTAGACTAACAAACAGTCACTCAAGGATCATTCCAGTGAAATAAGGTTGATATCTATAGGTTACATTCTGAGAAAATTATTTTCAAAGATTCCACTATATAACATATAGGGAATTGACCTCCGCCCATAAAATGCATATTTTCCATCCGATCACAATGATTTTTTGTAGACTGATAAAGAGTTATTCAAGGATCATTCCAGTGAAATTTGGTTGATATCCATCGATTACATTCTGAGAAAATGATTTTCAAAGATTCCACTATATAACATATAGAGAATTGACCTCCGCCAATAAAATGCATATTTTCCTTTCGATCACAATGATTTTTTGTAGACTGATAAAGGGTCACCCAAGGATCATTCATGTAAAATTGAATTGGTATTCATTGATTAGAATCTGAGAAAACTCACTTTTTACCATATTTGGAAATTAGCCACGCCCATTAAATCCATGTTTTTCATTGGATCAAAATTTCTTGAACAACTTTGAAAGAGGGTCATCCAAGGATCATTCCTGTGAAGTTTGGTTGAAATTCAACCAGTAGTTTTTGAGGAGAAGATTTTTAAAGAAAAGTTTACGACCGGACCCACGCACGGACGGACAACGGACACAAAGCCATGAAAATAGCCCCAGTGGCTTTCAGCCAGTGGAGCTAAAAACAATAACCCCCACCCCTCCTGAAATATAACCTTTAAATTGAGGATTAAGTGTTATATCTCTGATAAGTAACTGAAATTTTGTAAACAAAGCTTTTACTGAGGTGCAGTCATTAAATCATGGCCTTATTTGTTGCACTTCAACAAACCCTTAATGCGTTTTTGTTATGCCTTTTTTTCTGGCTTGGCACAATCAAGGACTAGCAGCCAAGCATAGCATCCCTATTGTACGAAATGTTAATAATTAGAATCATCCAAAGCCAAAGAGAAATTGTAAAGCACAATGAAAATTTGAGTGAAATTTAAAAAGAAAGTGTCCCATGTGACAGAAAAAAATATGGGAAATGAGAAATTGCTTGTTACAAGCTGTTTCTCCTTTTGCCACATTTTTTTCAAATATGAATCACTTTTATATCACTTTGCATATATTGTAAATATGTGTTAATGCATTGAGGTACACAAGAAAGACTGGGCTTTTTTGTGCAAATTAAGTCTTAATTACGAGGGGCTATCAAAAAGTTTTGAGACTTTCATAATATTTTCTTTCGTAGATGTCCGACAACTTAGAAAATTGCATGAGTGGAGTTGTATGCCTTCCTACTATGAATTTACCAAGTTTCAGTAGAATAGCATAAATTCACTCAATTCCATGTCAAATTGAATCGGGATTGGTGTGGCGTCTCGGGGCAAAATAGTGACGTAATAAAGTCAGACCCATTCTTGATTGCTTTTTTCAGCAATGCTTTTATATGTTATAACTGTTAAGTCCCATCAAGTGTCACCCATTAAATCTTCCCAAAAGGTCAGTGCACATCTTCATAAAAACATACGACTCTTTCAAGTAAAATTCGTTAAAAAGATGGATGTTTGAGTTGTGCAATAACGTTTATGATAGACAATTCCTCATTCACTCTAAATGCATTAAATATTTCAAACAGGAGAAAACATAGTTATAAGTCTTCGATAGCTTTTAGATAAACCAATCCCAGAATTGATGTAGAAAAATTTAATTCTGATCTATATTTTATAATTTGAGACGCAATGCCAGTGAAATCACATCGCTCTATTAGAACATAACCCTATTAATTGTTATTATCAATTCAAGTGCCCCGACGTTATGTTCTTTCCGAAAAAATTACACCGTCTCGGTTGAATAGAACTCTTCCAGCGTCGAGCCTTTTTAAGATAACATCATGGTTGCAAGTACACTTAATGCACATTCAATGATTGTGTCAACACAATTTGATTTTTTCAAATCGCTTGTGTATTGCGCGTTTTGTAGGATTTTCTTTTACAACAGTGAGTTAAAAACTTAAAGTGCCCCGAAAGCGCTTCATTCACTTTCCATAGCGACGATTCCTTAAGAGACGCATTGTCATATTTGGTTGCAACCTTGTACACTAAGCACTCACATCCATACCAATAATTTCTGGCAGTTTCATCAAAAGCAGATGAATGATAAAAAAGATATTGCAATAGTCTCAGAACTTTTTGATACCCCTTGTATCATAATCATTGTTATTGTCATTATTATTATTATTTCTATTTATAAATATTATTATTATTATTATTACTGAAACATAAAACCCTGAGAATGTAAAGCAAAGCCTTAATTCAGACTAGTCCAATATTTTGTCATAATGTAATGGGTTAAATTCTCACCTCCTCTCTCAACAAGGAAAAGTCTATTTCATCTATAGGGGGTAACTGGGGGTAGGTACCTGTAACATAGAATGAAACAATGTGAGACTTTGGCTACTCAAAACAGGCCTTTAACCTATTACCAGACCACAACATTTTAGAATGGTCCATTTTCAAAGAAAGTTGCAGACAACAACTTAAAGTTTATGAAATTTTAATTCTTTTACCATTTTGTGAATAGAACTGTGTGGAAAATGAAGAAATTGCTTGTAACAAGCAATTTCTTCATTTTTGCACAATATTATTCCTTACTTTTTTGTTCATGGATGATAAAAATAGGTTTAATGAGGGAATTGGTTAGATAACAGGCACCCAAAATAAACCCACAATTAATTGCTACTTACTACCTTTGCCCAGTTTGAGTATCAGCAAAGTGAAGTTCACTTATGCTACAACACTACACCTGGCTTCAGTAATAGATTTATACTCCGAACTTCTTGAAAGAAATATGAGCATGTAGGTGACATTTCCAACAATTTCAAATGTCCTCCATGCAAAGACTCAGGCCATCCTGTGCATCTGCACAGTCTGACCAGAGTCTTCACCATGCGCTTTGTAAATGAATAAGGCATCAACGTATCTGTAATCAGAAAGGCAAGCCTAAATACACTATGTAGCTGTATGGGCTGCTATGTATTTGCACCTCTCATGCATGTTGTTGGAAGTGACATGCACAGACTCATATCATCTAAGAAAACTATCTATATAAGAACACAGCTTTACCGTATTTGAGCAAACACATGTTAAATTTTAACTCAATACATGTTAAAACTCAATATATGTTTGTAAAACGATTTAACACTAAATGATGCAACAAAATGTATGTGATTATTGTTATATACCGTATGTACATAAATATTAATATATATATTTTTCCCCTTTTTTTCAAAGACCAAAAATAAGTTAACAACAGATTGTTGGGACCTAAAAAATTGAGCTAAATTAAGAATTTGTTTTACAACCAATTTCTTCATTTTCTAAAATGTTTTCCAAGGCTTTTGTTTAAGGGCATAACAATGTGAGATTGTATGAGTATTGGTTAAGTTTACATGTATCTCACCATTTATCACTCCCTCTTCAAAATGTTTTAAGAGAGTTGCCAACCTAGCACAATTATACATCACAAAAGATCCCTGAAGGCTGTTTTCTATGGATCTATCTTCACTTCTTTCCAGTTTTAATTTTACCTGAAATGTATCATACATATTAATTTGAGCATGTGTGACGTTTCCAACAATGTCACACATACGCAAGGCACAAACTTGAAGCAGATTAGATAACGACACAATGGAATAAGATTATATGCACAGGCTGGGCAGAATCTTTGCTTTGTGCTCATGTGAAATTGTTGGAAATGTCACGCACAGGCTCATATATCTTTCCAAATTTTAAGAAAATACAGACAACAATTTTGACAAATCTGTACAACTTCGTGAACAAAGGATAAAACTTTTTTATTATTACAAGACTACAAGAAAAATTAATGCTGACTGCCAGCATTATTCTTTTGTCATAAATAACTTTTAAATAACGCCCCCTTTCCCATGACAAAACATCATATCACCCAAAATCAGAGAAAAGTCATAATGCATGTTCTTAGCATCATTCCTGTGAGTCTGGTTGAATTCTGAATGATACTTTCAAAGAAGAAGATTTTTTCTACATTTTATCATATGGAACCATTTCTAAGACATGGTAGCCCATAAAGCCCAAGTAATCAGCCTGGTCAGAATTTTACTGTTTTCTGTGAAGTTTGATTGGATTCTGCCCAATAGTTCAGAGGAGAAGATGTTTAAAGCAAAATAGTTAATGGATGCACAGACAGACTACTACACTAAAGACTGACACCAGGCCATGACTAAATCTCTGCTGGACTTAGTCCAGTGGAGCTAAAAAAAGGTAACAGATGGGAAACGGATGCATAGATTGACAGACACATTAACAACAGACACCAGGCCATGACAGTAGCTCTACTGGCCATTTGGTAAAATTGAGAATTATTTGAAATGGTTATAAGGAAGAACAGGGAAATTCCAACAGATACCTATGGGTGTAAGTGATTTTTATGCCCCCCCCCCCCCATTTGCTTTGGAAAACCTGGTGGTAAATAAAGAAATTGCTTTTGTTATGCATTTTTTTTTCATTAACCTCAATGTTTTCTTCTGCAAAAGGCAATTACTTTTAAAGTATTTTACTAGCTTTAAAACCTTCTTTGAATTCTGATCAGTCTAAAACGATTTTTTTTTTTTTTTTAAAATGTGTCAAAATAATCCTCTATTCTTAGAAACATGATCAGGCAAAAAAAGGTGAAAAGGTAAGCCTTCATCATAGAGTAAATTAGATGCAAACTCTTTAATAGTCACTATTGATCATGATTCCAGTATCAGTAGGGACTCACTATACATTATAACAGACTCACAGTGTTTCTTGGTGTATTTGACAGAAGTTCAAACTTTACACACGCTGTAGTTAAACATTTCAGGGTGTGATCCCAGCCTTCACCTGTAAGTACAGTTAATCTTGTATTAAGCAACTGCTTACAAGACCACGAAAATGTGGTTGTTAAAGAGAATGGTCGCTTAGTGCAAATTTTATTTACAAACAAGAATTATAATATGGATTAAATAGGTGTATTATATAGAAATTCTCAATAATTCTATGTTGTACGAACTCATTAGAATTGTCTGAAAAAGACAATTCTATTGAGTTTTAACAACATGGAATTAATTTCGGATAATTATTAGACCAATAATATCTACTTTGTAAGATATTTAGAACTAAGGAAAGGGATATTGAAAATGGTCCCATAATAAAATTGGACGCTTGAGCAAGATTGTCTGTAACCAAGAGATGTTTGTAAAACATTTTTGTCCCCCATTAAAGCAGGTCAATAGCCTATGCTTTGTCAATCAACAAAGGGCAATAACTCACAAAATATGAGTAGAGTTATGGTCTTTGTGCACTGCACTTCTCCTCAATGAGATCTATCCACCTGTGAAGTTTCATGATTCTAGCTTGCATACTTTTTGCTCTGGACAAAAAAAAACGGTCCACAGACGGACTGACTGACCAACAAGTGCAAAACAATTTACCCCCTCTTCTTCCAAGGGGGGCATAATAATTATTTTCTGTGTATTTGACCTGAATCAAAAAGATCAAGATGTGTTTTGTTAAATATCATAACACCCTCCCCCCTTCTGTCAATGCAGGGATGTAAAAATGACCTTGACTGATGACTTTGAAGTTGGTACAAACAGAAAGCTCTTAAATGTGTTATTTGTTTTACCTTTTTTGATTCTTGAAGTTACGACGACCATGCATATTGGTCGTTGTATATTTGTTTAATATGTTTGTGTAATTCTCGATTAGTGAGAGACGACTGCGACAGCCAAAGATCAGATCGGCCTGCATTGTTTAGAATATTTTGGACTCGTCATAACCATCTGAACTCCCTGTTTGGTAAATTTTTCATATATGTATACACAATATAGGCCAGTTTTGAAGTTTTTCCAGTGACTAATTAATTCCAATACGAGATCACTAACCAACCAAAAGTAATGGCCAATGTGTAAGTTATTTGGGGACAAACAGACAAACACACTGGGTAGAAACATCTTTCTATCGGGGGGCATAGAAATTCTTCAAAATCTATCAAAAAGTAAATGTATTTGCAATTCCAAGTATTTAACTTTTGTTGATCATGACGAAATATGATTTAAGGTCTTATTTGTACATCCATGTATCTTAAATGCTTTTATGTGAATGAAAAAAGTAAATAAAAATATTTTTTTTAAAATATTAATGATCTAAAAATAAGTGTGGGTGCTTGCAGCACATTGGTTTGAATGCAATTTTGCAAATGTTTTTTATTCAGCATGACAAGGATTAAGACTCAAATGAGTACCAGCAGCATTGGATTTATGGATATATTTCTAAAATAATTTGATCTAAAATTCAAAATATTCCCTCTATCTGAAGCTCTGAAAGCATTTTTTTAAACTTATTTTTAATTCGGCATGACAAGGTTAAATATATAGCTGCCAGCTTACACCTAGAGATTGATTTAAATTTACAGTGTAAATGTCCAAGGGGCTCTCAATCTATTCATCAGCCACACAAGAAATGGTTGGATATGATGCACACTGCTTTATTTTCTTTCACAGTAGCATTCAATTGTCCCATAAAGCAGAGACCATTGTACTGCTAATGTAACCATACTATCTTGATTCTTTCATTGGCCCACATGCGGTGCAAGTACTTGTGAATTTTCCAAGAAGCAGAATCTAGAGGGATTAATTTAAGTTGTAAGAACTTGTTTCCCAATTGATGTAAAATAAATAGATTTAAACCAAACTGTCACATGTAAAATGATTTTTTTTTCTTTTTGAATTAAAAAGATAAATGTTTGGGTTTTTTGTGTAAAACCAAATCAATGTTTCCCTTCATTAATGATTTAGGTTTTTTTTTCATAGCTCACTTATTACTCTTACACATATCGTTGGTTTGGTGCAACACTGTAGTAAGTGTATATACATTGTATATACACTTTCTACAGTCTTGCACTGAACCCTCGATTATGCAAGCAATCATTACTACCTTGAACTGAATCTCCATATTTCATTATTGCTGCTTCTTTCATTTGTTGGTACCTTAATCTGTGAAGAAAGAAAAAACCTAGTAAATTAAAATGTATGGTTGTGTATCAGTTTATTTTGTCTGTATACATATATAAAAGGTTTTTCCTTATTTCTTAACTAATAATTTCCAGAATTTAATCAACATATTTTTAATATCACCCTGCTACTAAATGAAACTTTTGAAATTCAGTATACTTCCATGTATAATTATATCATTTATAAATATATATAGCAGATATAACATATCCATTAAGAATGTCCCGATTTCCTCCCTAAATGAGAATTTAAAAGGATTTTGTTTTTAATAACATATTATACAGGGCTCATGTTTGACCCTTAAACCAGGGTTTTGACTCCCGAAAATCTCAATTTGACCCTAAAAAATTTCCTGTAGGAGGTCATTTTGACCCACTGAATTTCCAGTGGTGCAACATGTGCAATACAAAAGATTATATAGATAAATTGTTTTCTTCAAACTATTACAGAAGATCTATATAAATGAAACAACGTAAACAATTAAGTGTGTCTACACTTTATTGTTTATGTTGTTTCAGTTATATAAATCATTTTAACCCTTGTCATGCTGAACCTGGAACATTCCTGCTTTGGCAGGAGCTATAGGCAAACATCAGCCTGCACATATGTGCAATCTGATGTTAGTCTACACCACCTGTTTCTCACATTATAACCAGAATTGTCAATAGATTTAGTTTTTCAAATTAAAACTGACCAACAGTTGGTACTTTCAGTGCTTTTTGTCCTTTGATTTTGATGAAATTTTTAGCCAAACTTTATTCAGCATGACAAGGGTTAAGGACTGATAAGTTGTCATGTTTTGCTCTTTTTTGACCCCTAGAATTTTATTTTCAAGGGGTCAATTTCTCCCAAATTTGAGAAGCTAGCATAAGCCCTGATTATAACAGAATGATACATGAAATGAAATCAGACTTGTCCTGTTTTCTTCATTCCTGTTCAAAACAAAACTTACTTTAGATAACTGTCTGCACTAAAGTCTTCACTTGCGTGACTATCTTTAGACTTGGTGACTTTTCCATGGACAAAATGGAACTGTAAGGAGAGTGGAGATTATATACAAAGGATAGTTTTACACATGGGCCTTTGTGACATTTCCAACAATTTCACATACAGTTGATATTGCTTGAGAAACCAACTCTATTACGCGACCAATTTTATCACGCAACCATCATAAACAAGAGCTGTCAGAGATGGATTATGCTCCCCAAATAAGGCATTGTCACAAAAACAAGAGCCATGTTGGACATGGACATCCCCCGCCACAAAAGCTTGATAGTAAACTGAAGCCTCATAGATTAAAGATTCTTTTGTACTGTCAGAGATTTACCTCCTATTAAATCTAAGTATTAAAAATAACAAAGGGCAAAAACTCCAAAATCATGCAAGCAAGAGTTATAGTTCTGGTGTATTGCACTTCTCCTCCATGAGATCTATCCACCCATAAAGTTTCAAGTTGATAGCTATTATACTTTAGGAGATATGCTCCAGATATAATCTAAGTACCAAAAATAACAAAGGGCAATAACTCCAAAATTATGCAAGCAAGAGTTGTAGTCCTTGTGCATAGCACTTCTCCTCCATGAGATCTATCCACCCATAAAGTTTAAAGTTGATAGCTATTATACTTTAGGAGATATGCTCCAGACATAATCTTAGTACAAAAAATAACAAAGGGCAATAACTCCAAAATTATGCAAGCAAGAGCTGTAGTTCTTGTGCACTGCACTTCTCCTCCATAAGATCCATTAAACCATAAAGTTTCAAGTTGATAGCTATTATACTTTAGGAGATATGCTCTGTGGTCATATTTTAAAGACTCAAATTAGCTGTTATCTTATACAGCTAACATAAAGGTAACAAACATTAAACCCCCTTTTTGCATGACATATTTTTAGACACAAATTTCAAATAGTTTAGGGTAAAGAGCATCTGATTTGCTACTCAAATGTGAAATTTCATCAAATTCTGAGCACAAGACTAGGAGAAATGAAAGAATAACTGTAATTTACGCGCTTACGTAAAGATAACAGACATTAAGCCCCCTTTTTCTATGATATATTTTTTTACGTTAATTTCAAATTGTTTATAGTAAAGGGCATCTTATTTGCTACTCAAATATGAAATTTCACTAAATTCTGACTGTTAGACTAGGAGAAATTTGGGAAAAACTGTTTTTTACCCTAAGTCCCTTTTTCCCGTGACGAGGCCTCAAATCCAAAAACCGTCACAGATGCATCATCACTATATCATAGGGAGTTCACATGGTTAGTTTTATTTAATTTTGCCCAGGGGTTATGGAGAAATAGGTGGGGACAGACGGAATTACGGACATACAGACAAAGCGGAGGCTATATGCTCTCCCTTCGGGGAGCATAATAAAAATGGGTAAAAAGCGTCATTTAATCAGGAGGGGTCACTGTAAAATAACGAAAACTTTCTTGTTTGCATGGAAAGGTATACTGAATTTTTTAACAAATAAAGAAAAAATATGGGTTTTAAACATATCGGAAAATAAGAAAAATTCATTGGGTAATTTCTTTAAAAAATAGGTTTTTGCTGCATTTTTACCCTGTAAAATTACAAAAATTAGTGCATTTTTAATTTTTGAAGGCATAATGTGCAAATACAATTGATCAAAGAGAGATTTTATTAGCAACGTCCATTGTGTACATGTATATTGTCTATCAAAATGTATGTGTTTTATACCTATAAGCTGGTATCGAGCTTATACTCGACCTAAAACGAATATAAACGTTTTACTGAAATATGGCCAATATGACCCAAGGGCAGATAACCTTAGCATGAAAACGAGCATGGAAAGGTACCTTCAAATTTTGATATAATGACTACACAATGTTAATCTACAACATTTATGTGAGCAAGAAAAAAATTCATTGGGCGAAAAAAATTACGCCATGTGTCCATTGCTACCTTAATAACACAAGAGCCGTCAGAGACGGATTATGCTCCCCGAATAAGGCATTGTCACAAAAACAAGAGCCATGTTGGACATCCCCCGCCACAAAAGCTTGATAGTAAACTGAAGCCTAATAGATTAAAGATTCTTTTGTACTGTCAGAGATTTACCTCCTATTAAATGTATTAAAAATAACGAAGGGCAATTACTCCAAAATTGCAGCAAGAGTTATAGTTCTGGTGTATTGCACTTCTCCTCCATGAGATCTATCCACCCATAAAGTTTCAAGTTGATAGCTATCATACTTTAGGAGATATGCTCCAGACAAAATCTAAGTATCAAAAATAACAAAGGGCAATAACTGCAAAATTATGCAAACAAGAGTTGTAGTTCTTGTGCACTGCACTTCTCCTCCATGAGATCTATCCACCCATAAATGTTCAAGTTGAAAGCTATTATACTTTAGGAGATATGCTCCAGATATAATCTTAGTGTCAAAAATAACAAAAGGGCAGTAACTCCAAAATTATGCAAGCAAGAGTTGTAGTCCTTGTGCATAGCACTTCTCCACCATGAGATCTATCCACCCATAAAGTTTCAAGTTGATAGCTATTTTACTTTAGGAGATATGCTCCAGACATAATCTAAGTATCAAAAATAACAAAGGGCAATTACTCCTAAATTGCAGCAAGAGTTATAGTTCTGGTGTATTGCACTTCTCCTCCATGAGATCTATCCACCCATAAAGTTTCAAGTTGATAGCTATCATACTTTAGGAGATATGCTCCAGACAAAATCTAAGTATCAAAAATAACAAAAGGGCAGTAACTCCAAAATTATGCAAGCAAGAGTTGTAGTCCTTGTGCATAGCACTTCTCCACCATGAGATCTATCCACCCATAAAGTTTCAAGTTGATAGCTATTATACTTTAGGAGATATGCTCTGTGGTCAGATTTCAAAGACTCAAATTAGCTGTTATCTTATACAGCTAACATAAAGGTAACAAACATTAAACCCCCTTTTTGCATGACATATTTTAAGACACAAATTTCAAATAGTTTAGGGTAAAGAGCATCTGATTTGCTACTCAAATATGAAATTTCATCAAATTCTGAGCACAAGACTAGGAGAAATGAAAGAATAACTGTAATTTACGCGCTTACGTAAAGATAACAGACATTAAGCCCCCTTTTTCTATGATATATTTTTTTACGTTAATTTCAAATTGTTTATAGTAAAGGGCATCTGATTTGCTACAAAAATATGAAATTTCACTAAATTCTGACTGTTAGACTAGGAGAAATTTGGGAAAAACTGTTTTTTACCCTAAGTCCCCTTTTCCCGTGACGAGGCCTCAAATCCAAAAACCGTCACAGATGCATCATCACTATATCATAGGGAGATCACATGGTAAGTTTCATTCAATTTGGCCCAGGGGTTATGGAGAAAAAGGTGGGGACGGACGGACGGACCGACGGATGGACGGACGGACGGACAGAATTACGGACGTACGGACGGACGGACAGACAAAGCGGCGGCTATATGCTCTCCCTTCGGGGAGCATAAAAATCACTTCACTGTAAACAAAATCCGAAAAAGTGGATTTTCTTATACACATAATTGTTTATTGAATATCCTTATGATGTTGGAACAGGTAAGAATTGTCTGATCTCAGCCTACACTGCCTGCTTTTCACTAATAATTATTCTTATTATTCAATTATTCTAGTAGTTATTGTGGAAAATCCTAGAGCAAGACTGGACAAAATGTCCCAAATTTTTTCAACTGTTTAGCCCCAAGCCATCGGTTTGTACTATTTTTCACTATGCTGCTTATCTTATCCCATGGATAGTTGCAATATTTTAGGTCCTTCAATGCTCGTGTTTGACCCTTAAACCATAGTTTTGACCCCCAAATGATTCCATTTTGACCCTCAAAAATTTCCTGCAGGGGGCCAAATTGGCCCTACTGAATTTCAACCAATGCAACTTTTGTTGAAGATATATATATCAGTTGTTTTCTTCATATTATTATTAGGGATCTGCATAAAAGAATCAGCATAAAGAATAAAATGCCTTAAGACACATCATTTTAAACTGTTACACTGATAAATTTATCAGTTGGCACGCCTCTTGACCCCTTAAAAACTAGTTTGACTCCCAGAATTTTGTGGTCAAGGAGATGACCAAATTGACCTCCTGAAATTGAAATGCAAGCACAAGCCCTGTCCTTTTGATTGCATGCTATAAAAATATGTTGGAAAAAGATGAAATTGATTGAAATTCTACTTTTCCCACTCTATTTTCTATCAAATGGTTAATTTTCAAATTGTACCACTTTAAATCATTATCCTCAATTTCTTTTCAAAATCCAAAAACAGCAGGATAAGGGATTCAAACTATTGAAAGCAAAAAGAGGATCAAAAGTACCTGCTGACACTGGTCTGTTAGAAGCTTTAAAACAAGGTCAATCTTCTGTGATGTAAATGATAAACTTTGTTCTGATATATGAAGTATCTGTGATTGGTTGGGTTCCTGCAAGAAACAAATGAAATGCTCGGTATTTACCTAATCCTTCAAGATACATGTAAGTATTTAGAGCAAAGATTGTATCGAAACAATATCGATTCAATTAAATGTATAGGACTTTGCAAGTAATTCATGGAACAAAGTGATTGCTTAGTACAAAACAGATGTAACTGTCTGTAAAAATATTGGTAGTTAAAACTATTTTGCTCCCAGCTATTGACAGGTGGTCAATCTTCTTTATTATCAGAAAAAATGTTAAGAGATTGCCAGTTCAAGATATTAAGTCAAAAGGCTATATATTGACTCTTTAAGAGTAAAAGAATATTTCTTTAAAAATCGATCCTAAGTTGTGGTAGTTTTGATGGCTCATAATGGCTTGTTTCACAATTCAGAATTTTAACAGTATATAATCCTTCTCAGTACAAGAAAAATTACAAATGTATTTGAATTAACTTGAAATTGACCCAGCAGTTTGTTAAAGAAATTTTTTTACGAATGCATACAGAATATATGACAAAGTCCCATTGGCATTTGGTTAGTGAAGCTGACGATGCCACATTCAACCAAGAACCTGCCCTGTGTTTAAAATGTATAACTACAGTGTATATGATTGTCACAGGACAACTGCTGTCAAGTCAGCATTTAAATGTTTGTTCTTGAGCTGTGACCTTGACCTTTGACCTATCTGAAACATTCTTTCAAGTACCACATCTACTCATGATGGAAAGCAATCGTGCCAAGTTATATCAAAATCCATCTGTTAATGAGGGATGTAGCAACTAAAGAACGAACAGACTGCCAAGGGATGCACTAACACACACACACTCGGAACAGCAGGGTTCCACACTAAGAGGAGTCTGGGAGTCCGAGACTCCTTGTTCATCAGTTTGGACTCTTTCATTTTGCAAGCAATGAGTCTGATGGACTCCCAGTTTTATGTGAGAAAATTTTAAAACACAAATGCATAGGGCAGTTTTCTTTACATCTCTTGTCAAAACTGTAGATTGTTCACTACATAAGTTGTTGAAGATAACATTAGCTTGCATCTAGTAGTACTTGAAAGAAAATCGTTAATTTGGGGGAGAAACTCGTTGAAAAGAAGAAATTGCTTGAAATAAGCAATTTCTTCTTTTCCACAATGTTCTCCCATTAAGAAAAGTTGGGACTCCTTAGTTTGAGCTTGGACTTCTTGATTTTGTAAGATGGGAGTCCAATGGACTCCTTACTCAAAGAACTTAGTGTTGATCCCTGAACTGTCATTGTGACAACTATTTCACACTCACCACAAGCGATTTCATCAAAATGAGGTCTTCTTTGCTTGAAAGTCCACATACAAAGAATGGAACCATAAACATTTCTCAATTGCAGAACTGGTTTACCTGTATATTTCTGTGCAGTCTTACAGCCTCTTTTAACACATGAGTAGGTTCACCGTCTTCTGACACTATAACAAAATAAAGCAGCAGTTTAAACATTTCAATGTTTTATTGAATGCATCTCTGAAGAAAAATAAAATTCAAGAATTCTTTCAAAAACATTCTGACAATAAACTCTATGACAAATAGCGAGACAAATTTCAATCAAGGCTGATCTAGAGATTTAGCCCATAGAGGGTTAAATAAAAATTTAGCAAACACTTCTACTAAGTTGACCTTTGTTGGACCCTATCACTTTTTCAAATATTTATTTTACAGACTTCCCAGATGGTCCCTTTTTGTATGAAGGGTCACATATTTAAATCACAACCTTTGATCTTGAATGGTCATTCTACCTGACTATATGGGTTTATCTTAAGATACCATTGCTCTAGGAATTAAGCTGGACCCAGGGATCAACACTAACACCAGTCCTCGGACTCAAGACCTGTGGATTTTAGGGAGGACTGGTATATGTAACCATGCTGCAGGTCCTTCAGGCCTGTAGTTAATGGCAGTACTTATTATTTCAAATCAGTCCAGTGACCCAGTCTTGAAAATAATTGCCTTTTGAATACTAAAATTTACACTACCAACCGGAAAACATTGTAGAAAAAAGAAGAAATTGCTTGTCAAAAGCAATTTCTTCTTTTCCAACAATGTTTTCCTCGCAATTTATCTCTTGTGTTGCTAAAAATCAAACAAATTATGCAGGACCTGTTGTTATAAGGGAGGAACTGCAATTTCTATGGCTAACAGGTCCTTCAGGCTGGTGGCAAAATGTAGTTAGTGTCAAACCCTGCTGGACCCATTCTCTTTTCAAAAGTGTAAGCCTACTATGTCTGCTTTCTATTCTATTATTGTAAAACTTGAACCTGATCAATTCAATTTTCTTGAAAAATTACCTACAGTAATTATTTGCAAAAAACAAGAGCACCGCCTATGGGTGCCTATGTTCAGTTGTTGAGTGCTGGTTCCTGGATAAAAATCTAAGTTGAAAAAGAGGCATAATTTGCACAAAATGCATAAAAAATTATCCCCTTGATGGTATAGGTTGCTCTTTTGATGGCAAACATGTGTACAAAGTTTCAAGTGAATGCCTTCAGAGATATCACAAAATGTCAACGTTTTTGCACGACAGCGAAGAAACTTATGACAACAACAAAAACCATGACACCAATAGAAATACCTCAGGTTTTCTCCAAAAGCAGCCAAGCTAAAAATTAAAATTAAGCAGGATAAGGGTAAAATACCTTTTCATTTCCTATGGATAAATAAACTTACATGTAATGGTGTTGAGATTTTTATCATAGCAGTTCCTGCTATCTTGTAGGCTCTGTTCAGAAAGGAAGGATTTAGCATCAAATTCCAAAATATCACAGTTATTGGGAATATTATCACTACTCTTCTGATCTGAAAATACAACTTTACCATTTAAAGCTAAAACAGACCATGTACATGTATTTGAATAACGTTTTAACAAAAACATCATGAAATTTCAAAACTATTTTGTGTGTTATTTTTATTTAATCATTTTCTCTTTTCAAGAGTAATACCTTTTCTTCTAAAAATAAATATAAGTTTTTAAATAACACTTCCATAATTCCATGTTTTCTCTGAAAGAGTTTTCAAGTTGACAATTTTAACAGTCTGAGTGCAATAGATTGCTTTTGCAATCTTAAAGGTTTTTGTTTTTTTACCTAATCCATAACAGAAAACATAGATAATTATTGTTTGAAATCACAGCTGTTTTCTCTGTAGATTGGACCATACAAAAAGTCTATTTTCAAATGTCATAAATCACTTGGTCAACATGAAACAGTTCTATCTATCTTTGGACATATAGGCAGTAACAACTGTTTCACGATGTTAGCAATTTGGACCAGTCTCAAAATTTTGTCATCTAATTATATGTTTTAACTATAACTGTTTTGAAACAGAAAATCAATTCACCTCCGTCATCTGTCAGTAACTGTCTGTGTTTAGTCATAACAGTTCCATGACTTTGTATGTTTCTCAGCCTTGATTCAGTTTCGTCCTGTGTTACCTCAGCCTTCACAAAACTGCCTGTATCAATACCAAGTTTATCACAGAAATCCCCAATCATCTCCAAACAGTCCTCTGGTATAATATGTCTTACTTTGTATCTGTAGAATTAATATATTTTCAACATAAGACAAGTATGTCATAAAAAATGACCATCTTGGAACTCAGGGATCGAGACAAACTCCTGAGAGTAAGAAGTACATTGGACTCCTAATACATGAAATCAAGGAGCCCAAGTTAAAAGTCAGGATTCAGAATTTTCATGATGGGATAACATTGTGGAGGAGAAGAAATATAAAATATATATATAATAAGAATAAAAAATAATAAGAATATCATTAATTGCTTTACTGTTGATGCATTTACATTAGTGAATGGGATTTTTTTTTGATAATTTTCGCAGATAGACGGATGGATGGACAGATTGAAAGACAGATGGACAGTGGTAAAACAATATGCAGCATGCCCCAAACAAATTAATGTTGGGGCATGAAAACTTACCCATTTGCCTTTAGTAATAGATTTATATGTTCTGCTAAAAGCAAAGATCGTAATGTATCCAGTGTAACACATACTTTATTCTGTTGTTCACTTTTACAAGAATCAATTTCCACTGATGGTCCAAGTCTATGATTGTACAATAGAATCTCTTTGTTATGACCCCCATATTTTCCATAAGAAGTAGTCTTAGTGTGAATGCTTGTTAGAATATGTTTGAAATAAACCACTCTGTTTAAGAATATCACCACACAGTTAAATTTGTCCGATGTTACAGACTTAAAATGAAGTTGTTTTCCGACCTCTTCCATCAAACTGTGTCTTATTTTGGACATTATCTGAAAAAGAAAGAAATTAAGTTAATCTAGAGCCTAAGAGGTATAACTAATCTTCAACTTGTGCTTATTTTCTGCATAAATATGAAGACTTATTTAAGTCTTAGTAATCACTGTAAATTAATCAATGAATTTGACAATCCCCGGAAAACCCACAACCTCTAAATAGGCTTGTACAAACAGACCAAGGTCAAATTTGCCTCTGTTTAAAGCTATTTGCAAGCGCATTTACACCTTATTTTAGTTGCGATAACATAACCCATGTTTGATATTCTGATGTGCCTCTTAATCAACAGAGAAAAAGGGGTAAATTATTGCAGTCAACCTTGATTAAATCAAACACAAAATGAAAACAACAGTGCTCCAGCTAGAATTTGAAACGGGAAGGATGCTAGTGCCTTTTTAGGACACTAGCCTTTGTCTTGCAGGGCAGTGAGTAGTCGATATTAGGCTTTTACAGGGAAGAGGCTCCCACAAAATGTACAGTTTATAAGGACTGAACCATAAATCTATCTTTTTATCCATTGATCTAAAAAAAATTTTACATACATGTAATTTGTATTTCCTTTTATCATCACCGTCCTTTTTTTTCTTTCTTTTCATTATCATTTGTTTGATCTTTATATTCTTAATATTATCAATTTAGCTAGGGTTCAGGGCTCTTGTTTGACCCTTGAATCAGGGTTTTGACCCCCGCCCCCCCCAAAAAAAATAAAAAAAAAAAAAAAAAAAATCTGAAGATATCTTGATTTGACCCCTAGTAATTTCTCTTGAGAAGAATCACTAAAGGTTTTTTTACCTAAGATTTTCACAAATTACTTTTAAAGTGTTACAATGAATTTCTTGTCTCAAATAATTACAAAAAACAATTAATGTGACTCTTGAATATGCATAATTCTACTAATGATTTGCTTTTTCTGTCGTTTTGACCTTTAATTCAGATTTGACCCCAGAATTTCTTAGATGAGGAGTCAATGACTCCCTAATATCTAACACTTAAATGAGCCCTGAGCCCTGAATTTGTAGAGGACTACAAAAAATTTATCTTAAGTGACTATAAATGTAAAGGCATCAGAAATATTTTTTTGGTGAACCCTCAAATGACAGATTGTCCAGAAACTGCTTGATAAGTAATAATTAGTTTATTCTGATTAGATTATTTTCTAAAGTCTGACATGCATTCCACTAATTGCTGATGATTGTTTTCAAGAATGTTGACTCAGAATTTATGGATTGGTAATCGAGTCTAGCTCAATCAGTTCATCTTGTCAGTCTTAAAGGCGAAAACATCAAGAATGATTGCTAGTAACCGATACTTTAATAATTTCTATACAACTTTTTGGAAGGGCATGCTAGGAAAGGGCAGGGCACCCTCGTAAAAGGGGACCCCTAAAAGGGCCTAGCTGGAGCAGTCTGTTGAATAATGTGACACAGATTCCATTGAATAGGAAGTGATAGGTATTAGGCTTTTTTCTACTGTCAAAAATAGGGCAGGGTAGGTTTTGGCCAAATGGGAATTGGGGAAAAATGTTTTAGGGCAACAGGGCTCTCGGAAACGACAGTAGTGTCGTCTGAGACGACAACTTTTCTCAGCGGACGACAAAAAATCCTATCAAAGGATTCCACCAGACGACAAGTTTTTCTAAGGCACGCGTCCCGACTTATAACCTATCGGCTGTGTATAACATGTATTTGATTGTTTACGTAAGTTAGGCTAACTGTCGCGTGAAAAATCAATAATAGCCATATCTGAAGTCGGAAAGATGGGCGCGGTAGGCGTGGTGTTAATTGACGCCAACAGACAATCGTAATCGGGTATTCGTAGACCTTGTAGGCGGAGCCTGACTATCAATGAATTAAATCTAGACTCTGCCCGACAATGTGTTTTGGCGATTGTTAGGCATAAACGAAACACGTGAACTATTCATATATTGATCGAAGCAGTTGATTCACTAATTATATACCGGTAATTGAATTCGAGCAGGGCCCCAATTTAGACGAAGACAATCGTAAGACAACATAATTGACCCGATTTGTTCGTAACAAGTAAATGATTAGTCCGTGTCCTTCGAACTGTCCCGAATCTCTTTTACCTTTTTTAAAATCGGTATTTTGACTGAAAACAATTATTTAATTAAAGAAATGTTCCGAAAAAAAACACGAAACGAATTACCACTACCGGTGAATCTCTGAAACGCCGTGCATGTGCTTAATTCCGTCGGATACCGTTTTTCGAAAATGGAAAGCTCAGGATCAGCCTACTGATCAGTCACGTGTTGAAATAAAAAAAAAAAAAAAAAAAAAAAAAATATGAACACAAATCAAGAGACAAGTGGTTCGGAAAGTTTAATTCTTTCAATCTAAAAAAAAAAAAAAAAAAAAAAAAGAAAGAAAAAAGAGAGAGATAACCAATGCAGTTCAAACATACAATCTTTTGTAATGAAAATGAATTCTGAATGTTTTCTCTCAATTGGCAACATCTGCAAAGAGAATCATCGCATTGACTTATATTTTGAGATTTTCTTAAAGTCTAAGTAAATACAATAACATTTTTTGAACTCTTTTTAACTTCTGGCAAAACGAAGATATGACTGTTTCAAAGACTTGCTTCTGTATTGGTTTTATATGGTTTTAAACTGAACCAGGAAAAGTTTTGTCATCTACTGAGCCCATCTCCAAAAATGAATAAAAAAAAAATGTAAAAAGCATTGGGATAAAAGAAGAAAATGTTTTTTACAAGCAATTCTTTCTTTTCAATCAATGTTTTCCTTAAGATAACCATTCTGGTGACTAAAACATTGGATTGTGTAGTAAAAGGTTAATAAATTGTCGTTTCAATATCATAGTTTTGCATGGTACAAAATCAACCCTCATAATGATGGAATTGTAACTTTTTGTGTTGGATACAACTTTTTCTGAAGTTGGATTCCTGGAATCCTTCTTTCAAAACCCTAGTGAGAGCCCTGGGCAAATAGGCACAGATTTGTTTGGCATGATCCAATTTATTGAGTTCTTTATGTTTAAAAGCTAGGAACCCCAGATCAAAGAAGAAAGAACCAAATCAAGGGTAGGACCGAAAGGTATAAAAAAAAAAAAAAAAAAAAAAAAAAAAAAAGAATGAGATTCGGTAGATTTCAAAGGGCCAACTTATTTCTGACCCTGGGCGGGTACTGTTGCCCGCATTATCAGAGTATCTCACAAAAAGCGGGCTACCAGCTCTAGACTGGTCTACATTTCGACCATCAGTATAGCCTAGAATAGGCTATTCTGATATTTGATAGTGAGACCAGTCTACACCCGACCCGAAAGCGGGCGAGAAATAAGTTGGCCTAATGTGATTTTCCAACCTCTTCGGGTGCACTTCCACATCCCCTGGCAAGAAATATGTCAGCCTTGTTGAATCCACCATTTCTCTTCCCAAACTTTATTTCTTTCGTTTTCACTTCATTCTTTTGAAAAAGGTGTGAGACAAAGTCATTAATTTTCGAAAAGAGATAGCTCTGAAAAAAGTTATCCATGGGCGCAGACATATTGATTTTTTGTCTTCAAAGACGCTTGACATGATGAAATACAACGTTTCAATGACAATGACAATGACAATACTTTTATTCCAATCAAGGGCCCACGAGGGGCAGAAAATCAAAGGAGATGATCTCCATACAATGATTAAGTGTGATTACAAAGAAAGAAATAAACAAAAAAGCATCAAAAGAAGAAAAAGCAATACATCATTAAATCCAAGGCGTGTGCTAGCTATTTAAATTCAAGAGCCACTGACTCTACACCAGCCGAACTCTACTATAGGATCATAAACATTAAATGAGAAAATAATAATCATTACTAAATGCTGAATGCTAGACTGCTTACATTGTGTCGCTAGCATCCCTACAAGAGATCCTCCTTTAAGGATACAAGGGAGACAATCAAATTCTTTTACTTTTAAAACCTGCAGTAATAGTATCAAGATGAGATAACATAGATTAAAGGGGTCAAAATGACCCCCTTAACACCAAATCTTAAAGGTTGAAATAGGATCTATATTTTTAGGATCTAAAACCTGCTTAATAGGTCATACACAAGCCTTGGATCAATCAAAACATATCATGTACTATATCTAAACTTAGTATGCTATGAAATCATACCACATTATATTTCAAGTATCAAATTAAAACCAGTTGTTATGAGGCATGTATAGAGAATGACTCAAATACAAAATTTGATAGTGCAATAATAACATCATAATCAGTGTTAGCCAATAGCCAATTAAATTTATATTTGTCAGTTAATGAATGAAAGTTGCTGCAATGTTTCTGCACAATTCCAAATAAGCAATTGCGAATATGAGAATATTTGGGACACTGAATTAAAAGGTGAAATTCATCTTCTATTTCCGAAGGACAATTATCACACACTCTATTTTCAACTGGGATAGGTGGTTTTGAGAATCTACCCCTTTCTATTTGCAGCCTATGAGAGCTTATACGGAGTTTAGTTAGTGATCTCCTTCTGTCAAAATTGTTAATAATAGTTAAATACTGTTCAAATTCAAAGTGTTTTTTGAATGAAAAATACGTCCTTAATTTTCCATCGATATTATTAGTTCTAAATTCGGCCCAAAACATTTTATACTTTTCTAAAACATGGTTCTTTATAAGTTTTTTAAAAGATTTCAGATTCATATCTAGCAGCTTGTTGGTTGAAACAGGAAAATTGAGCAACTCAATAATATTACCAATAGAAGTAAACCAACTTTTATAACCTTGACCATGTAGTATCTTAGAACATGTAAATGCATCTGTGAGAAGCTCTGAAGTAGTAGTTTCGAGTCTATGCCAATACGATAAGGCTGAAAAAAGTATATTCACTTGGATAGGGTATCTAGCAAGTTCTGATAGTACAGCAAAATTAGAGCTTCTTTTGTGAACTCCCAAAATGTATTTACAAAAATGAATATGAAGTTTTTCAGAATTAAAGGTTCTACTAATTTTAGAAGAATCAAATAAGTCATCAATAGTAACTTTTTTGGGAATAGAACTGGACCAGATTTCCGATCCATATAATAGTATAGGTTTGATAATGTGATCAAAGACATGCACACTTGTATGAATACTTGGATTAAGAGATAAAATATTCCGTTTGAGTGAATATAAAGCTTTTACTGCCTTATCATAGAGTTGCTTTTTTGCTGGTGTAAAGGTTCCTGAGGCAGAAAACAAGATTCCTAGATATTTATAAGAATTTGTACATGACAAAGCATTTCCAAAGATAACAAAGTTATGGTTCTTTATCAGTCTCCCTGCCTTATTAAAAATTAAGATTTTAGTTTTATCAATATTTATAGATAGACACCATTCTTCACAGAAATTCTGTAATATATCAAGTTTTTGTTGTAAACCAGTAGCAGACGATGATAATAGAATCACATCATCAGCATACATCAGGCAATCTATCCTTCTATTATTCAGATAAACCGGATCTTGAGATTTTAATAAATATGTAGGTAAATCATTTATAAAAATTTTAAAGAGATTTGGGCTCAAAACATCCCCTTGTCTTACACCAACTAAAGATTGAAAAGTCTTTGTTATTTTACTATTCACCTTTACACACAGCAAAGATTGAGAGTACATACTTTTAATAACATTGTAAAACAATCCATGAATATCCATTCTCACAAGTTTTATGAAGATAGCAGTGTGTAAAACAGAGTCAAAGGCTTTCTTAAAATCTACAAAACAAGTATATATTTTTGAACCTTTGGAAAAATAATAATCAACAATACACTTAACAACAAACATATGATCAGATGTACGGGAGTTTTTTGAAAACCCGATCTGACATTTATCTATAAGATGATTCTCAGATAAATACTTATCGAGTCTAGAATTAAGTATGGTATTAAATAATTTGCCTAAACAACCAGTAACAGTGATCCCACGATAATTGTTGGGATCCTCCCTACTGCCTGTTTTAAAAATTGGCGAAATATAGCCTATTACCCAATTCTTAGGGTAACTACCTGAGAGTAAAATTTTATTGAAAATAATCCTAAGACTAGGTAAAATAAAGTTTTGAGCTGATTTAATCATATTATTGCTGATTAACTGGAGTCCACCAGATTTATTGCATTTCAACTTTCGAATGGCATCACATATCTCTTTATCTTTAATTTCAAAATCAAGTATGTTAAAGGTTGAAACACTCTGATGTTCAAGTTTTTGGAGAAGCTCTTTCAAATTTTCTAATCTATTATTAAATCTATCAGGTACAGAATTTAATGATTTAAAATAACTTTCCCAAATACTGGGATCAATCTGAGATTGAGTATCATTTTTATTTTCTTTTAAGCTATCAATAAGGTTCCAATAAGCTTTAGGATCAGAAGACTGCAGTTCATCTAACTGCTGAAGAATATTTTGTTTAAAATTTCTTTTTTTAAATTTTCTTAATTTGTTATATTCACGGTACAATTTAAAATAACCGCCTTTAATCCCAGGATCAAATGGGAATTTGCTCATTAGTTTACCTTTATTTAGAAGTCTGGTTCGTAGAGAGTATAAATCGTTATCAAACCATTTCTGAGAAACTCTTTTTTTATGCCGAATAATAGGCTTTCTTAAAGTTTTGTCAGCGACA
This sequence comes from Fragum whitleyi, assembly GCA_948146395.1. Classification (NCBI taxonomy): domain Eukaryota; kingdom Metazoa; phylum Mollusca; class Bivalvia; order Cardiida; family Cardiidae; genus Fragum; species Fragum whitleyi. The sequence continues at coordinate 27,501,362 of OX411550.1, read as the reverse complement.
GAAAGAATAATGTTTTCAAAATTAGTGCAACAAGTATCAATATCATTATTTCTACATGACTTATTGAAATCTATCAATTTTCGTGACGTATCAACATTAGAAAAATAAGAAGTAAATTTAAAAGCAGAATCAGAATTCCATGCATACTGTGTAGGCATAGACTTCAAATTGTCTTGTTCACATGAACTATCATAATGAACATATGAGGCTAACATCCTAAAAGAAAGCTTACAATGTGTATCAGACAACAAGTGATTAAAACTTGATACCTTAAATGTCATAACCTGTTGAAGAATACTTTCAGATACAATGACATAATCAACTACACTTTGGCCATGTATATTGAAACATGTAAAATTACCACAACTATCTCCTAACACTCTTCCATTTAAAATACGTAAATTGTTTCCAATACAAAAATCAAGCAATTCTTTACCTCTTTGATCTAATTTAGAATCTCTACTATTTCTCCTTTTAGAATTGTCTGCAATATAGTGTAAATTTGTGGGGACAAATTCATCTAAATCATCAATAACAAAATCATATTCCAGACCACAACGCGCATTAAAGTCGCCACATAAAATAATGTCACCCATATTTCGATAAGAAAATATATCTTTCTCAATTAGCTGAAGAATATCACTTTCTTCGGATAAATAGGATGATGTGCTAGGTGGGTAGTATACGGTACATAAGAAAATATCACGACTAAGATTAAAGAAGTCTTTCTTTAACTTAATCCAATGAAAGCTTGTATTTCTAATAGGTAAAATTTTTATACCATTTTTAATATGAGACTTAAATAATATTGCAATTCCACCAAAATAACGATTATTCCTAGAAATTGGTCTACATATTTGAAAGTAATGATATCCATCAAGTGAAATGCTATCATTGTAACCTAAGTGTGTCTCAGCCAGTAGAATTATATCATGTGCCAAAATGCTCTTCTGAAATACGTCATCTGTAGTTTTATCATGGGTTTTTGACTTTAGACCTCCTACGTTCAGGAAACAAATATCGAGGCCTTGTATAAGCATAACTTGTCAAGAAATATAATATCTTTCCACTTAGGGTAAAATGGAGACAAATAGAAGAGAAAAAAAAAATAAAAAATAAAATGATATACTGTAGTACTATTTTGTACTTAAACAACTAGAAAGTCACTTGATGAGAATTCAATTAATTATAAAAGCCATTGTCCGGGCTTCGATACCGTAACCATGGTGGAAAATGACCACCAAAAGGACGTCTATGATGACCCCTACCTCCAGGAGGTTGAAAGCCCCTTCCTTTTGGAAGAGAATCTCTACCTCCGCGAGGTGGTGACTGATAACCTTTTCCAGCACTTCTTAAACCAAAATGGGCATCCACAGAGGCACGAATATTAGATGCCAAGATTGAGGTCCCTTGACGACTAAGATGAACCTTATCATTCGCATTTAGGAATCTAAAGATGGGCTGACCCTGTAAAGCCATATTACTATTGTCAATAATCGATATGTTGTCCCTCTTATAGAAGGTACTTCTGATAAGACCATTAGCAACCAACACTTTGTCATTAAGGGCGTCACTATCACCTCTTGGGGTTTCCATGGAAACCATAATCTTGGTCGAAGGCCACTTCTTAGCAGATTTATCAATGATGTCTTTCAGTTTTTTAACACAAGTATCAGGGTCTTCAGACTTCATGTTATTTGTCATTGAGTGAAACACAACCACGTCTGGTTCTTGTTTAGAGGCCTCAATCACTTGGGAGGTCTCTTCCAATGAATAGGCGGGCGATTTGGTTACGTCATAATCTCGTGACAAGAGTTTTGGGTCTATATTTCTTATGATAGAGGTGCCTACAAGAAGTACTGATTTTTCTTTATTTACAACACTAGCGGGGGAGTCGATTTGTGCTGGTGGTTTGGGAGTGTTTTCTTCAGAGTTCAATATTTTAACCTTATCTGCATATTTCTGCGATACTGGTTCAAAGGAGCTTATAGGAGTGTTTGAGGTGAGTGCCTCAGCCTCTGACAGCTTTTTCCTTAATATAGCGTTTGTGTCTTCCAACTGAAGAATTTCATAGTTTTTCTTCTCAACTTTATCTTGGAGTAACTTTTCATCTTGAGAAGTATCTTTCAACACACTAGTCAGTTGTCTTTTTGTTTTATCCAGAGATTGCTTCAGAAATTCTTTCTCAGACTCTAGTATGGAGACTTTCATCTCATAATCACTTTTCAGTTTCTGAATATTATAGTTGTAGTCTGATTTTTCGGCTTCAAGACTTCGTATTTTCTGATTCAATTTAAATACTTCATTTTCCAGTTTTTTGTTAGTTTGGTCATGCCCTGATTTAGAAGGGCTATTTAGCTTAACTTGGAAATTGTCTAGTTTGTTGTATAGAGAGTCAAGCATCTTTCCATGATTCTCAAGAATTGCAGCGTGGGATGACATAACCGCCACAACCTTCGTGTTTATGAATTGTTCTTGAGAGTCTTTCAATTTAATGAGGGCTTCTGAGATGTTATCCTCAAACTGTTGGATTTGTTGCAAGTTTCGATTTGTTGTTTCACTAGTTGAATCATATGATATTAAATGATCTGGAATCTTAGACCAAGTTGTCTTTGGAGTTGTATCTGAATCATCATAGGATAAACCGTCCTTGACACTACATGAGCTGGTGTTATCAGAAATTTGATCTAGTTCATTATCCATTAAAGTATCAATCAGAGTCTTTTCGAAACTTTTGTTCAGGGAATCATCATATGAATGTGTGTTTGATTGTTTTTCATCATGGGATAACAGAGTCTGTTCAGTATGATCATCAACTTTGTTGAATTGTTTTTCATTCATCATCTTGTTCACGCATTCCAGTAAAACTGGAAATATGTCATTTTGGAACTGCTCATATTCATTTCCCTGTACTTCTATTAGCCCTGTGTTTATGAAAATTGTAACACGGAAAAGTAATGTATTGTCATAATGAGTCTCTGCTTCTCCGGAGGCATGGATATTAATATTGATCGATCTCAATGAGGCTTCACTATCTTTGGACCACGATGGAGGGTCATGAGACCAATTTATATTATAAGTGTTCATTTCACCTAGGTAGTCATAGAAATACAGCCAGGCTGCACGGATCCAGGCTGGGAGGTGTTCCGCATTTGTTTTGAAGGCCACCATCTTCGCAGATTTGTCGTACAGTTCAGGATTTATCTTCTCAAATAAACATAATTTGGCCTTTTTTCCCGTAGACGCCTTCAGGGTAATGGGAAATATGTGTTCTGGGTACTCATCAAATAACTGAGATCTATTGTTCTTCCATTTTTCAGTATCAGTGAACAAGTTTAGAAACTCTTCCGGGTTTTTGTCGGCCATGATGGAATTCGAAGGTCAAGGACGAGCAATGTTAATAAAATATCTCCTAAATTGCTGCTTCTAAGCCAGTTTCATCATCGTTAGTACACTGAAATTTTCATTCGGGAATTAAATATGTCTGGTGATAAGTCATTGTCCACAGATGATCGGTATCACGTCCAGAAAATGACAATTTAATCTCCTAGAACGGGCGCGGACATCTTATAAAAATCGCAACGTCTTATATTAATATATAATATGAAATATATATTTCAGTGAGCACGACGAAAGAAGGTTGAGTTCGAAGATTAAGTACTAGAGTAGATTAAACTTAAATTGCATAAAAATAACTTTCATTCTAGATTAAAATATATACTTTGGTTGTCTTTATAGAAAAAAATATATGGATTGATTACGCTTTACCCTCTTAAATCGCTTGTTATAAAGAATTTTTTATATCCAATTATCTGAAACTACAGTTGTACGCGAACCACACCAATGCTAAAACTGCCAAAGAGGGAGAAAAAATAACAAAATACCCGAATATCAAGCGCTTGCCGACAATTGCAACTTTTCTCTTTTCAAGGGTAATGATAGTTCATATGTATACAGCTTTTTCAGGACATTTTCTCCTTGTTATGCGTGTGATATGTAGTCCCAAATAATTAAAAAAGAGGTGTCAGAATGGCGTTTGTGGAACAGTTAGTCCTTGTTCGATCAAAAACTTGTAACTACAGCCAAAATGAATGTTCTGTATTTTTGCAGCAACTAGAATGTGTATCAGCTCTTAGTCATACAGGATGCTTATTATTTGGTTGTTAAAACTTATTTAAGTATTTAAGGCCTGGGAAATGATGCCCATATTCCCTTATTTATTGTAAATCAATTGCTTTTGATTTCAGACCCTCAAAGAATATGTAAATACCTGCAAGCACATTGGTAATTGTTTTTGAAAGTCGCTATTTTCAGAAGCAGGTAATACAATTAGACCAAATATTCAAAAGTCGGATACAATGCCATACTTATTTGTTATAATTTGCTCACATGATGATGAGCACAGTGCTCAAATTGAGTATTGTGATCAGCTAATCTCTGTCCATCCATTTGTCCATATGGTATAGATTTAACTTTAATCATCTCCGCTGAAACTACTGTCAAGGATTTAACCATATTACCTAGGGACATGCTCTCCCAGATTTCTTCACATGACATCTAGTAATTCTAGTAAACACTCTTTGTACATTGTTTGAGGATTTCAATGAAAATCTCACAAAGTATTACTTTCTTATGATAATTTTGACCATGCACAAATTGTGGGGATAAATTTACAGATCATTTAGGAGAAATGTTTTTACCTTGGCATGAGGTACAGATAAGAGAGGGTAAAGCCTGTCCAAAATCGTAAATTCTAAATGAAACCCTATGTTGTTGATAATTATTTGATTTGTATTGGCAAGACAATTTCAATGAGTACCCACACCATATGGTTTATACTATAATTATTGAAATACTTTGATCAAATCAAAACTATCTGTATCTATGCTTGATACAAGTCAAATATCAGACCAAGCTTAGAAAACTGTATTACACGTTCCAAGTGTGTGGTCCCCAGACTTAAAAAATGATATTAAAAATCAGAGGATATTCAGAGAAGAGCTACATGTTTTTTTCCAAAAGTTGCTCATGAGTCAGTTGCCATACCCTGAATGATTGAAACGACTTGGTTTAGTGACACTTGACTTTAGTATCAAATAGACAGAGCAAATGTGATACAGTCAATTCATGGTTAAGACCACATTTTGCTCACACTTGCAAAAAATACACCAAATTAAAAGTGAAAAATAAAAGTGTAAAAATGTCATCATAGCACCATGCTGGACTCCTTTAGCCAATGCACCATTCACCTTTGGAACAGTCTTAGCAAAGATACGATTTTGACCGAGAATATGATCATCTTTAAGTCCTCATTGAAAAGTGTAAAGCGGAACAATGCCTAGCATATCCACCATTAATACAGGGCAAATGACTAACAATTTGAACTTAGAGGCACAGACTTCCAAATTTGATACATGTGTATTTTAACCCTTGTCATACTCATACTGAATAAATTTTGGCTATTTTTTTTATCAAAATCAAAGGGCAAAAAGCACTGAAAGTATCAACTGTAGGTCAAGTTTTATTTGACAAACTAAGTCTATTGACGATTCTGGTTTGAAAGTTAGAAACAGGTGGTGTAGACTAACATCAGACTGCATATATGTGCAGGCTGATGTTGGTCTATAGCTCCTGCCAAAGCAGGAATATTCCGGGTTCAGCATGACAAGGGTTGACATTAGAGAAAAGTTATAGGCATTTTCCCAAAAAATCTATTGACAATTCTGGTTTGAAAGTGAGAAACAGGTGGTCTAGACTAACATCAGACTGCATATATGTGCAGGCTGATGTTGGTCTATAGCTCCTGCCAAAGCAGGAATATTCCGGGTTCAGCATGACAAGGGTTAACATTAGAGAAGAGTTATAGGCATTTTCCCAAAAAATCTAGGGACCAAGCCCAAAGTTTAGGGGCCATGGGCAACTGGGCCCCTGCTAGTCTTTTTCCCTGTTAACACTCCCTAGAGACAAACTAGTCATTATAGTTCTTAATAAGTTAAGATATAACTTACAGCGCTCTAGATAAGCTCCGTTTTTCCGTATTTTACGGATGTAAAATTACTCGTTACGCATGATTTTTAGCGAAACTCCGTAAAAGATACGGAATGTTTTGGACGTGTACGGATATTTTTGGGTACGAACGCGTAAATCAAGGGAATTTACTCTTGCAGAATTTAAAATTATCATTTCGGATATTCCCGATATTGACGAGAATCTACGTTACCCGCTCGGACTTTTCTGTAAACTGGAAATAGCATCGCCGAAGGTTGCCGACTAATATAAACGTTGTAAATGCGTACTCGTAAGTTACCGATCGTTTTCGACTATTCCCGTGACAATGGAATGCGGACCGTGGGAAAATAATTTGTAAACAGTGCGGTACCCAGCATCGGTGCGCTTATTAAATTTTTGCCGTAAATGATGAGAGACCAGCTGATTTGCTGACCCAAATTTTCGATTCGTGTCACCGTAAAAGTACCCTAATCAGCAGAAAAACATCACACGTCATGGGAATCTTTTTTTCAATGGTTTACTCCAGAAGAACTCGCTAAATTTCTGATCAGTTATCAAATCGTTCATGGACGAAATAACATACTCCATCACTAATTTTTCTGAGTACGCTGGTTTAAGTAGATAGGCCTACGCGTTAATAAAATATTTACATGATAATTTTGCTGCAAACTCATTGAAGTTTCAAAAAAAAAAAAAAATATATTATATATATATATATATATGAGAAAAAATTGAAATTTTTTCAAGCAACAATTCAATACAATAAAACATCATACAACATTTAAATGATCCATTGGGGGGGGGGGGGGGGGGGGTCTGTTCTTAACTGTCCCAAATTTTTAAATAAAACAAAAACAGGTATTTTTTTGGAAGGTCCAATGATTAAAAGAAAAGAAAATTATATTTAATGAAAGGGTTGCTGTATTGTTGTTAAAGGAGTTCAGGTACAAAAACTTATTACTAAGGTTACATTAAGAAAGAAATGAAAATTCACTTTTCTTCCACTTTGCTCTTTACCGAAAGTTGTACTGTTATCTCATATCAGGTACTGATTAAAAATTATTTCAATCAGTACTGTACTGATGGCCTTTGAAATTATCTGGAGCACTGACTTAGGAACAAATTCTAAAGAGGGAACATGATAGCTATGGCTAAGATTTCTGCCCTATCATTCAGGTATCCAGGTGGCAGTTTGACCATATGATTTTGAGTCATTGAGTGCGAGACTGTCATGTAAAGTGCCTTCTTAACCCAACTCTTACTACTTTTATGAATTGATTTTCATTTCCAGTGGAGCAATACAGGCCATTTGGTTCTCTTGTTTTTATACACCCCACCTACGAAGTAGACGGGGGTATATTGGTTTCACCATGTCTGTCTGTCTGTCCGTCCGTCCGTCTGTCCGTCCGTCCGTAGACCTTTTCGTTTCCGGACTCTAACTCAAGAACCAAATGACCTACAATCATGAAACTTTATACAAATGTTCTTTATGACCCACGGAAGTGCCCTATTGTTTTTGGGTCATGTAGGTCAAAGGTCAAGGTCACAGTTAGCCTTTGTTCAATTTTCGTTTCTGGACTCTAACTCAAGAACCAAGTGGCCTACAATCATGAAACTTTATAAAAATGTTCCTTATGACCCAAGAAAGTGCCCTATTGTTTTTGGGTCATGTAGGTCAAAGGTCAAGGTCACAGTCAGCCTTTGTTCAATTTTCGTTTCCGGACTCTAACTCAAGAACCAAGTGGCCTACAATCATGAAACTTTATACAAATGTTCCTTATGACCCAAGGAAGTGCCCTACTGTTTTTGGGCTACATAGGTCAAAGGTCAAGGTCACAGTAAATTTTTGTTCAATTTTCGATTCCAGACTCTAACTCGAGAACCAAGTGACCTACAAGCATGAAACTTTATGCAAATGTCGCTTATGATCCAAGGAAGTGCCCTATTGTTTTGGGGTCATATAGGTCAAAGGTCAAGGTCACAGTCAATTTTTGTTCAATTTTCATTTCTGGACTCTTAACTCAAAAACCAAGCGACCTTGATTCATGAAACTTCATACAAATGCTACATATGACCTCAATATTAGTTACAAACACATCATGCACTAATAGCACTTGCATTCTGACAAAGCGCTTGTGGGGGGTATTAGTCCGCTCTGCGACAGTTCTAGTTCAACCTACAAAAGGCCAGACAAGCTCTTATTGAATCTACTTCAATAGACATGATTGATTTTTTTCATGAACTTAAATAAAATGTAACCAATCACGTGAAAAGGGATCATCTGGGAACAATGTGTATCAAATAACTGAAGTAGCAATTGGTACTAGAGTACAGGCAAACCAGGTTGCATTTTAAAAATTCTTTCACATGAAGATAGATTGATCATTCTTTATTCATAAAATTAAGTAAAGTGCTAAAAGTTTCGACCCTTGTCAGTCTGAAAAGTTTGTCTAGGGTTGACACTTTACACATTACTCAGATAGTCCTTTTTTGCATGAGGGGTCTAAAATATATCTAAATTATAGAATAAAACATTTTGCTTTATTTTCAGTTTCAAGAATAATGAGCCAGCATGCCCCAGAAAGTACCTTTCTATAAATTGTGTTGGGAATGGGCTGAGGTCACAGACTCGGAAGACGTCACCCTGGATCATGTGAAGACAGCATATAGACTAAACTTGCCACCGTGTAAACTGGGGAAATGTCGACGTCAGTGCAAGGGAAATCCATACTGTATTAACTGTATAGGTAAGTTGGTTCAGAGCTCAATAAGACAAATTATAATATGACCTACGTCGCGAGAGTGTAATAAACCAATTGAATATTTTTGATATTACACCAGTGTTATTAAACTAGTAGAATAACTATGGAAATGAAGTAAGAACGTATTTTAACGTTATATTTTTGTTGTGAAATTGATGTCATGACCATCTGCTGACGTCATTTTGCCAACAGCGTCATATGTTTCACAAAATAATTTGAATCCATACATTTTTTTGAATTCCCCAGATTTGTCGCAAAGGTTCAGGTCATATTATAAATGTAATATCAAATTTGTGCTAATAATAGAATTCAGAATTGATTAAACTCATCATCTAAAACAGATAAAAATGAGGCAGACAAAAACTCAGCGCAGCCTCGTTTTTATCTGTTTATAGATGTCACGTTTAATAGATTCGGTATATCATGACCACTCATTTAATATCCTTTAAGTTGTAAAGACAAAGGCAAGATGGCTGAGCGGTGAATGTGCGTATGACAGAGGTGATGAATTAGAACCCCATTATCAAGGAGATGGGCTCATTGGCTAGATACTGCATACCCAGCACAAATCTTCAAGTTGTTCAATAGACAGCACTGAATTTAAGCCTTCACCACTGTGATACGAATGTTAAATACTTGGATTGAGGTGTTTGCAACCAACGAAATTGTTTATAGCTTTTGTTGCAATGAAAAATGAATATGTGTTATTTATGGATACAGTGTTTTTTCTCAGGGGTTTAGGAACGGGTCCAAAACCAGGCTTATTGGGAAAAATGTGTTAATTTCCAAAAAAATTGTGATAAATTGTAATCAATATGGTTTTGGCAAGATCTTATATTTATGTATAACTTATCATCAAAATAAAAGTATTTTTGCCTACTTTGTTTTTTGAAATGAAATTGAACTAAGAAACAACATTTTTATCTCTTCTTTTTCACTTCCAACAAATTCCCAATTTACTAAAGTTGAGGATTTTGCCAAACTGATTTGGCAAGATCCACAACTTTAGCAAATTGGGATTTTTTTCCTGATTTTTTGAAAAAATGGCACTTTTTTTGTATTAGAAACAGGTCCGTTTTGGGGACTCAAACAAAGACAGAGAAAAAACTCTGGGATACCCTCTTCTTGAAAGTTATTGATGGTTGCTTGGCTTTGATAAACCCTTCAATCCTGTCTATAAGCTGTCTTATTTTCTGAAGTTTCATTGAATGAGCAAATTATTTTCATTTCAATTAGATCCTATCAGGGATCGATGATAAGAGGGGGTAAGGTCAATCTAGAATCATTATTTCACAACAAAACCCTTTGTTTTGGGTACTCATTTGAATCTTCTTTGTGAGATGTTTTAAATGCATATCAATAAATTTAGGTTTTAGTGAGGAATAATAAAAAATTAAAACTTGCAACCAAAATACATACCCCCTCTATCTGTAGCTCTGATTATATTTCAGGTGAAAGAGCTTGGTTTAATGAGATAGATGATGCAGCCTGGCACGATGTGCAAGATCCAGAGTGTGAGAGACGTAAACCTGGAATGTCAGTCGGACTGAAAAACCTCGGAGCCACTTGCTATGTTAACACTTTCCTGCAGCTTTGGTATCACAATGAAACTGTCAGACAAGGTGTGTATTTCTGCTGTATCAAATCATCAGCTAATAAGCAGATTATTAGCTGAAATCTGAAACCGTATAACTACAGCTTGATTAAAGCTGTAGATACAAGGTTGCAGAATAAAGCTGGTCAGAGAGACGTTAACCTGGAATGCCCATCTGACTGAAAAATCTCTGAGCACCTGTCTATGTTAACACAAGGTGTGGATGTTTGTTCTTTGATATGATTAGTTTGATTCTTATACCTTGTAACTACACTTTGATTAAAGCTACTAGGTTTAAGAATTGAACACACACTGTGGTTAGAGCTTTATGCAAAATTACCTTTTTCAAATTTCTGTTAGTCTGAGACCCTCTGAGTAACTTGCTATGTCAACACTTTTCTGCAGATGTTGTATCACAATGAAATTGTCAGACAAGGTTTGTTTTTCTGATGTATCAAAATCATCACCAAAATTCTGAAACCTTATATCTACAGCTTGATTAAAACTCTTATTAGTCCCCTACCGGTGTTCACACCGGAGGGGACTATAGGTTTGCCCTCCGTCTGTCCGTCCGTCCGTCCGTCAGTCTGTCCGTCCGTCTGTCCGTCCGTCTGTCCGCTCAAATCTGGATCCCGCAATAACTTAATAACTAAGCAAGCGTTTTTGATGAAAGTTGGTATATGACTAGATGGCAATGTGTAGATTATGCACATCATTTTATTTTTGTTTTTCGACTTAAATTGAGGTTGCTATGGTTACAGAAATAGTGAAAATATGGCCAAAAATGGGATCCTGCGATAAGATAATAACTAAGCAAGCTATTTTGATGAGACTTGGCATATGACTATATGGCAATGTGTAGATTATGCACATCATTTTATTTTTGTTTTTAGACTAAAATTGTTGTTGCTATGGTTACGGAAATAGTGAAAATATGGCAAAAAATATTGGATCCTGCGATAAGTTAATAAGTAAGCAAGCTAATTTGATGAGACTTGGTATATGACTAGATGGCAATGTGTAGACTATGCACATCATTTTATCTTATTTCTTTGACAAAAAGTGCGGTTGCTATGGTAACGGAAATAGTGAAAATATGGCAAAAAATGGATCCTGCAATAACTTAATAACTAAGCAAGCTAACTTGATGAAACCTGTTTTAAAATGTAAAAAAATTTATAAGCCATGTTAGTCAGGATGGTGATGCAGCAGTATTAATCACCTCCAGTGAAAGTTCTCATTTCTTACCAACAAGACTGAAGAAAAACATCTTGTTGATACTATTTCTTGCATCTGTCTATTGCTTGCATGAATTGTATAGTGGGCACAGCAGAGACAACAACTCATGTAAGTCTTGTTTAACCCTTTCCAAAACAAGACCTGGTTTTGACGTCCCTGATAGAATTGGCGTGGGAAAACATTGAGACAAACAAAGCCGGTAGGGGACTTATGCCCATGTCCAACATGGCTCTTGTTACTCACATATTTTTAAAGTTAAAGTGATAATGTGGTCAGAGATTTGCACAAAATTTACTTATTTTAAATTCTAATGGTCTGAAAAACCTAGGAGCTAGTTGCTATTTTAACATATTCCAACAGCTGTGCATGGTATCACAATGAAACTGTTAGACAAGGTGGGTATACCTGCTGTTTGATATAATTGGTTAAATCCAAAATATTACACATTCCGCTTGAATAAAGCAAGGGCTTAAACTTGCTGAAAAAATGTGTTCTCTAGAAGATGCCAAAGTATTGCAATCGACACAAATTACTGAAGTTGCATGATGGAAAAAAGATCTGAAATATCTTATACAATATTGGTTTAAGGTTGGCTGTTTTTCGGAGAAAATCTGAGGTATTCTGATTATCTTGGCGTCTTTCATGTTTTCGTTCACATTGTTGTTGGCTTTGGCGCGATAACATTTAACCTTGGTCATATCACTATTGTTATTGAAGACATCTTCATGAAACTTGGCATGTATGTTCACCATCACAAGAGCTATCCTCACTCTTTAAAGATGGAATCATTTTTGTAAGAGTTATGCCCCTTTTTGGACTTATTTGCATCACCCAGCACCTGCAGCCAAGCATTGCACCCATAGCCAATGCTCTTTTTTATACAAACATTGAAATTTATATTATCAATTTTGGCTCATTCACATAGGGAAATATATAGATACATTCAATTCCTTTATGAAAGATACTCAATTTTGATTTCCTATAAAATTGTCAGATATTGATATACAGTCAACTCTTGTTATAATGACCATGTCTGTTCCTGACTAAAATGTCATTATAATGAAATTGTGGGTGTATTGAAAATCAACCCTTAATTCGAAAGTTGATGCCATGTATTTACAACATACACTGTACAACACATAATGTATTCTAATTCTACTTTTGGATATTAATTAATTGTCTAAAAGACTTAAAACTGAATATTGAAACTTATAAATTATCACTTTTTGAAGAAATCTTTGATAGATTTCTGTCTTTGATTGTGAACAGTTCTCTACAGAATGATAAAGTTTCCATGCACTCTCTAGGTTTTAATCCTGGTATTTTAATACTAAGATCGTCTGTTTTTAATCAAAAGAGAGTAAGTTTTGACGTCTCTTTGCTGCTAGCTCAGCCAATTTTAGCTCCCCTGAGCACAAAGTGCTCAAGGTGAGCTATTGTGGTCATCAGTCGTGCCGCGTCCGCCGTCCACCATCCACAATTTCTTTATACATCTTCACCTCCTAAACCAGTAGGCCAATCTTGATGAAACTTGGTTCCTTCGGTCAAGCTCTACCATAGTTGTTCAAATAAATGAAATCAACCATTAACTTTCCCTTTACCCTTAACAAAAAGGGTGAAAATAGGAAAATCTTCAAAAATCTTCTTCTCTTAAACAAGATGGCAGACAGCTTTTATATTTGGTATGTAGCAACATCTAGTGGACCTCTACCAAGTTTGTTCATATCAAGACCCTGGGGTCATATTTTGGCTTTGCCTTGGTAGTCCCCTTTAGCTCTTCTGAGCACGAAGGGTGAAAAGGAAGGAAAACTTCAAAAATCTTCTTCTCTGAAACCAGAAGGCAGACAGCTCTGATATTAAATATGTAGCATCATCTGGTAGACTTTTACCAAATTTGTTTATTTCAAGACCCTGTGGTCATATATGGGCTCCATCCGGGCGCAACCCTTTTTACAAAGAATCAAAGAGCGAAAATCTTTGAAAATCTTCTTCTCTGAAATCTGAAGGCAGACAGCTTTCATATTTTGTATGTAGCATGATCTAGTGTACCTTTACTAAGTTTCTTCATATCGAGATCCTGAGGTCATATTAGGGCATCGCCTGGGCACGTCCCTTTTAGCTCTTCTACGCATGAAGGATAAAAAAAGAAAAATCTTCAAAAAAACTTCTTCATGAGGTGCTAAAATAGCTGCCAGGAATTTCCCAGGTAAGTGTCGATGTATTGAATAACAACATATAGGGATTTTGCACTTTCATTCCCTAATTTTTTATGTCGATGTCGGAAAACAAGAATTCTGTTGTAATGGGAGAAAAATAAACTGTGCAAATCCGTTCCCAACAAATTATTGTCAGTATAGGAAAATATCAATGTATTTGGTGTATAACATTTTCTACTTATATACACCAAGTGCATGTGATTTGGTTCTGATTCTACTTCAGGTATATTTGAGTGGAGAGACGGACATATGAAAGATGAAGAAGACTGGAAACCTGATTCTGTTTGTGGACATTTACAGGTAAAAATGTAGAGGCTTAATTTTTATTTCAGTGTAAAATTGATTAATCTTTCAAATAGTGATGGGCAGATTAATTGACTATAATCGATAATCAGTTGGTTTGGGCTTATGATAATAGACTAAGAAATTTCCACATAAATGAAACCTATATAAATTGTTTTTTGAAACCAAGATCAGTTTGATGGCTCAGCGTGAAATAGTTGTAACTGTCTATATTTTATAGGCAGTTATAACTGTTTCATGCTGAGCCATGAAGTTGGGAGAAAAATCAGCAAAAAGCGTCTTTAGGTTATGAGTTTTTTAACTATACTTTAACATTCTATTCTTCAAAGGATGATACTGGGAGTGCTGTATTTATTTCTAAGAAAACATTTGTACAATCGATCATTAGTTGATTTACTCTTCCAACTAAAAAACAATTATCGATAGTGATTTGATACCGATTGCCCAACATTACTTTCAATGAGTGAACAACAAAAGCCATTTTATTTCCATAGGTTTCTAAGCCAGAAAATTAATGAAATTGAGATGAAATGTGAAAATTTCAGGATAAATTATCTTTCTCATTTTACACGTTTTAACTAGGAAACATTATAAAGTTATAGTATAGTGGGCCCTCTATGATAAAGTTAAACAGGGTGAAATGAGGGAAAACATGCTATACCGTATTTCTCCTTATAAACACTCCCAAGAGCTGTACATAATATGGCCAGGGAACTTTTATTAGTCCCCTACCGGTGTTCACAACGGAGGGGACTATAGGTTTGCCCTCCGTCTGTCCGTCCGTCTGTCCGTCTGTCTGTCCGCTCAAATCTGGATCCCGCGTTAACTTAATAACTAAGCAAGCGTTTTTGATGAAAGTTGGTATATGACTAGATGGCAATGTGTAGATTATGCACATCATTTTATTTTTGTTTTTCGACTTAAATTGAGGTTGCTATGGTTACAGAAATAGTGAAAATATGGCCAAAAATGGGATCCTGCGATAAGATAATAACTAAGCAAGCTAGTTTGATGAGACTTGGTATATGACTATATGGCAATGTGTAGATTATGCACATCATTTTATTTTTGTTTTTAGACTAAAATTGTTGTTGCTATGGTTACGGAAATAGTGAAAATATGGCAAAAAATATTGGATCCTGCGATAAGTTGATAAGTAAGCAAGCTAATTTGATGAGACTTGGTATATGACTAGATGGCAATGTGTAGATTATGCACATCATTTTATCTTTGTTCTTTGACAAAAAGTGCGGTTGCTATGGTAACGGAAATAGTGAAAATATGGCAAAAAATGGATCCTGCAATAACTTAATAACTAAGCAAGCTAACTTGATGAAACCTGTTTTAAAATGTAAAAAAATTTATAAGCCATGTTAGTCAGGGTGGTGATGCAGCAGTATTAATCACCTCCAGTGAAAGTTCTCATTTCTTACCAACAAGACTGAAGAAAAACATCTTGGATCAGACAAGGTAACTGTTATTGATACTATTTCTTGCATCTGTCTATTGCTTGCATGAATTGTATAGTGGGCACAGCAGAGACAACAACTCATGTAAGTCTTGTTTAACCCTTTCCAAAACAAGACCTGGTTTTGACGTCCCTGATAGAATTGGCGTGGGAAAACATTGAGACAAAAGCCCATATTGAGTCAATGTGAAGCCGGTAGGGGACTTTATGTGTTGCATACAACACCAGATACTTGTTAAGTATGCATTTTCTGATGAAAAAAAATCATTAAACTTATATCTTTTAGGCCCTTCTCCCTTTAATTTGTGGTAAATTTCCTCTGATCAATCATATAAACGATCGTTTAGAGGAAATTCACTTAAAATTAGAAAAGAAGTCTCAACAAGTTCTTCAAATTTAGGCATTTGAAGTGGGTTTTCTTGGTAAAAAATGTAGGGGTGCTTCTATTAGGGAGGGCACTTTTTTGGGAAAATACGGTAATCATTTGGTGATTTCACTGGTTTTGAGATAGATCATTGAATAATTATTTATAATCTACTGATAATTCAAGAAGCAAGTAATCTTTTATTATTACTTTTGGAAAACTGGAAATCAACAGATAACTTTGTGTTCTAAACTAAAGGAATATAGCATTCATATGATATCAACAAATTTATTAACAGCAAATTGACCACCGTCGAAGCACAGTTTGTAGCCTGTTGGACTGTCAATCTAGAGGTCCCGGGTTTGATCCCTGACGGCGGCACTTATCCTTTCTTACTATTTGTCTACCACCCATAGGTTGATTATCGTAGACCCATGTGGAATAGTAGCTTGAGGCTAGGAAAGGATGTAATGGTAGTACAGGTGTGAGAAATACAAGGAATCCATTGTTAGGTACTCCAGCTGCCGTGATATGACTGAAATAATATTAAAAGCGGCATAAAACCCCATTCAAATAAAGTTAACACCAAATTGCATGCAATCAAATTGAATGGGCAGCTGGATGCTGCCATGAAATGTTAAAGCTGCACTGTTGTGAGAAACGACGAAAAAAACATGGAAGGTGGACCACCACCATGATGTAACTACAATAATGTAGAACAAGGAGTTAAAGCCCAATTAAACAAGAAAAACAACCAAAGCATTGGGTTCTATGATGTATTAGTATTTACTTGTTTAGTACTTATGCTGCCGTCATTGCGCAGCTGATAGGTGCTCTAGCCTCTGTGATATAACTGAATTGATTGATTGAATGGAGTTTTACGCCACTTTTAACATTTTTTCAGTTATATTGCGGCTAGAGCACTTAACAATGGAATCCTGGTATTTCTCTCACCAGTACTACTATCACATCCTTTCCTAGCCTCCAGCTGCTATATCAAATAGGTCTATGATTATCAACCCATTGGTGAGAGACAAGTAGTTGGAAAGAATTAGTGCCGCCATCGGGGATCAAACCCGGGACCTCTAGATTGACAGTCTGGCGTGCTACAAACTGCGCTATGGCGTTGGCCGCAATATTACTGAAAAAACAATTGAAAGCGGCGTTAAATTCAGCTCAACCAATTAATCAATTAGTAATTACACTTTTTCTTTTCTACAAGATATCAATTTTTAGGGTTTTAAAGGATGCAAGTTTTGTGAGTCTGAGACCCTCAAATAAGTCCATAAAGACCCTCTTTTCAGCTTCAGAAAAGAATTCAAAACTGTCTAAAGCAGTCTTCAATCCCTTTCTGAAGTTGAGTCCCAAATAGTCTATATAATATCCAAAACTTTATTTACATTTAACCAGGGAGTGGCTAAAAAATTCATATAAAAACAAGTAAAGTGCTTAATAGAATCTATATCTTAAGTGGGGACTCCCAAACTCCCAAAAGGACCTCTAAGATCTAAATTATCCATTCATTATGACCCTGTTTTGGAGAACCCTGCACTTGAAAGATCAAATATGCCAATCAGAAGGAAAAATAAAAGCAACAAAATTTTTATCTGTATAGAAGACTCTATATCATTTTCATCTGAATTTTTCAAAGAAAAAGGATACAAAGTTTTCACATTGTAATTTTTCAACACACTATTTCAATGGCTCAGCACAAAACAGTTATAACTTCCTGTATGTTTGCAGGCAGTTACAAATGTTTTAACCCTTGTCAAACTGAATAAATTTTGGCTAAACATTTTCATCAAAATTAAAGGGTAAAAAGCGCTGAAAGTACCAACTGTAGGTCAATTTTTATTTTGAAAAACTAATCCATTGACAATTCTTGTTTGAAAGTGAGAAACAGGTGGTGTAGACTAATATCAGACTGCACATTATGTGCAAGCTGATGGTTGTCTATAGGCCCTGCCAAAGCAGGAATATTCCGGGTTCAGCATGGCAAGGGTTAACACTGAGCAATCAATATCAGAAACTTTTTGATGGTCCATATAACAGAGAAAATTATGTCTAACACAGAGTTGTGAATTTCAGGTGATATTTGGTTTATTGGAAAAGTCTATGCGCAGATACGTAGATCCCAGCGATTTTATACACCACCTTGGATTGGATGCTGGACAACAGCAGGATGCTCAGGAATTCTCAAAGTTGTTTCTGTCTGTACTAGAACAAAATCTGTCGGAAACATCTTCAAAAAGAAATGTTATCAAAGAACAATTCTGTGGCTCATATGCATATGTCACACGATGTAGTCATTGTAAGAGTGCTTCAGAAAGGATGTCTGACTTTTATGAACTTGATCTCAACATTCAAGGCCACAAGACCTTGACAGATGCCCTTAAAGGATTTCTTGAAGTAGAGAAACTAGAAGGGGACAATAAATACATGTGTTCTAAATGCAATGAAAAGCAGAATGCTACTCGAGCAATAGAACTGAAAACTCTCCCACCAGTACTCAATCTTCAACTGTTAAGGTTCGTGTATGATCTCAAAACTGGGTCCAAAAAGAAGTTAAACAGTATAATACAATTTCCAGAAGTGCTAGACATGAGTATTTATCTGAAATCTGAACAGACAGCTGTGTATGAACTAAGTGCTGTGCTCATTCATCGAGGACAGTCGGCTAACAGCGGACACTATGTAGCACATATTAGGGACCAGGATAGTCAGGGTTGGTACAAATTTAATGATGAAGAGATCGAGAAAATCAAAGGGAAGACATTACAGCTAGGGAATGAGGAGGATCTGGAGGGCAAACAGAAGAAAGGTACTAAAACACCAAAAGGTTTTGTATCCTCAAGGAATGCTTACATGTTAGTTTATACTAAAACAAACAAGAAAATAATTGAAAATGGAAGTGAACCAAAGAGTGCTAGTGACCAAGTTATGGATCAGCCTCATAATGATTTACCATGCTCCTCTTTCTCTGACACATTAATTAAAGTAAACTCTTCTGTTGTACCACAGAGCTCATTATCCGTCCCAAATCTTACAAAATCACCACCAAAAACCATTAATACATGTAGTAACCCTGTAAGAGAAGTGACATCATCAATCAGTGACTGTAATACTCCAATTCCCATTCCATCCTATGTGTCCAAGTTTGTGGATAGGGACAATGAAAGGTTTGAGAAGTGGGTGTTAGATATGAATGACATGAAGGCCACCAACATTGCTAAAGGAAAGGAGAAGCAGGAGACAGTTCGTGCCATATTCCAGGACCTCCCTTACTCTCCTGACGACGACAAAGACCAGTTTGAATGGATTCCCCTGTCCTGGTTAACCAAGTGGCTGAATGATCCGAGCACTGCCCCGGCTATAGAGATCTCCAGATTCCTATGTAGTCATGGGAAGATAGGTGTAGAACAGTCGGCGAAGATGAAATGTGTGTCTCTGAAGGGTTCTGATCAGTTGTTGAGTTTGTACGGTGGTACCCAGAGATTCAGGGGTGTGGAATCGTTGTGCGTTGAGTGTGTCAGGAATCGGTGTAAGCAAATAAGGACGAAACAGCAAATATCTCAGGATGATAAGTTTATCTCTATGACAATGAAGCAGAACCCTAGTGATGGAAACCTGTACTGGATCGGAAAATTATCCTTCAGGAGTTGGAGAAGGCTAGCAATGGAAAAATTGCAAGATGAAGATGAATCTAATAAAGGCGGGGATCTAGAAAACCATGTTGAAAAACAAGATATATCTGATAATGACAATGATATGGCAGCAGGGAATGACTCTTATGTTGAATCTACTCAAGGATCCTACAGCCCGATAAAAAATGGCGAGTCCTTTAGGGCAAATGGAACATTCAGTGAAGCATCTTCACTGAATGTTCTATTTTCCCTAGAGGAAAATGGGCAAGCATCATCAAGTCAACAAAGCTCCAAGAGTTTAAAACAAAATGAAGGGGATGAAGAAACTTTACAGTTTAATGAAGATTTGTTGTGCGAACAGCATGGTGGTCTAGAACCTGATGTTACTTGTAGAAGACTGGTGCCCGAATGTGTTTGGGTCAAGTTAAAACAATATTTCCCTGAATGTCCCGAATTCGATATGTCCAAACCACCATGTGAATATTGCTTGTCCACTCTGGAAGCAGAAAATCAAGATAAAGAATTCAACAAGAAGGTTGCAGCATCCCAGAAAGCTGCACTGAATGATTTATTCTTTGATCGTAAACGACCTATCTCAGTGAATCCAGGGGAAGAAATATATATCGTCAGTTCTTCATGTATAGGAATGTGGCGTGAATTTATACGGGATCCAATCAAAAATGAATGTGTGAATACGCTCACTAACAGTCTGCTGTTGTGTGAACATGGAGAATTTCTGTATCCCCCTCTTGAACCTGGTCTCTTGAAATCCGATAACAAAGTTACATATGTGACGAAAATCGAATGGCTTAAGATAAAGGATCTTTTCTCCATTGATGCAGAAATTGAAATTGTTTGTCTCAAGGAAAACGATAGGAAGGAAATCATAACAATTCCAAAGGTATGTGATGATTGTTTGATGAACCGATTATCTATGGAAGAGAAGGAAATATTTGAGTACAATAGTGAACCTGTTTATGTACGCAAGATAACCAAAATGGACAAAAGGAACAAGGGAAAGGAGTCCAACACAGAAAACAGTGATGACCCAGATTTTAGTGCTACATCAGGGTCAATTGGGAGAAAGCGAAGTCTTCCAGATGAAAATGATGTCAGTGAACCTCCGGAGAAAATGAAGAAAATCGTAGATCCAGCTCAGCTTGTTAGAAAGAGCCAGAGACATCGACGTGTTCGAGGCGAGAAGGAGGTCACTGTAGCTTCAAGTCAAACACTGAAGGACCTTAAAATACAAATCATGAAACTTTTTTCTGTGCCACCTTTTGATCAGAACTTGTATGTGAATGGAATCTTGTTGTCCAATAATGATTTGACCTTGGGAGAGTTGAAGGTTGCTCCAGGGTCGGTTATAAACCTGATTGCGGACGAGGCCGATGAAGAAACCACATTCCTAGAGGATGTCAGTAAGAACTCAGGCACACCTGAAGCAGGATTTAAGGGAACAAACTTGCTGAGTGCCTCGTAGCCCTTGTCATTCTGAAGAAACAAAATCCCAGTTCAAAGGGCTGAAAGCTCAAGAATATTTGATTTTGGTTCAATATTTCTTTATATTAAAAAAGCAAAAGATATCTGGATTTATGTGGAAAAGCAGGAGATGACTAAGATCAGACTGCACATATAAAGACAAACGTGTGCAGTCTGGGCTTTAGATTATAAAGCCTTTTTCATGTTCAGCTGAGAATTTTCTCAAATTTAGAAATCAAATAAAAGTATCTACATAAAAGATAGAATTAATAAGTTGTTATTTATGACAACTTATTAATATTATCTTTTATATTCATACACTTATAATAGTATTACACAAGAATTACTACTTTAATCTCAAGTTGAAATTTGAGAACATTTTCAGTTGAGAATGAAAAAAGTTTTATAACCTCGGGCCCGGACCTTTGTCTTTACCTCCTGCTGAGACAGAAATAGTTCAGCTTCAACTTGACAGGAGTTGAATCTGTTCTTTTAGTTATGTGAGTTTTTGTTGTTTTATTTATTGATAATAGCAATGAAATAGGTTATGTATTATAAC
Source organism: Fragum whitleyi (assembly GCA_948146395.1). Taxonomy (NCBI): domain Eukaryota; kingdom Metazoa; phylum Mollusca; class Bivalvia; order Cardiida; family Cardiidae; genus Fragum; species Fragum whitleyi. Next base: position 27,479,722 of record OX411550.1, on the reverse strand, counting down.
ATTTTATAAGATTAGAAATCAGAAAAAGGAACTTTTTTCCAGCCAAACAACTTCTGTCTTCTAATTTAATAGAATTACCTCTGTTTTCTTGAGCCTTAGTTGATTGCCTTTTTCGTCCTAATGTTTCTAGATTTTTCATGTGTCAAATACTTTCAAAATTTCCATTCTAGATGTATTTGAATCAAAAGGACAGTATGCACACCTCTATTCCTAAGCAAAACTGAGAAATTTCTCTTTCAACAATCTCTATATTAAAATTCAGGGCAAAAGGTTATAAAACTTTTTTATGCTTGATTGAGAATTTATTTATACTCGAATGAGCACACTTGGTAGGACGTCAGACTGTCAATCTAGAGTTCCTGGGTTTGATCCCAATTGGGCACTCATCCTTTCTGACTATTTGTCTCTCATCCTTTCTGACTATTTGTCTCTCACCAATGGGTTGATAATCCTAGACCTATGTGAGGTAGCAGCTGGAGGTTAGAAAAGGATTTAATTGTAGTACTGGTGAGAGAAATACCAGGAACCCATTGGTAGGTGCTCCAGCTGCTGTGATATAAGTAAAGATTGTTGAAAGTGGTGTAAAACCCCATTCAAATAAAAAAACAATTATCAAATGACTGTAGATAGATGTTACAAATAACAATTTACCAATTATTGTTTCGATTTCCTTGAATTGAAATTAGTTAAATAAGTATTTTATAAGTAGTACATGCAGCTGGCAACTCTGAAATGTTAAGGCAGTACTGGTCTGAAAAACAACAAGAAACCATGGGTAGATACACCAGCTTCCACGATATAACTGTAATAATAGTGAAATTGGAGTTAAACCCCATACAAATACAATGAAATTATGTTTTAATTCAAGTTAATTCTCAGTTGAGCATTAAAAAAAGATCCTGATTAAAATACCTAAGTGTCATATCCCCAATTAACTGCTATAAATTTCTACCTGCATCTTTTCATAAGCAATAGTTAGGACGTTTTAAAGATGAAGATATAGTGAATTTATATCTGATTTACAGAACTACAGTTAGAGAGGGTATTTGGATTTCAAATCCAAATATTTCTTAAGTATTACTTAAACTCGGTGTTGTTGATACTCATTTGAAATGTCTCATTGGAACAATTCAAATGAGTACCAAAAGCATAGGGTTTCATTGTGAAACTAAGAATTTAGACAGGCTTTATCCCCTCTTATCTGGATCTCCGATTTAATGTATTATATAGAACCTCATTAACCACATATTTAATGATCATTGTTATTGTTTGTGATGTGTGTGATGTATGAAATTATTTATTAGGTGCATTTTGGTATGTGTGTGTGCATTTGTAACAGGGATAATTCTGGCTCAGAATTTCATGTGTGAAAAATCTCATTGATTCGGAACTTATGAGAAATACCGAGTTTTCAATGGCAAATTGAACCAAATCCTTTGTTAAAAAGATATTTTGCTGTGAAATTTTTCTCTCATTTAGCCAATTTGAATGAGATTTCCGGCAGAAAAATGAGAGAATTTACACAGATCTCGCCCAAAAATGATCCCTGTGTAATAAACATTCCCAAACAAATAATACAAATTTTTTAAAAAAAATATATAGTTGTAATGTGTAGTTGTAAGTACACAGTGCATGAAATTGCGATAAATAGAAATTGCACACACGGTTTAAGGGATGCAGGTTTTTACGCATCTGAGACACAAGAATAAGTAGCCAGGACCCTAAAATTATGCCATGTGAGTCCAATAGGCTCTCTGGGGATTAACTTCAGAAAAGAACTGAAGACTGCTTTAAACAGTCTACAATTCTTTCCTGAATTTGACCCCCCCCCCAAATATTAATATACTCCTAATAATTTCTGTACCTTTAACCAGGAAATAGCTCTAAATCTACTAAATACAAGATTTTAGCCAAAAAAAAATTGTCTACACTAGTAGCAGGGACTCCCAAAATTTAAGAAAGGACTCCTAAGATCCCAATGATTGAGTCCTTTGGACCCTTTTTTGTTGATGTCAGACTAAAACCCTGTGCACATTAGGTAGAATTTATATAAAGAAAAAGACTGACACCCGCTTAAGGTTCTCTGACACCAGCTTAAGGTTCTCTGACACCGGCTTAAGGTTCTCTGACACCAGCTTTAGGTTCTCTGACACCAGTTTTAGGTTCTCGTCATTTTCTTGCATAACTCTTTCATTTTGTCCTCTAAGAAAGACTTAACTATGTCGCCTTTGAACTTGTCTCATCGATGGGAAAACAAATGATGTATAAACAGCTTGGTGTAACAATATTTTTGTCCCCCATTGATGAAAAATGTCTTGGGGCTAATTCATTCCAAAACAAGCCCACTTTTTGATGCACACGAAGAAACAAATCTTGGGAAAACGTTGTGGAAAATGAAGAAATTGATAGATGTCCTGACTGAAAAGTTGTTAAAAGAGATGCTTAACCCCCTTAATGAGTGTTAGGAAATATTTAAGATTTGTTTTTGTGTTGTTTGTGTGTAATGTGTAGTATGTTAGTTGTACAAATAATTAAAGAAACAACAACGAGGGAGGTATGAGAGACTTGTTACTTTATCTTTACTCATCAAACAGAAACCAGCTGGACCCAAGGTTATAAAAGTTTTCTCAGGCTCAGGCTCAATTTTCACCAAATTTTAAATTAGAACAAATGTATGAAAATAAAGGATAATATTAATAAGCTGTTATTTATAAAACTTATTAATATCATCTTTTATGTTAATACATTAAAATGAGTAAAAAAAAATTACGGCTTTAATCTCAAATTGAAATTTGAGAAAATTTTGAATTGAGCCTGAGAAAACTTTTATAACCTCGGGCCCAGAACCATTAGAAAAACTGGCTTGTAGGGTTCAAGATCAGGATCCGAGATTATATAAACTTTCTTGTTACTCAACTCTCAGATTTATTTAAACCAAAATCTTCATGAAGTAGGTTATTCATCATGTAAACAATGCTATCATTTTATGCCCCCGCCATCATCGATGGATCCTCGGAATATTGTTTTTGTCTCGCCTGTTTGTCTGTGACAGTGGTGGATCCAGAATTGCTGTAAGGGGATTCGAACATATATAATGGGGGTTCGTTTCCCTAGTCTCACACAATTTTAGCCCATATACTACTAAATTTAAATATTTTTAAACAAAATTCATATGTTTTTAAATGTCAACGAGACTATTTCAGGGTATTTTTTTTTACCACAAACATCGAGTTTTAGGCAGGTGGTATATGCTTAGATCAGACTGAACAACTATGCAAGCTGATCTTAGCCTATACTGGCTGCCAAAACTTTGTGACAACAAGAATATGTCCTGAATAGCAGAAGGGTGTATTTAAACCATGCATGAACATGGGTTTACTGGGCTTCAAAGGGGGTTCGTTTGAACCCCTGCAGGCCCTCTGGACCCGCTTCTGCGTGACATGAAATTTTTCACAGGGTGATTGTAGGGTCGCAAGGATCGATTGATCTCTTCGGATATGGGGATGATCCGCCTGAAAACGAGGAAAAGTGTGAAATACGGATTTCACAAAGTTCCTGGATCACCTTATTTATCTTGTTTGAAACTATTAAAAATAGCTAGAAACTTTTGAGTAACGGTAGTGGACCCGTTATAGTTTCGCAATATTTCGAAACTCTCAATCTTTCACGTATTAACCGAGGTTTCCTTATGAAAACTTAAGGAAACATTGGTTAACACTTAAAGCTCACGACTTCCGCATCGTTGTGGAAATATTACGGGTCTACTACCTTTATAAATAGTAAAGCTTACTGACGATTTGTTGATACCCGGCTCACATTTTGGATGACGAAAGATATCTGTGATACACCTCTGCCCATGGGCGCGGTTATGTACCGCTCTGCAAATCTCTTGTTAATGAATTGATTTCAAATACAGCGGTGGACTGGGGGCCGTCTCTTTAATAGAGGTACATTATTGAACATATAATATAAAGCAATGTCTAGTATCTGAAAGCCTGATTTAAGTCTGTTTTTTTAAGAGAAGTTAACTCATTCTATGCTTTGAAGGGTTTAACTTAGTTATCTACCTTGTTATAAACATCTAAAAACTGCCTGAATCCCAGGCTAATACAGCGGCAAAAATAACTGAAATATCGTTCGATGATTAAAAGCCTTGGTGAGTAAAACCCTTAGAACTAACAGTCAGACCAATATAGTTCCAATGGAAGAAATGGGTAGAATTCTTTGATGGGGTGACTCAAGTCCTCATTTATTATTTATTGCATTCTTACGCACTACTCTGTAATCTTGGTTTATGACCAGGGCTGAAGGCCTGTCGTCGTAAGTCTAAAAGTTGGTTTTAAATAGAGTAAAACAAAGAATAAAAATGGCAAAGGATTTCAGAGTCGTTAGGCATCGATGTGAATTTTCTGTTTATTGAACTGTAAGTTGTTTTTTCCTTTTACATGGACCCTTATCATGCTGCTACCGGTACATTCCTGATGAACACACATCTTCGGCAGGCAGTGTAGATCAAGATCAGCCTGCACAGATGTGCAGTCTGACCTTAACTCTCACTGTCTACTTTTTACTCAATTATTATAAGAACAATTTCAGCCAGATCAGTAGAAATATCACACATACTGGTATCTTTTTAAACAAAATTGAATACGACAGAAAATGTGTTAAATATCTGATTCTTTTCGAAGCAGGCACATTGTTTTTTTCTAAAGCTATAGTTACAGGATTTTGGTCGCTCGAGGACGACATGATCCTTTTTGCAGAAAGGTCTTAAGCCGGTATAAAAAAAGTTACTTAGTGTTTCTTGAAAAGTATTGAATTAAGGTAGTGCACCAATAATAGTTCCGCGACGTTTCGGAACTCATTGTCTTTCACAATGTTAACCACTACCTTAAATGACAAACATCCAGCCGCGAAGAAACCACGAACATGTTATTGAGTATTCGTGACCAAAGTTACTATAAAGGCAAGTTTTAAGCTGGATGACATGACTTTTCTTGAGTATCACTATCTCAGTTGTGGTTATGGGGCACATTTGTTGTCTAATGATACAGTCATGGATTGCTCCCTGTGATGTATTATTGACTAATTACTGTAAAAACAACAACATCAAAACTTTAACTTTAATCTTTTTTTTATTAAATGAAGGGGCAGCTTTATTGCCTCTTAAATTTCTTGTTTGTTATAATTTATATTGACATTTTTTCTTAATCAAAGCTCCCATTTCTTAATCAAAGCTCCCATTACTTTAATTTTCATAGAATTAATAAACTTTTGTCACCTGTTCCGAAGCTGAGGTGACGAGGCATTTGATTGTCGACTTAGCCATTTATGTTTCTCTAACGCAGGACCTGAGTGACTGAATTGAATTACATTCTTTCATGCATGACATTTAATGCTAATGATATTATTACTATTTTTCTTATCGTGCAATACTTTTCATTGCTTGCCGTTACTTATTCTGTTAATTCTTTTACGGAATTTTTTTATCCATTTTTATTTTATTTTGAGGAGTGTCATAAATTTTTCCTGAATTTTTTTAAACAACAACAAAAATAATTTCTGTTGTGCGTAGGCTACTGAGCAATCGGAAATAACTTGATGCAGAATATCAAACGGATCACCCAAACACAACGATGAACAAAATAAAGTAAACTGTACCGCGCTTTTTTATAAACAAAGATTTGAATTACAGCCATTAAAAGTAAAATCGTATTAACAAAAAAAAAAGACCAAAAAAGAAAAGAAAGAAAGAAAAGACGAGAAAGAGATTCGATACTCGGACCTCTGCAATGCAAGTTCCCGACCTTACACCTACAGCTGTGTCTGAATATTTATCACACCTGGGTATATTTTGTTATTTGAATGTACTATTTACATATTTTCAATCCATATAAGGAAGTGGGTTCCGAATATCAATGAAGTTCAACAGGAATATTAAATAGGCGTCAGGTCAACAATGTTTCACAATATAAGCCCACAACCTGAAAGACCACACATAGTGTTTCTTGAAGCAAACGTTTGTAAATCCAATTATTTCAGTTCATAAAATTTAATAACTATATTGGTAATATCTTTTTTAATCGCGATAATGAATTTCGTGTATAAGATAAGTTTTCAAAGAGTTGGTTGATGTTTTATCTCATTAGAATTGCCATTTTCAGTTCCAATATTGTTTTGTCTCATAAGAGTCGTCTCATTAGTTTATACTAATTTTTTCAAGTTTGACGAAAGCTTAAGCTTAATGAGTCGCTCTCGAGCGCTCAATCCTGATGTTTTCACGTCCCTGAGAGAGAGGCAGAGAGTCGTCTCATTGAGATCATATATTGCCGTTATTCGCTAGAATCGTCTCCTTGAGATCTAATGTTGTTCGATCTCATAAGAATCATCTTATTAAGATCAACTGATTTTTTGGAATTCTTATGAATCATCGCATTGAGTTCCAATGTTGTTGGAATTCATTAAAATATTCTCACTAAGATCCAGTGTCGTTTAAATTTACTGGAATCGTGTAATCGAGATCCAATGTTGTTGGAATTCTTAAGAATCATCTCATTGAGTTCCGATGTTGTTGGAATTCATTATAATCGTCTTACTATGATCCAGTATTGTTTAAATATACTAGTATCGTTTAATCGAGATCAAATATTGTTGGAACTCAAACTTTGAATCGTCTCATTGAAATCCAATGGTGTCTCATTGATAAAATAATGTTTTTGCGATCCAATTCTTCGGTGCGAAAGAGGTTAAGTTCACATGACTTCGCGATAGGAGATCGATCGTTTAGATCATGTTAAATAATGTCTTTAGGTCAAAGAATAAATTGAAAATCACTTAATGCACAATGCGTAGTTTACTTTAGAGGAATGTTAATGTTTTAAGGCGAATGCTTTTGTCCTTTTAAACTGCGACGCGTACTTACTTAGTATGCTTTGTCTTTTCGAATATTATCTAAGCCCAGTGATAGACTCTCAACTCAGCCGTAGATCGAGATGGAAGATCAAAGACACCACCCCCATCCCAGTATCGGGGGTTAATCTAAGCATATTGTTATGGAGTCTGAAAACATGGATTCAACTGACATGTATATCAATTTAGACAGTTGGTGAGCAAACTATCGTTATGTTTGTTTAAGGTGTACGTAGGTAGGACGTCTTGTTCAACAATTAACGTTGAGCCCGGCTGGCACTCAGAAATCCTCGGCGATTCTACGGAATAATAAGGGCGTAGCCATGAAAACGCGTCATATCGCACGTGGGTTTATATGACGTCACAAGTATAACTGAGGATGACGTTGCGAAAATTTAAACCAAAGAAAGGTTAAAAATGGGCATATAATAATTTGAAAACAAAACGCAGTGTTTTACTGCGTTTTGCTTTCAAATTATAACATGCCAAATGATCTCCACTGACGACCGGAAAACATTCAAGAAAAATACTTTTCTTCAAGCGTATTAACCAGGAGCCGAATTACCGAAAACATGACCAAAGATTACTACACTTACGTCCGAGGAACCGCCCAGTTAACAGAAAAGTCCGAGCGATGTTCCGAATGCCCGGAAAGCTTAATCGGAAACGGGTTTGATCGTACGTTCGAATTCCACGTCGCCCTCGGTCAACTTTCATCCGACTTTTGATAAAAGTCATTGTGACAAGCGCTTTTTGTCTCCCACCAATGGGCGAGTGATAAGTAATAAGACAAAGTGGTATAGGCAGAATTCGGCTCGCATGAAATGTTGTTGTACTTGTGTGAGAAATAACAGGAAACTGTTGGTAGGTGCACACTATGATGTAGCTGCAATTATGTCGAAAGCGGCGTGAAGGAAATCATCAAGCGTGTGCATTTTCCGTTTAAAGTTTCGTTTCCCGCTAAAATCGTTTAAAACGTTAAGAAATGGTGACGTGTTTTGAACGTTTTCATCTTGAACGCAGTGTAGGTCAAAAAGGCTACGAGAAAGGTAAAGACTTGTTGTCAAAAGAAAACGATAAAATTTCATACTTCAGCAAAAATATACCACGGTGTCGAATTGTTAAATTTACACTGTATTTAGCTTTAAATAGCTCTTTACTCAACCCTTTTCAATGGAAAAATAATTCTTTACAAAGATATTCTTCTCGTATTTAGAGCATGGGCGATTGAAAGATATTTTGTAATCAGGATGTTGTTTGAAATAATGATAAGCCTTTTCGGATTTTACCAAGCCCTGCGTTCAGCATTAACACGTATGCAGACGTTTGATAAAACATTTTTTCCCCTCTTTGATATTCGGTGGTCCAGCGCGAAAATACAACTGGTTCGCGCTGAGCCACCGAGAGTTCTTTTGTTCAAAACGAGGTGTAACTATCAAGCGTTCGTAAGCGTTATCGTATCCTGAACGCAGATAATGGCTTATGTAGATCGACATCCCAACTGGAGGCTAGGAAAAGGATGTGGTGGTAGTACAGGTGTGAGAAATACCAGGAATCCATCGTAAGGTGCTCCAGTCGTCGCGATATAACTGAGAGATTGTTGAAAGCGACGTAAAACCTCAATTCAAATCAAATCAAGATCGACATCGCCGTTGTCGCGGATATTTGAGAAAAGGTAAGCGTTCCGAACGAGTGAAGATGAGTATATTTTATAAATATGTCCTCAAAAAATCTCCCAGGCGGTTCAAAATACATATTACATAAAACTATATCATGTATAGGGTACGTGTCGGTACGGGGGTTATACATGCGTGAACTGTCGACCCAGATGAGGTTGCTATGCTTGCACACTCTTATATATACATGCGTGCATGTTGCGTTTATTTTGAACAGGATTTTGGATTTTTGGTGTTTTTTCGTTGAGGTAAGATTGTATTTATTAACTTTTATGGTTTAACGATTTGCTTTACAATTTCTGTATTCATGCGGGATGTAAGGTGTATATGCGATGTTCGAGATAGGAAGGTTGTGGATTCGAATCGTACCGGTAACTTTTTAAAATTGATAAGCCAATGTGCTTATGGTGCACTCGTGCATTAAATTTATATCCGACCTAAAACTCGGAGAGAGTCCGTTGAACCATTTTCATGCTGAAGCTGGAAGCTTTTTTACTTGTGTTTTTTTTTCCTAAAGATCGGACTGCACATAAGTTCAATCTGATCTTAGTTTTTACCACCTGTTTTCCATCTTAAACACCAAAGTTTATTTTTTTAATTAGATACCGACTTACCATTGGGGTATCCACAGTCTGTGCAATTGCACAGTCTGAGCAGAGTCTTCACTACGCGTTCAAAACACAGCCACAGATTATATAGTCTCTTTCTAAATCGAATAATATTTTGGAAGTATTGCGACGCTAAATATCTGTTCATCATGCCATTGCATTTACTTGGCGCAAAGTGCAGACTCTGAACTGACTAGAAGAATACACAGACTAGTCCGAGTCCTTGCTTTGCTTACATTTTTGTTAAGTCAGAATTACAAGCACTGATTCAAGCACTGCCAATCCCGCAGATCGTGCATTTATAGATGCTCTCATACATATTTTTTTCGGTGAAGAAATTCCTTCCCCAATAGCCTGTTTCTTAGTCAATGTTCTATGTTTCGAAATGATTAATACCACGGTATAAGTCACTATTACTAAATCATGTCGCCCGATCCCGATTTAGATCATTAAATGGTCAATAGTATTAAAAAAAAGGCCAATCGAAAAATGAATAGAAATCTCACTTAAGATATTAACCACACAAATTTGCTGAAAATTAACAACTTATAAGATAGAATGACAAGTTTATATTCAGAAAACGAGGAAAGAGCGTATACATTTACGACTATACAACTGGTTTTACAACTGGTCTTGCAAATTATCGCATCTCATGTAGAATCTTACTAAAATATATAGTACAATGCAAGGGCGGAGCCAAAGGAGGGATTTAAATGAACCCCTTCTGTTACCTAAATAATTTATTTTCATGCAGAAATTCAGTGAAAACTGAATTACTAGAAACACGAACACGTCCTACTTGTAGATTCACACCCCCCCCCTCCTTTATCGATGTCACAGATCTGCCGTTGAAATGCTAAGATATAACTGGCCCCTACTTAACTCACTGCGCGATATCTGGTTAGATTCGATAAATTATGCGCCCTCAATAAGGTGGCTTTAAAGTTCACATTTTTCGTTAAAGAACATTATATAGCACGAACGAAGGATCGTGTGACTGTCGAGTCATATCTATAAATACGAGTTTACTTGTAACAGTTCTTCCGCGTTACAGAACTCAAGGTAGTAAATATTAGCATTACTTCACATAATAAGGAAACATGTGATACATGATTACTTTACATAACATGGACAGACGAAAAATTGTCTTTTTCATAATTATGAGGACACATTCGCCTAGAGGTATTCTTTTCTTTTAAGCCAAGAATAAGTGTTGTTCAAAATAAGAATTTATCAAAATTATACGTTCTCATAATTATTACAATGACTAAAGGTCTACCATTTTCTGTTTATTAAAGAGGTTGTGTACGAGAATTGAAAGTGCAATTGCAAATAGGAATCATCGTATGCTGTAGAAAAATAGCGAGAAAAGGAAGACAAATGCTTGTTATAAGCAATTTCTTCTTTTTCCACATTATTTTCTTGTGTACAAACAATAAGGCTACTAAACACCTGGAATGTACAGAAAAGGGCTAAAAAATAAAGCTTGATGACGTTCGACGAGTCCATGGACGTTGGGCACTTCGATCCCCATTATTCCCCATTACTCATAATCGCCCATTCACGATAAAATGATTGAAAACAAATTGAAAATAACTTTGAATCAAACTTCAAATTAATATCAAATGTATGGTCAATTATATTGCACGTAAAGTATTGATTCGATTTTCAATATCGCCCACACACATTGGGTCAACATATTTCTTGCCCGCTTTCGGGTCGGGTGTAGGCTGGTCTCACTGTCAAGTATCAGAATATCCTTTTCGAGGCTATTATAATAGTCGATTTTGGACTAGTCTAGAGCTGGTAGCCTCCTGTCTAAGAGATGGTCTGATTAGGCGGGCAATAATACCCGCCCACGGTCAGAAATAAGTTGGCCCAATGATAGTAGGTCAAATTGATAGTGCAGTTTGTAAAAGTCGGTAGTTCAAACTAATCATTACACGTATACAGATAATTTTCACAAAAAAGGGTTATACTGTAAATAAAGGAAATTGGTTGAGGGTATAAAAGTGGACAATTTTGGGTATTTGATCATCTCATATGATACGGTAGCCTGTAAATTATAGCCGTGTTTAGCCGCAACTTCGCTAGTTTAAAAAACGTTCAAGATAAGCCACACGCAAATATCTTGCTTGATTATTTGTATGTTTAAATGGGGTTTAACGATACTTTTAGATTTATTTCAGTCATATTATGGCGGCTTTTGCACCTACTCATAGTTTCCCGTCGTTTCTCACACCAGTACACCCACTACGTTTCATCCGATCCACCATCTGCCTAGGCGCAGGGCCTACTACTTATGATAAGCCCGTGGATGGGGACAATGAAAAGTGTCAACTTTCGCCAAATTTCGATTAAAAGTTGGCCGAACAATGAGTCGATCTTTCAAAAGGATTGACGGCCAAACGCGATAACGACTTAGCTAAACGGGCTTGGGCAATAGTTTTCTAGATACCATCCCTGTGTTCAGAGTTCAAAAACATTTGCGAACGTTTAGAGATTGTACCCCGTTTTGCTTTTGAGTACACAGGCAAACTGGGGTAACATATTGATGTGTTTCGTAAACGCCCAGTTTATCGGGAACGCAAACACGGGATAATCAGAGATACATAAGAAATAATATTAAAATAAAAGATAATATAGGGGCCGAGATTCAGAAAAACCTACAAAATGAAATAAAACGACCAATCTCTGCATTCAAGACAACACTATTCGCAAACCTTTAAAAAAATGGAACCCTGCTTTGCATGTGCCCCTAAATGCAGAGCGGTGTTCGTTTCTTAAACGCTTTCAAACTTTTTAACGGTCTGAATGGACCGCGCAAGGTTTTTTTGGTCGAAACTGATCTCATTTGACTGATTTTTTAGCTCGTCTGTCGTCCGGCGTCAACAATCTAAGTGTTAAATCTAAATATGGCCCAATCTTCATAAAACTTGTCAGAATGTTGGCCAGATCACAGGCGTGAATCCTATTGAAAATGGGAAGGACCCGTGCCATATCACGGGAAAAGGGGCCTTTATGACAATTTTCTTGTTAACACTCTAGAGGCCACAAATATGGTTCAATCTTCATGAAACTTGATCAGAATGTTGGCCAGGTCACATGAAACGTGTTTAAAAAGGACTAGAAACTTAAGTCGGGATCATAAGAAAAGGATTATGTCTATCTTTGAAAAATTAAAAGGTCATTTAATGATTTTTAAAGCATTTTATTTTGCTAAGGGGAGTAAAAGAGACGAAGGTGAGCGATATATGACCATCATGGTCCTCTTAGAATGATCATTCAACCTCCCAGTATAAGAATTTCGGGGGGAAAACACGACATGCTATTGACCTCCACTGGATCCAATCTACTTTTTTAAATATTTATTTTTCGCTTCGGGGTATCTTGTAACATGACCGATTGAATTTTCATTCCCCATAGAAGTTGCCATACAATAAAACCTGTATTAAGCGACCAGTTATGGGACTACCAAAATAGAGAATGGTCGCTAAAACAAGAATTGTATATATTTTCAAAGATAAATTTGATTAAATGAATAGGTGCAAATTCGTATTTCCCAATAATCTTATGTTGTTAAAACTCACCAGAATAGTCTTATCTACACCATTCTTATGGGGTTGAACAGCATAGGATTTATTTTTATAATATTTTCTAAACCAATAACATTTTGAAAACGGTCGTTTAATGATTGATTGATTGAATGGGGTTTTACGCCGCTTTCAACATTATTTCAGTTATATCGCGGCGGCCGGAGCACCTAACAATGGATTCCTGGTATTTCTCACGCCAGTACTACCATTACATCCTTTCCTAGCCTCCGACTGCTATTTCACATAGGTTTGCGATTATCTACCCATTGGTGAAAGACAAACGTCGGAAAGGATATTTGCCGCCACCGGGGATCGAACCCACGACTTCCAGGTTGGAAGTCTTATGCCTAACCCGGTCGTTTAATGAAAATGGTCGCTTAAATACACGTTATCGCCTGAGCAAAATTGTTTGTAAAGTGTCCTTTTTATGTCTCGATTGGTACAGTAAATGACAATGTAATTATGAGAAATGAACCCTTTTCAATTTTTCGAGAAATAAATATGGGTCCGTAACCGGTAACATGACCATCCATTTTTCCAGTCATTCGTTCAGGATGACAAAACTGTGCAAATTATTTGCAAATTATACCCCTCTTTGCATGCGCACGTGCGATTAAAGTGGGGTTTAATTTGCAAACAGTTTGCAACGTTTTGCCATCCTGGACGCGGGGCAGGTGTATTCCTTGTATGGTCATATTCTTTGAAACACACGTGGCCCGTCATGCGAAAAAGGACCACATTGGTAGTGTTTAAAGTATATACACTGATTAAACTGCTCGGGCTGCGCAGGCAGGACAGGGTCGCTACTTTGTATTGCCATAATCTTCTAGAATGATAATTCTATTAGCCATAATATCTTAGTATCATCTGGCTTACTTGTCTGAACCCAAAATTGTTATTTATTATTTATTTATTTATTTATTTATTTATTTATTTATTTATTTATTTATTTATTTACTTTTTTTATTTTATTTTATTTTGTTTTTATGTATTTATTTATTTATTTATTTATTTACTTATTTTCGGAGCTCGCAAACAATCCTTATATGCATGATGGATCGCATGTGTGTCTGTTACACAAAGATACGTGCTTGGTTTTCTAAAAAAAAATGAAGAAAAAATAAGTAGATATCTAATAAGTCAGAAAAAAATATTTTACTAAATAACTATTTCAACAACATTATACGGAAAATAAAAAACCACTAGAGTTTAAAAAATCTTATTTCTCTTTAATCATGATTTCATGGACATTGAAATTGTCAGTTGGTTAAATCACCTGCATCTTAAAACGCGTTAAACGAGCAGTGAACAGTCATGAGACTTATTTTCCATCCGGGGTACGAACGATTTATGTTCTTATGAGGTTTGGCTTATTAAAAACATAATAAACTGTGAACAATAAGCATTCCATATTACGTCTATTTATTTTAATAACTTAAACTTATAATTGAGTTTTACAGACGGCGAAAAAGTTTGTTAGACCAACGGGGCCGTGTTGTGAAGGTAAATGCCTCTAGCTCACCTGAACACAACGTAAAACTTCATTTTCCGTCGCCCATAGTCAGTCGTGCATCGTCCGTCGTCAACAATTCGGTATTACCTCTATAGAGGTCACAAATTTGACATTATATTTCTCATAATATAGGAAGGAAATGTTTGTCTGGTCATAGGGCCTGTCACATGTCATAAACGACAATTTTCTTGTTACCCCTCAAAGGATCACAATTTTGCCTCAATTCTTTCAAACTTCCTAAGAATGTTTATAGTTTCAATGTAAAACCATTTCATACAGTAGCATACCGATCAATGTCATTGGAAAAGAGCCTTCATGATCACTTCCTTGTTACCACACTAGATGTAATGATTTGACCCAATCTTTTGTACAGCTATAAACTCTATACTTTAACTTGTGACTATTTTCTTGGTTATACTTTGAAGCCACAATTTGTTGTAATGTAGAGCCAAGTAGACGAAAGTGATCGATTTAGGACGATTTAATAACCGAATTTTATTTAGAGATCGGTTGCTGTTTATACAATTTGGTGACAAAAAAAGAAGAAAAGTTTTCGATGATGCATTTAGAGTAAACGCTTAAACTGAAAAAATGGTGTAGATGTTTTCTCGTTGTTTATAACTTAAAACATGTTTGTATCATGTCATTTTCTGTAAAAAATAATAATGAAATACTTCAATGACTGACGTCATTGTCAAAATTATTGATGATAAACACAGTCGATCTGTCATTTTGTGAGGTGTGGTTTTAGCTATTACCAGACGACACCTTTTTAGCTAGTACAATTTGAAAGAAATATCAGACGATAATTTTTGGTTGATGTTTTTTTTTTTGAATCCTGTGTTTCCTTTAATAAAGTAAACATCGTGTCCTATGAAGAAATTGCTTGTAGTTTTATTTTAGCTCATCTGAGCAGAACGTACCAACGGAGTCGGTCGTCTGCCGTGCATCTTCCGTCGTCAACAATTTTAAAAAAAACGTATTCTTCAAAACCACTGGGCCAATATCAAGGAAACTTTGCAAAAATGTTCTTTGGACAACCCTTTCAATAATGTTCGCTGTTAAATTTTTCAGTTTTATTTCTTTTATCCTTAACCACTGGGCCAATTTCAAGGAACTTTGCAAACATTATCCCCGCGTGACCCTTTTAAACTTTGTTCGCGAAATTTGATTAATTAATACATAAAGGCGGGGGCAAGGGGTGTGTGGGTGTGGCAGCATGTTTCCACCTTTAACTCTTTAAATTACATCTCCCCCGCAAACCATTGCACTAGGCAAATTTCAATAAATCTTAGCCTGAATTTTCCTCTGTAACCATTTCCTAAAATGGTATGTTCCATTTCAACCAAATTTCAAAGGCGATAATTGTGCCCCCGTATTGAAAAAAAAATAGGTGCATACTTTTTTAAACATTGTCCGTCTGTTAGTTTGTATATGCGTCTTTCTGTATGCTTCGCAGACTTTACCGAAAGGATAAAAATGGCAATTACTTCAAGGCTATGCAAGTAACAAATGCATGGTATAGATCTCAATGATGTGCGTGTACAGACACCTCGGTTAAGATTATGTGACAATAGGTCAATGTAAACACCCATGGTTAAACTTATGCAAAACTTGACATTGTCAATTTCTTCTAGCCTGTTCAAGATACAAGCCTCAAAGTTTGCATTATGATAAATCTCCATGACATGCATCTGCGCATTCGAATGTCAAGGTCACGATGACAGGATTAAGGTCATCTGTGAAACTGCAATGCTTTTTTAAAAGGTCTCATTAATTGATTAATCAAGACTGTTTATTTGTATATTTAAAACAAATGAATAGAAAATATTAGTATAAATTATGCTTTTGTCAGCACCAGGTACATACGAGTGCAAATCATTCAGTTAAAAAGTTGAAGTTTGATATTCCTTTCGTGTCTAGATGAAATATAACCCGTATCATCCTGTCCTTGTATACATGTATTCATGGGTATAAACAAGTTAAACATGATTTTTTATCACTTCACAACAACAACAATCAAAGGGTAGATTGGTCATAGATTTACCTGATATATACATTTATATATCACATTTCTGATTTTTTTACACTTTGCCATTGCTATTTATTACGTATTCGTATTACGTATTCATGAAAAGGTTGTTGAAAACGCCTATTTTGAGTTTTGTATTATAAAGCTTTTTAACCAATTCCAACGTAGAAATTGTGGAAGCCTCTTTTATTCTAATGGCCGAAGTTGTGCATGCACTCTCGGTAATATCGGTAAATGCTTTGTAAATGGTCGCTTCTGTGAAGTTGGTCAAAGGATTCGTTGGCAACACGTTGGGAAAAAAATTACTAGCGAATTCACAAGTGTGCGGTCTGCAGCGGGTACGAATTCAAAAGACTGGCCGTCATGTTCATTTTGCAAACAAAGAATAGTCCATCAGTATAGTATGCACACAAATCTAAATTCATTTGGAAAAACACTGATTGATTTCTGTTGTACTTTTAATGTGCGCAAAGTTAACGGTCGCCTTTTCGGCTACTCGGACGGTCAAATTACATGTTTGGCAAATGGTGGCCGTAGTGCTGTCGACTATCATGTAGTCTCGTCACAGTTGTTTCCCTTTTCCACATTATTTTAACATAGAAGAAAAAAATATTTTTCCGACCATTTTCCGATATGCGCTTCACTGACGTTCAAAAAAAATATTTTAAATCAGTCTGGACATTTTGATTCTGATGATTCAATTTAATATAATCATGACCATTCTAAAAGAGAAAAAAAACTTTATGAAACAGTTTATAGTAAGTTATAGTTATAAGTAAATGTTTTAGATCACTCGTTTTTAGTATCGAATGATTTTGATGTTAATGCTTCACTGTCTCCAATTCTAAATCTATTTAATCGACTGCAATAAGTGCACATATGTACCAAAGTGATAAAAGGACAAATTATATTTCATCGGAGCGCAATGGTGTGATGCAGACTTGACAAAATCTAAAAAGACAAGGTATGTTCGTTTTTTCGGAAAAACAAATCAACATACCGACTTCCGTAAATATTTCCATAATATATACATAGCTTTGTGCCGTCGAAAGAATTCTTTGGCTAGTGCAATTAAGGATCCCAAATTGTTTTGGTCTTTCTTAAAAACAGAAGTTACTCTTCAAATTTTTCTCGCGGAAAAAAATCCGATATACTATCAAGAATAGATCACGTATTTCCGATCTTTGCTATTTGATAAATTATTCACGATTTCCGTTATAATACATATCAAGGGGTCAGCGCAACACTATTGTAAGTGCCTATATATTTATGGGCACTTACAATAGTGTTGCGCTGACCCCTTGATATGATACATGTAATCCACAGTTTTTTAACACAGAATTGGACGAATTATTAAATACATTTTTGTAAACCCATGACTCTTCATGAGATACATAAGAGTATTAATAATGATAATAATGATGATTAAAATTCACACGTAAAGCTGGGTACATTTGCAAAACGTTCGTAAACATCTTTGTTATCGCAGAGCCGGTCTAGTCTAAATTAGACCGTTTCGCTAAACGTTCAGATAACTAAGTTAATCGAATCTCGTATTTTTTCAGGTCAGTTTATCTCCCGAGGATGGGTCTATGTGGTATCTTCATTAAATTAACAGATACAAACAAATAGCGATGCGGCTAATTAATGTAAGTATATCACCTTATTTGGATAGATAACGGTCACGTGGTTGATCATCATTTTCTATTACAATTTATAGAAAATTGAATGTTACTCGAACATGTTATTAGATATACCTTTCTTTATCCGAGGTGAAAGAATACTCAGACACATACCACTGAACTCTTATTCATCGAAATGCTTAAATGGAGTAGTAGAAATGATTTGCCCTCTCATAATAGAATCTATATCTATTTAAGTTCATTTTACTGTCTGTTTTCAAACCGATGGATCGCTCATCGACTTTACACTTAACCCACAACGAGTAACAAATCGGCTGTTAACAATCTGCGCCATATGCAACCACAACACATTGGCTTCCAACTCTCATGTGTACTCATTTATACACCTGGGTAAAGAGAGCAATACGGGGTTAATTTTTTTTCTAAGAAAAAAATTCGTGGTCTGGTCCGAATTCGATCACGCTACCTTTCCATCCGAAAGCCACCGCCCTAACCACTAGAGCACGGACTCAACATATTGACCCCTTGCGAGGACAAAATTTAGATTTTCCAATCCTTCAAATAATTGAAATGTACATATGCCCGAGGTGCGTTTTACGAAGTGTCCATTTATTGTTAGATTCTGCCTTGCAATTTCTCTTTGGAATCGGCCTTAGAAGACGATTTCAATGACATGATGCACGACAGACTGCGATATTTGTTTACTGCTTTAGAAGCAACTTTTTTTTTGACGTACGCAAAAAATGTAAGACGTTGAGTAAAACAGACCCCCTTATGACTTGCTTCAATACTTGTGCCAAATCAAACAGAAAATAGACGAAATTGTTTGTTTCAGTGTAAGATTGATAGATGATCTTCAATTAGGTGATCAACAAAAGCTGTATTTTCACGAGTGGCAACGCCATGAGTGAAAATGTAGTTTTAAGTGTCCACGAAATGAAAGATTCGTCAATTTTACACGAAAATCAAACGATTTATTTATTTTCCCCAGGCAAAAATGATACGAAATGCAAAAAAATGGGGACATATTTTCCTTGAACGCGTCATTTTGTGCGTTATTGTTATGAAACGTCACGACGACATTTTTTATTAGGCTCCGCGTTGATGACGTCAAAAAAGTGAAGGGGCGATAACCGGTGAAATCAACAAAAATTCATACCCGGTTATTAAGTGATTATCTACCTTTTTAGCGATAATCCATCAAAAAACATTTATAAGAAAAGATTATATTTCTCATGAAAATTTCTATTACGCATGATGACATTGCTGGATTTCTCTCCAGATCAGATTGCACCTGAAACAACCCGGGTAGCCTATCTGTGCGAGCAGACCTTCCTTGTTACGGGTCAGATTGATATGAATTATCTTCGTGATATCACAGTGACTCCCCCCGATTTACGGTCAAAATGAAAATTGTCGTCAGTTCTCGAAATCGAAAACAAAAGCATGTCGTATTTAGACTCGAAATTGACGTGTCAAAAAGAAACATCAACAACAACAAAAATACTATTGTGTTTTTTTTTTTATTCTGAAATGTTCCTTTTGAAATAAATGTACAGAAAAAAATGATACTATGGCTATATTCTGGTAAGGGAAAGAAAGTTTTGGTCTCTCATCGACGAAAAGCGTCTACAAATTCAATACTAGTATATATATTATCATTGGTGTCAAGCGTCTGCCCCTGCGTTCAGGATGACACACCGGTACAAACTGTTTGCAAATCATCCCCCGCTTTGCATGCAAGTGTACGTGCAAAGCGGGGTATAATTTGCAAACAGTTTGTACCGTTTTGTAATCTTGAGTCCAGGATAGGTGATTTACAAAGTATTATCGGTTAAAAATGTATTTAATCAATCACTCGAATTTGATGAGGGTGCAATTCTGAACAATTGCTCTAATATTCAAAAGTGCTTGACATGTTTGCCTGGTGGAATCTTAAAAAGGGCCATTTAATAGGCCTCTTCCCCATGACATGCAAATCGAGGGGTCAGTGCATCACTATTGTAAGTGCCTATATATTTATATGCACTTTCAATAGTGTTGCGCTGACCCATCGAAATGAGTTTCTCCGTATCAGTTTATCAGTGATTGTAAATGTACATTGAAATATGAGATTCGTACACCATTAATTTGATCCACAACAATAGTATATATATATTATAGTTTATCTTATAACTATACAAATATCTGTGTGATAACATCCCGTATGATATATTTTATGATATCACATAGTTATTTTTAGAACAATAATATCATACAGTTATTTTTAGAAACTTGCATTTCGGTAAGAAACATCGACGAAAACAAGACAAAAAGAGGTTATAAGATAAATATAATACATTCTTAGTGTATTGTATGAAAAAAATATCAAACTCGGTTGTGAGAATTGACAATTGTCTCGGCAGAGCCTCGACAATGATCAATTCTCCCAACCTCGTTAGATATTTTTTTTCATATAATACACTAAGTATGTATTATATATATATATCTACAAAGCTGAAATTGAAAAAAACCCTGGTCTGATTCACTGATTTTTGCGACAAACATAAAATAAAACAACTTAACTGATAAAAAGTATTGTTTATGATTGATGGGTTTTTTTTTACCTCTTTACAACGTATTCGTGGTGAGCTTTTGCGATCACAGAACGTCCAGCGACTATCGCCCGTCGCCAACAACTTAAAAAATGTTAACATGCTAGTGACTACAACTTTTTCCCAGACTGTATGTAAAAGTTCCACAAGAAAACACGGAAATGGGGGCATTAATTACAAGTGCTAGGGACCACATTTTTGTTATGTCTTCGTAGTACATGTACTTGGCCTGAAAATGTTTGTCTAGTCGTTAAATTATAGACCTACACCTTTACAAAAAGCATGAAAAAAAGGGACATATTGGCAAAACGCTACTTGTATTTTTAAAAAAACTGCGCTGCGTTCAGGCCAAACGGTACTAACAGTGTTTCAAATATTACCCCACTTTGCACGTGCAAAGCGGGGTATAATTGGCAAACTGTTTTCACTGTTGTTTGATCCTGAACGCAGGACTGGTTAAAATACGAAAACAGTTGAATAATATCATGTGATCACGAGATCAACGACGAGGAAATGATCACGTGTGCTTAGTATAAGTACCCCACGCCATTCATACTCCAGGATAAAGTAGTAGTATTATCACTAATCGTGATAAACAGAGTCTCCATCTATTACATACTACGAGACATCGTGATACTGACAGACGCACAGCCGACTCATTTCTATGTGAAAATTTCTGAAGACAAACGTTTGCAATAAAGTAGACTGGCTACCGTCCCACTGATCTGAAGTATTTTGAAATGAGCAAAATTCAACTAGAGAAAGACGATTTCTTATCATATGATATAATTTAAATACTCGCTTACCGATAAGTAATAGGTAAGGTACACTACTCATGATTTACAATTCCAATTTCCAATTAACTCCGGTTTTCTGAAATCTGACAGATTTTGAGAATATGGAAGGTAATTTTAAATTCAACACTAAATGACAGCCTAGAAGCCAGGCTAGTAAAAAAATAACATTGACAAAACACATAAAAAAGGCAATTCTTTAAAGACGAAACCTCGCAATTTTACCTTGAATTAGCTGCAGTAGCGACTTTTAAGTCATCATGTAGAGAAAATGCTTACCATAAATTCGCACTTATTCGGACTTAATTATTACCTACATGTATATGATTATTCGATTGATCAATCATTACAGTGTTCGGCCAGAATAATCAAGAAGTTTTGACTCTTTTCTTTCTGTGTTATTTAGAAGGACACAAATCGTCTGAGTTTTTAAGGTAGTGGATCCGTAATTGTTCCGTAAAGTTTCAGAAGTAATAAACTTTAACAGTGTTAACCGAGGTTTCCTAATGATTTTCATTAGGAAACCTTGGTTGACATTGTGAAAGAACATGTGGTCTGAAATGGTGCAAAACTATTACGGGTCCACTACCTTAAGCTGCAGTTACGAAGTTTTGGTTATCCTACGACTGTCCTCAATGTACCTACCCAATTTTCTATTTTCAAACCTTGTTTGACTGACTGTGACTAACATTATTTACTGATATCAATCAGTATTTCATTCACGTCTGCTTCATTTACATGTCGTTAACAGGTTTTTGTCAATCTTCAAACCTTTCTTTTTTCTGACTTTTGAATCACACGTAAATGTAAACAAACTACTGACACGTTCCGACAGACGAACGATTCAGGAATTATGTCACGTTTTCTTTGTCGAATTTTGCATTTTGAATTTTGCATTTAAAATGGACATACATGTAGCAGGCTATATTGAGTATTTTTTAAATGGTTAGAATTATTCGAGTCTTTGGTCTGTGTGTATTTCCGTTTATTTATCGTCGCTACCGTGGCACATGTCCATATGAGCGACGCCCCCAGATAACGGTTAGTTGTTACGGGGGATAGTGCAAGGATACATTACGAAACTACTGCTGAGATCCACCATGGTTCTTTAACGTGCTCGGTGTAAAGCACCGTCTCACGGGGCCTCGGTTTAACGTCTCATCCGAAAGTCAATTAGTTTTGTTAGTGTACCAGCCCGGGAATCGAACCCACGCAGTCGAACTTCAATGGTTTTGAAGTCCGGTGCTCTACCAACTGAGCTAATCGGGCTGGTAAGTCTTTGGTCTTATGGTGTTACAAATTTAAGTTTTACCAAAGACATGGTCAACGATGGAAAGAAAATGAAGACATGTCTCTCGTGTTTGGTAATAATATTTATCTGGTTAGTTTGATAGCAGATCTTAATTCTTCTTTAGAACAAGCACTCACTAGCACAATTCAACATACTTTTCTTTCTTTTTTTTTTGCATTGAAATATTACAATGCCGCATCTTTTCTCTTAAGGTAGTGGACCCGTAGTAGTTCCGAAATGTTTCGGAAGTATTGAACTTTAACAGTGTTAACGAGGTTTCCTAATGAATTCGGGAATTTACTTCCGGAGGTCGTTGTGTGGTATAAGTAGATCTTAAAGAAAAAAATAGTGGAACTTGGAAAAGGCATTTTAAAGTAGAAAACAGTGATCCACTTGCATATATATTTAATTTTTGCTTGTTCTGCTTCTCTTCCTTAATATAACGATGGGTTCGATCTTTTTTGTGCATGACTTCCTTTCCGAGAGGACGGATAAGGGACAAGGGCCTTTACCCTGGCTTGAACAACCCAAAACTAGAACCTAATCGAACCAGCTCTGTCTCAAAAGATAGAACAATGAATGTAGATGAAGTGACAATGTTGCAATATATGAATAAAGTGAATAAAGTGTTGTGGAATTCGCTGCAGCACCTGAAAGTTGTACAATTTATATAGAACAAAGAAGGCAAAAAATCTGGTGGGGACTGACCAACATTGTGAAAGATCATAAATTCCGAAATTTTGTAGAACTATTACGGGTCCACAAACTTAAAAAATATATCTAATCGTATATGAGCTACTGTTTTGAGCTGGTGATCGAGCACATGACCTAGTCGACATGCCCATACCCGCTGACATGAGTTGATACTGAGTGTAATGAGGATGGGAGAGATTAGATATTTGATAACGAGCTCTCTAATCAGTTGAAGCGAAAGTTTTACACGCAAGTTCATTAAGCTCATTCTAAATGTCGATAAAACTTTGTTAACTAAAACCGACTTACGTGAACAATACTTACAGTCCAAAATTCTGTTGTTTTCGAGCTATGATGTCATAAAGAGCATGGAGAACCAAGGGCTAGAGTGAAACCTACAGTTTGGGACAGAGGGCTAGCGAGAGGGAGATCGAAAGGGAGGGAGAGAGGGCGAGAGAGAGAGAAAGAGAGAGAGAGAAAGAAAGAGAGAGAGAGAGAGAGAGAGAGAGAGAGAGAGAGAGAAAGAGAAAGAGATCGAAAGAGAGACAGAGAGAGAGACAGAGCGAGAGAGAGAGCGAGAGAAAGAGAGAGAGCGAGTGAGAGAGAGAGAGAGAGAGAGAGAGAGAGAGAGAGAGAGAGAGAGAGAGAGAGAGAGAGAGAGAGAGAGAGAGAGAGAGAGAGGGCTATGTTCACCCTCTCGCACCCTACTACTGTCAGTCCTTTGACATCTTCATCTGTACACTTTAACAGCAAGCTACGCTACTGGTGATGTAATTGTGTTGCAAGTGGAACATGCTGTTTGCTATATAAGACTCAGTTTCCATTATCATGTGACCACGGGTTCCAACCCCGACGGCGGCGCACGTCCTTTCCGATATTTGTCTTCCACCAATGGTAGGCAATCATGGACCTGTGTTGGATTGGCAGCTTGGGGCTCGCAAAAATATCTTGGTTCTTTTCAGAGAATTACCAAGAATCCAGGTTACCAGGTTGGGTGCTCCAGCCACAGCGATGTGCTTTATGAACTTTTAAAAAAATAAAGCATATCTCAGTTTCATTTAAGGTTCAGCTAGTTTGGATTAAAATTGACCGAAAGACTACAGTTTCTGAACCGTCCTGTAATGTAGTGGGTTTGTTTGAAATTAGTTGAAGTTAATTTCGAACTCGGATCAACTTCGAGTCCCCGCCATCACATGGTTGTACGAACCCAGTATACTCGTCTATTCGACCACATATAAGTATCAACTCAAGTTTGATAAGTATTGCAACTCTTAAACCCTTAATCAACACAAACATTCTTACTTCATTTATTAATTGGCTAAGATTTTTACTATATTCAATACCCTGGGTCTAGACAATCAAAATAAATTAACGGCGCTTCATGATCATTGGTTTCCCCTTTTCAATCATGTTTTTTGCGTTTTGTCTTTTCTGTTTTTTATGTATGCTTTTTATTTGAAAAAGAGATTCTGGTTGACATCCGTTTGCATTCTTTGTTCAGCAGTATTGACAGGCCTGCATTCAGGATGCAATACGTTTTCGAAACGTTCGAGAAATGGTTCCCCGCTTTCACGTGACACACAAGCCAAGTGCAAAGTGGAGTACCATTTCTCAAACGTTTCGCAAACGTTTTAATCTGAAGCACATGGCAGGTTTATTTGCGATACGTTCATTTTATCCATTTTCATTGATAGAGAAATCCTTATACATTCCAGGCTAAATTTCTTTACTTGGTACTAATATAACTTCATTCTAGTTGTGTCCATAAACATTCGTGCATGCTGATAAGCTAAAAATGCTTTTACTCCTCAATGAAAACAATTTTGAGTACGAAGCTTTTCTGTAAACACCAAAGCAGTCCTCTCAGAAAGCAGTATAATTATTGATACTTTAATTCAAAATATACAAGGACGAAAAAGAAACGCCGGGATACATAGAATATGCATCATAGACGAATCAAGGCTGCCACAGCTGTCCATGGAAGACACACAAGATAGTGGAATGCCCGGTCGTGTTTCGCAAACAAGAAGGGTCATCGTTAAAAGGGGGTATTTTTATATAATCAGATGACATTTCATGCAAAAATGAATATAATAATCCAATGATACCTTTACCCTTAAAACAATCATTATAGGTTACCCGGTGTTTCCTTTTTCGTCCTAGTATATCAAATCATACAATGTAAGGAAATGGTATTAATTTTGTTGATTTCGAGGAGCTATAAAATTGAAAACCTAACCACATTTGTGTATGAGTCCGTTTCTCAGTTCATACAGTGTGATCAGGCTTTAAGGTCATCATACCTCCATGAAATCAAACAATACACTCTTCATCTCCTAAATGAGCCTGTTCGTGACATTTCCAAGAATTTCACATGTGCGCGACGTGAAGACCCGGACCAGCCTGAGCATGTTCACAGTCTGATCACAGAGTGTTCACCACACGCTGTAATTATAGCCAAGGACCTCATGTCTCTGACCACAATCGGAAAATGTTTCAAAAGCAGCGTTGGCTTCTCAAAACCTCTCAATATCTGTCAGTCACGTACTCATAAAATTGTTGGAAATGTCACGCGCAGGCTCTAAAGGTAGTAATGTTGGGAATGTCGTTGACAGATAAATTTAACCAATTACTGATCGGTATAAAGGGTCGTAAAGGACTGCCCGTTCATTCATATTAAAACAATCAGCCTTGTAGTTATCAGTTACACTATACAAGTTGAGCAGCAAGGACGCTGATTTATTCATGTGAGATAATTGTAGCCATAGGGCACGTCACGGTTTTGGGCTTGAAAATTGACGACGCAGCGAAACGGTATATGAGTTTTATGTGATCACCTAAACCCCGCAATATCATTTTATATATTCGCACGTTCCCCTATGTTTGCCATAGCATGCAAAGAATAAGATTTTTATCAGTTTTTATTTTATTAAAGTAGAATATTCATAGTTCAATAAACGAAATTTCGAATTAGCAGCAGTCTTGTATACCTGCTTAAAAGGGAAGTTCAATAAAGTGTTTCATAACTATTTTTTTTTTATTTTGAACGATGAAATCATATGAGAAATGAAAAAAATATGGCGGTAGAAACCAAAACCCTAATCACAATTGTGTATGGATCCGCTGCATTCATACAGTGTGATTTTATTTTCGTTTCATACCTCAATGAAAATGAAAATATTCTTTTCGTCTCTTAAATGATTAACATATTTGAAGAAATTATTGCCGAATACCCTTGTTCACAATAATGATGGCCATAGCTTGTTTATAGGCAGTTACAACTAATTCGCACTGGGCCATTGAATTATAAATACATGTATAATGGTACTTTTATCATTTTCTCGACAAAAAATAGCATTCTCTTTTAAAATATTTTGGTAAAATTTTAAGGATTTTGATGTTAGCAAAGTTTGCAATTTTTATCTTTATTTGCGTTGTGATTGTAACTTCAATTCACTTTTGAGAGAAAAGAAAACCAATAAAAAAAATTCATATGTAGTGGTAAAGAAAGTTAAGTTGAATGTTATTATTAGTTTTCCTGCATACCGTGGTAATAAAGAGCATACCAGTCTATTGTTCTAAAATGTTTCGAATATTTAGAATAATGAGATGAAACTTTCTTAAATAAGAATCTTGATGAATCAGTCAATATGAATTCTTCGAAATTGGGGTTAAACACTCAACTAAATTCGACACACCATTGATCCTGTTAGTAAAATTTTCAAGAGTTCTAAAGATAAACTCTATCAATACAAAAGTTGTTATTATCAAAATCAAAGTGGAAAACCATTCCCTCACCTTCCGTTGTATGCTGAATGTATACTAAACTACAAAAGAAACTTTACATCGTTATTACCTGTTGAAATTAATGAAAATGAAGAGACATTTGAGTCTATGTTTGACATTGCTAACAAATTCAAATTAGCGTCTTGCAAAATCTCTGGCCAGCCTGTGCATCCGCACAGTCAGACCAGAGTCTTCACTATGAGCTTTGTAGATGGATAAGGTTTCAAAGTATCTTTAGCCAGTCAGCGAATCTGCTCATTGAACTATGTGTCTATGCTGTTCAATGTTTGCACCTCCCGCTCAAGTCAAGTTGTTGGAAATGTCACTCACATACTCATTTGTTACATTTGGTAAGAATGAATTGACAAGATAATGAATCAATACACTTTGAGTCAAACCTTTGCTTTGCTGCTTAAATTCTTTCTCCACGGCGATGGTACTCTGTACCTAAGATTGGAAGAATTTGGCGGGGAAAGATCGCAAAAAAATGACACATTCTTTTCGTTTGTTACAATAGGCGCCAAAACAACAAAGAATATTAGTTATCAATGTTAATTTTCATAAGAAAGCCTTCTAGATTCCATTACAGATCTGAGATAAATTCCATTTGAACTATTCTCGCAACGGAATCAAAAATGATTTTTGCGACGGATATTAGTTGTTCCCCAATAGTCTTAGAACCCTTAAATGGCAAAAGCGAATCATTTGAGTTTGAGAAGCTAAAGAACGATAGACACACACACTCAAAAAAAAACCCCAAACGGTCGTTAGTCAATATCATAGAAATAAGCCTCTGATAAAGTAGGAAAAACAAATGTAAAGGTCCTGTCATATCACAAAGGCAAAGTGACGCGCTTTAAGAAAATTTGTCCCGAAATTTTACATTCTGTTATATATTTGCATAAAAGTAAACTGGTAATAGTTTGTTTTTAGTGTAAGATCGATTTATATTTCATTTGAATACAGTTTTCTTAGTGCGACGTTTTTTGTGTGGTTCAGTATATGTTTGTTGCACAAAAAGTATATGTATAATACGAGTACCTTTATCAGAAAAAAATAGGGTTCGACCGGTGTGTAAGACCAATTTAGTGCATTCAAGGATCCAGGGGTTGAGACCGGGATCATGGTCCCCTATACTTATGAAAAAAAAAACTAATAGTTATTATTTTGAAAAATCTGAAATATTAAATCATCGTTTGGTCAGTGGGTGATTCAAGAAAATTACATTTTGGGTTGAAGCTCAACTCCCCAGATGAAAATTTGGACCCATGCAATTGTGTGCTATAAGAAAAGAATGCAAAAATCTATATATCACGTGTTGGAAAGTTCTAAATCCTATTAGAGAACTAATAAGCTAAACGTACATGTAACAGTAATCAGTGATATCATGCAACCAATCATAACGATATTGAATGCTATGTAGCCCATATTTCAAACAGAGAGTTATTGAAAGTGTTTGTCGTCCTTTTTGCGACTTAAGCCTCATACCTACAGCGCTTTTTTTCAAGCTGTAGTTACAAGATTTTGTTCGTTCAACGACGATATTAATTATTATTGTTTTTTCTTCTGTTTTCGATGTTTGTTTCATCTCGTGTTTTTATACTTCCAGTCTATTTTCCAAATGCGTGCCGTACGGATAACCGCCAATGAATGCCCGGTTCAGGAGAAGATGGAGGATTTCCTTCCCCTGTGTTCCAGTCTAGAACGCGAACAGTACACCCTACAACGTCTAAACTCGGCCGGCGAGGAGATCGACGTTCATATGGACGAGTTCCGGAACCTCAGTCCGTCCTCGAGTGTGTGGAACCTCGACTCGATGGACGACGAGATGTATTTGGAATATTTATTCTCCCAAGGTCTCGCGGACTCCATTGAAAAACCGAGTAACATTAGTCCCGTGTTTGTGAATACGAATAACGAGAAAGTGACGTCATTCTGTGACAGCTACTGTAGTAATATGTTATCGGATTTACCGAGTAGCGATTCCGTGAGTGATTCGGATTCGGAATCTGGTGACGTATTTACTATTCAAAAAGATGAGTTCGTAGTGTTGGGCGTAGGACTTCAAAATTTAATGCATTCATACGCAGCGAAGGCTACAGAAATACGCAAAGAACCAGTTCAGGAGCTAAAAATAGACAATTTTCCGCGAACTCCACAAGTGGTTGTCCGTTCTCGTCCCCAAGGTTCACCGTCCTTCACCTTCACGAACGCCAATTCATTATTAACTCAAGCCACCTTAATAAATGCCGTCAAAGTGCGTACTATGAAGACACAAATATCGCGGGGTGGCACCGCGAATTGTGGCGGTAAGCCCACGGCGGATGAGAAGATATTTGAGTGTACTTACGCGGGGTGTACGAAGGTGTACTCCAAGTCGTCACACCTGAAGGCTCATCTCAGGCGGCACAGTGGAGAGAAGCCGTATTCCTGCACGTGGCCTGGGTGTGGATGGCGGTTCTCTCGGTCGGACGAGCTGGCTCGTCACAAACGATCACATTCCGGAATTAAACCATATCAGTGTAAAATATGTGAAAAGAAGTTTTCTAGATCGGACCATTTGTCTAAACATTTGAAAGTTCATAGAAAGCGAAATGGTTCATAACGTTTTGATGCTTTGGTCACCAAGAATATCGGAACTGCATCTTACAATTTTAAGTTGTAGTTACAATATAATGGTACCAAAACGAAGGTGTGTGGTTTAGAATTGGGTTTTGCTATAAGATAACTAACTGCCTAAGATTCGACCAGGACACGAACACGGCCCTGAGTTATGGATGCAAAAAAACGTTTGCAAACGTTTAGAAATGTGCCCCTATTCTGTATGTGAAAACGGGGTTACATTTCTCGAACAGTTCGCTTACATCTTATATATCATGCACTGTCCGTCGATTGAAAGTAGAGACGAAGATCGACTGCACGTTTGATATATGTGACCCGTCACGCAAAAAGGGACAACCTGGGAATTCTGTAAAATAGATGTTGGAAAAAGAGATTGGTTCAAGTACAGGCCTACCAGAGGTTTCATTTCAAAAATTCTTACACAGAAAGGAAGGTTGATCACCTTAGATTCAGAAAATTAGCAAAAAGCGAAAAGTTTCGACCCTTGTCAGTCTGCACAGTCTGACTAGGGTCGATACTTTACGTACTACCCTGGTGATCTCTTTTTGCGTGACGGGTCACATATGTGTTTTTACTTTGCAAATGCATGTGGTTAGTTTTCTAATAGTGAAACGGCTCACTTATAATTTCCATTTGTGCCAAGATATTAACAGTTTCAAAAACTCTCTACCACCAGGAGTATAAAAACGATGGCTGTACATTCCATTTTAAACATTATGCGTGATTGAATTTATAGGACTATCAACATCGAGCAAGCACTGGCGAGCGCTTAAAAGCTTGAAATGAGCGTTAGATACGCTTTACTTGTTAAAGTAGTGGAGCCATTATTGCTTCGCAACTTTATGGAAGTAATGTACTTGAACAGTGTTAATTGAGGCTTCCTTATACATGTAATTTCATTGGGGAATCGCGATCGATACTGTGAAAGACCACGAGTTCCGAAATGTTGCGAAAATATTATGGGTCCACTACCTTAAGGAAGGCTACATGTAACATTTTGGGGACGCTTGCCATAGATTTGTAATCTGAATCGAAAAGATGTTGAAATTATATGTATGTTCGTCTATAATTGTTCAAGTTGATCGGAGATGATTTTTCTGTCAACCATTGTTTCTATCAAATATGCACTTTCTTCAATGTTCAACTGGGCAGCTTCACGAAATCAACGAAGATTCGAATTCTTCCGATATCAAAAAGATTAATCGGGCCTTTTCATCGATAATGCTTACTTTTCCGTTTATCTTCCTTTAGTCAATGAACAATTTAGCTGCAAATCACATCTAATCCATTTTTCTGACATTTTAAACGCCCATGAGGTGGTCGTTTATTGGTATCGTCTTCTCTGTCTGTTAGTTCGTCCCGACGTTACTTCGAACGTCTGCATTTTCAGAAAGCAAATTTTCCTACAAGTATAGACGGATTTTGATCATATTTTCACAGAGAGTTGTTCTCACATTGCCGAGGTTTGATGATATTCCCTCGCAATTATAGTTAAACACATTGTGAAATAGATTATCATTCCGATAAAAAACTATTCAAAAATCACATTCTCAGCGCCCCAATCATTCATTCCAAACACCCACTTCAATAACACAATAAACGCCCCGAAATTGTTCAAAAATGCTTCGTAAACAATCGAAACGATCGACATATCAATAGAATCGATTCGATTCGCTGACATCGATGGTTAAACGTCTGATTTGTCAGTGAAGAGAAAAAAAATCAGATAATAGGCAGATTTTATCAAAGGGATGTAAAAAAAATCGCTAATTTCGTCCGATTGGACGAAATTAGCGATTATGTTTTACCTCCCTTGAAAAATCATTCAAAACTCGATCATCACACTCGTTCAATTTCATTCCATTCCAAATCCAATTATACTTTCAATTTTACGAGGCTATAAACTGTAAGACAATTTTTATTATTTTATTATTATTCGTTTAAAAATGGCATACGAAAAGATTTTAAACAGTTAAATGTATATTAAAGGTTGTTATTGAGCATAGAAGTTTCTTTTTATCTTGCATGTACTATCTTATGGTACAAATAAGAACATCATGAAATTAACAAGATGAATGATTTCAGAATGAAATTGAATGAGAGTGTGAAGCGAGTTTTGAGTAAAATTAAAGGGAATAATCCAATACCGCTAATTTTGTTTATCATGAAAAAGAAATAGCGAAATAAATTACTCCCCCCCCCCCCCTCAATAGAATATACATACAGGTTCAATGAATAACTTTCTATGTCATAATGAACGTGTAATACGCTAAACAAAATTAAATTATGTCAACGAAATCGTGTTTTTTCTATCGATTTTTATTTTGATCTAATCATTTTTAAGTTATTTTTGAGGGTTTGTGAATGGTTTGAGTGAGTGTTTGGAATTAATGAATGGAGCTCCAATTGAGTGATTTAGAATGGTTTTAATTGAGATGAATGTCAATTTCACGATGGTACTTACTGTAAAAAGTCGGAAAGGATGAGTGCCGGCGTCAGGGATCGAAAGCAAAGGTAGTTCGTAGAAGACCTTGCGAGTTTTAGATTTTAGGAACGTAATGTTATGGAAGCAAGGGTTGCCTCTAGTCGACAAGACGAGGGTTTGCTATAATAATACAAGAACTTTGAGACAAATCATGCGTTCCGAATTAGAAAACGGTGCAAACAGTTTGCCAATTATACGCACAGTTGCGTGCAAAGCGGGGTATAATTGGCAAATTGTTTGCGCCATTTTCTCATCCTGAAATTAGGGCCGGATTGTTCGAAGACGAGATTTTTACAGTTTGACGACGATCCATTAACGCATAAGTACGGAGCTGTAAGCACGATAGTTCTTTGATGAATAGTGTAATTTGGCGCTAACAACTTAAGAATATGGAAACAAGGTTTTTTCGAAGTCGAAATTTTGAAATTCTTACTACGCGAATGAAGGAATGTTGAAGCAATGAAAGTTCGAAATCGAGAACGCGAAAAAAATGACGAAGAGAATACAATAACAATGTCGAATAATGGTGATAAAATTATCATTCGATGTCGAGTCTGAATGAATTTGACATTTGGGTCGCTGGAAGTAGGAGGCTAGGATCGTTGGAAATCGAGATTGCGAGAGTTCGACTGTAAGAGGGCAAACAAATGTGGCATCAATGCAGTGCAGGATAATACGACAAATGCATTTTTGTTAAGTTTAGAATTCGAGACCTCTAGCGCCCGAAACAATTATTAAAAAAAACTACTAAAAAAATCACACAGAATGAATAGGACTTAAAAGCTTAGTTACAAGGACTTATCAATGAAATGCACTGGTAGTTCAATTACCTTCGGTTGGAGACAAAGTTCAAGATCGCCAGACGTAAACAATATTGAACTGTACAAATCAATTGATAGTAATGTCTTCAGTGCCCTGTTTGCGGACAATTAAGATGAACTGCGAATATACACATTTATAAAAGATTTCGATGAATGGTCTATCTAAACGATCGATCAACTCACTTTTTAAGCTCGGCTGTTTTCGGAGAAAATCTGAGATATTGCTATAGCATTGGCGTCGTCGTCGGTGTCGTCGTCGTGCGAAAACTTTGACATTTTGTGATATCTCTGGTTCTATTGGCGGCATTCACTTGAAACTTGGCACGCATGTTAACCATCAAAAAAGCTTTATTGTCAAGGGGTGAGGTTTGGGGGTGTAACCCTAGACGCGTTTTGTGCAAAATATGTCCCTTTTTCGACTTAGATTTTCATCCACCATTCAGTTAGTTCATCCACCATCCAGCAATCACAACCGAGTGTAGGCACCCGTTGGCGTTGCTCTTGTTTTAAACTTATCCTCGGGGAGAAAAGATGCTAAGAACCTATCATGATCAGACTGCAACCTTACGTTCGTGTGGTTGCTGATCTGTTTCTTTATGTTGCTTGACAATACGGTTTGATACATCAGGCGAAAGGAACGATCTGGCAACATCGCAAAACAGAGATTCAGACCTCATGCAGCCTAAGTCGACCAAGAAAAGTACATAGAAAATGATCTGACATTTCTAGATTCAAAATTTATTCGTGAAGAATTAGACTAAATTCTGTATAAATTTTAGGACAAAACCTTTCCTTATTATCATTTTTTAAAAGGAAAAAAACCCCAACAAACTTTGAATTATCCGCGGAAGTCCTCACAGTTAAATGGTTGTGTTTATTTTTAAAGGGTGAAATTAGGAAGGACATTGTTTTCTCTTTGTTACGTACTCTTATGTTCAAGTGGATCTTAATTCTCCTCAAGGATATGTTCAACAATTTAAGGGCCACAAAACCCTACAATTAATGACGTTGCATCACTTCTAATAGGACCCGTCTTCCGTTCCATCGTAGCAGTGTAACAGTGTAACGTCATTTGGCAACCAAAATGGGATCTCGATTTTCAAATTGATATATTTTTATAATACTTGCATAAATCCTATGTTGTGGGTATCTATTTGAATTATCTCGCCGAGACGATTCAAATGGGTACCCAGAACAAAGGGTTTAATTTAGAAATAAAGATTTTAGATTTGCAGTACCCCCTCCCCTGTCCTTAGCTTTAGATGCGATATTTTTGTAGCCTTTTAACAATGGGCCATTCATAAAGGCCAACGCATTCCGGGATTTATCCAGGATTTTTACTTTTTTTCTCTTGTCTCACTCGTATTACTTTCTATTAAATGTAATTAAAGTAATTTGGGTCCGGATATTGTTTTTTAAGCGATTTTCCTTGAGGCTCAAAAGCAGCCTAGAGAACCGCATATGGCAAGAAAAAATGCATTTCACCTGGGTTAGGGTTAAGACCTTGTCTGTACACAGCGCGTATGCCATGGGCGTATCTAGGACTTTGAAATTTATAAACAGTCTCAGAAGGCGATAACTAAATAATTGGTAGGCCGCAGAAGCGGCCTACCAGTATGAATGCGTTTTGAATATGACCATGGGGGATTAGGGATACATTATTATAAAACCTGTCCAATGTTTTTATTCAAAACATAGAAAACCGTATAATGCATCCTAGATCAAACACCAGTTTTTCAAAAACTGTTTTGTTATGAAAATTATTGAGCAATAAAATCATGGTTTTTGGTTATGAACTTGATTTTACAAATATTGCACATTTCATTAAAATGACTGATCAGTTAGACATGTTTGACCTAGTTTTTACTCTATTTCCCCCTGTTTTCTGCATTTTTTTTTACATAAAAAGTGATTCTCACAGGAGATACATAAATGGTTACACTCCTGTCTGTTTTGGTCTTGTTAAACGTATAGTAAAAATGGCATTTTTGCGGAATAAAAAAATAAACACAATACTTCATTGTGCACACTCGAAATCCTTTTGGTACAAAAGTGTGTGATGACTTATATCAAAGCTCTGGTCTAGAGAATAAATGTTTCTACCTTAATCTAATCCTGTGTGTGATATGTAGCAGTTGTCTGGCACTTAGCATAACATAATTTCAAGCCAGTTACTGTTATTCAAGCATTAAAACAATGCGACAAAAGGAGCATATCACTTTTTCTAACCATTTATATTTATGTATTTTTTTTATTTATTTTCTTTCTTTATGCTCATTTCTTCGGATAACTCCGCATACATCAGCATGAAGGTTGAGTGAATATATTATTCTAACAAGAGCACCGCCTACGGGTGCAACCCTTGGCTGTGCTTGGCAGCAGGTGCTGGATAATACAAAAAGCTGAGTGGAAAAGGGACTCTTACAAAAACCCTATTTAAGAGTTGTCCCCCTTAATTGTCTGGATAGCTCTTGAGATAG
Source organism: Fragum whitleyi (assembly GCA_948146395.1). Classification (NCBI taxonomy): domain Eukaryota; kingdom Metazoa; phylum Mollusca; class Bivalvia; order Cardiida; family Cardiidae; genus Fragum; species Fragum whitleyi. The sequence continues at coordinate 27,444,179 of OX411550.1, read as the reverse complement.
TGAACATACATGCTAAATTTTATGAAGATATCTTCAATAACAACAGGTCAACAACAACAATGCCAACGCCCTAATGATTTCCATACCTCAAGTTTTCTTAGAAAACAGACAAGCTAAAAAAGGCAATCACTTTACCATCATGTGTAATTCATTGTGCCTATGTTGAAATAAAGTACCCCTTAGTGTATTTAATCCGGGTGTGCATGCTAAAGTAGGACCATTATTGTTGTTAAAATCTTAAAAATCTAGATAGGTATTGTTTGCAAAAAAAATATTTTAATAAAAAAAAATACATTATTCATGGATGATAACCAAATAATTTGCGACCTACTTTGATGCATTGCATCAAAATTTTGTCTTGTATATATAGGATAAAGGAAATCAGGGCTATGACAAAAGACGAATCCCCTTCAGTCCGCCCCTTTTTTATAATTTGAGCGTTGATGAATAATCAAAACAGCGTAAATGCATCTTGAATAAACGATATTTTCCAACAGAGGGTTATTTCTATTATGCACTTGCTTAAATTGCGTAATGGAAGTTACGCCCTTGTATGCTTTGCTTTGCGCAATTGTGAAATTGTTGGAAATACTACGCATAGACGCGTGTTGTTTTGAAACAAAGGCGAAAAATTCTGGAAATGTTGGAATTTGATAAACCCGGAAATAAAGTCTTGTCAAAGTTCCAAGTGAGAGAGTAAAATCATATATTTTTTCTTCCTTGACTTACAAAGGTTTCGTTTCAAAAACATACTAAACAAAGCTAAGATCATCTTACATTTCGTCTTTTTTGCGTTTAAGAAATCAGAATAATCGTTTGTTTTTCGAGTAAGTTCGATTGATATTTCATAGAGTGAACAACAATGCTTTATTTTCACGAGTGGTGGAGACGCGAGTGAAAATATAGCTTATGTTGTTCACTCAATGAAATATAAATTAATCTTACACTGAAACAAACAATTATCCTTCATATAACCATGTATGCACCAGTTCTCTTTGAAATATTACCACTGCAAACATATATTTTTTGTTGGGTGCACTCCGAGTGTAATAATGGTCTATATGAGATGTGAAGTAGTGGTCAAGTACCTATTTCCGTGACATACGTAAGTATTTTGACGGAAATAAGCTCCGTCATTACCAAGACTGTTCGGTAACTTTCCGTCATCTCCAGCATTACCGCGGGCCAAAAACAGAGAACCTTTGATACTTTGGGGAAACCCTAGACTGGTCGCAGTCACACCAGCCATGTGTTCAGGATTTAAAAACGTTTCGCGAGCGCTTTGAGATGAATCCCTGCTTTGCACGTGCACAAGCGTGCAAAGCGGGGTGTCATTTCGAAAGCGCTAACGTTTTCATCCTGAACGCTGGCCAATTCTTCTCTTACATTATTTCCTTGTCTCGAATTGCTTACCGAAATATACAGCTAAGAACATGGTGAAATTGACACTCACTCAAAATCATTCAAATTGCTCTCTCAACGCTCAAACCATTCGAAAACGCTCAAATCATTGAAAAAACGATTGGAAAACGTTCAAAACGATTAACATGTCATTCAAATCGACCAACGTTTTCCACGATCTCTAAAAACGTCTGATTGGTTTGTAAGGACAAATATACGGTAGACTTTGTATGTCGATTTTTTAAACGGAAGTAATGAAAAAACAAGAGCATCGCAAGTGGATTGCAACGCTCGGTTGTTTATGATTTTTAAGGTAAATGCAAATATATGAACTTGGTGCCTACAGAAAGGTCTTGTCCCAAGTAATCATCATGTGAATTATGAAGGCTCTTTGACTTACCATTAAAAAGTTATGACCAAGGTTAACTTTTTTAAATAAATCTGACATTGGAAAATGACATTGACCTTGACTGATAACCTTGAACTTGGTACCTACAGAAAAGCCTTGTCTCAAGCAATGATCATGTGAAATATGAAGGCTCTATGACTTACCTTTCAAAAGTTATGACCAAGGTTAATTTTTTTAAACAAATTTGACCTTGAAAAATGACATTGACCTTATTTGATGACCTTGAACTTGGTACCTACAGAAGGTCTTGTCCCAAGCAATCATCTTGTGAAATATGAAGGCTCTTTGACTTACCATTCAAAGGTTATGACAAATGTTAATTTTTTAAAACAAATTTGACCTTAACAAATGACCTTGACATTATTTGATGACCTTTTACTTGGTATCAACAGAAAGGTGTTGTCACAAGCAATGATCATGTGAAATATGAAGGCTCTATCACTTACCATTCAAAAGTAATGAGCAAGGTTAAAGTTTATCACACCAACGCCAACGCCACCAAAAACGACAACGCGAACGACGGCAATTTGTTCATAATACCTTTTGTTTTCTTCGAAAACAGCCGAGCTTGAAATGATAATTTGTCCATTTGCACGAAATGAACGATATTATATTAATTCCCTTGAAATTCATTCAAAACACGCCCCTCTACCTCATTCATTTTCATTTCGAATTTCAAATTTTCAAATTATCACTCTGATATTGGCAATTTCACGGTGCTGTTAACTGTATGCTTAACTGTATACCATTAGTATATATCAATTCGAAGAAGAATTAACAGTCGCCATGTAGTCTCCATATGAAAAAGCTTTGAAATACGCTTAAGGTTTCGGATCAGCCATAAGTCAAAGATCATGTGGAAAAATAGGCCAAGCAAAAAAATTTCAAATTACTATATCAGCTAGGTTGATAATCACTGACTTTGTGTATCAGAGCTCCGAGTTAATTTAATAAATGTAATCAATACTTAATGATTTAATTACTGATTAGTAATTGCTAAGTCTTAGGTCAGTGTGTCAGACTACGGTGATATCTCGCCCATGGTCAAAATTTACAATTTGAGTTGTAGATTGACGCAATTTTAAACATTTTTCAGACATATAAGGACGGCTTGAACACATTTCAATACATTCCTGGTATTTCTTACACTAGTGCTAAAGCTCGGTTTTACTGACACGAATGTCGGTACTTGCTATTTAAGCATTCTTTTTCAAAGAGGTCAAATTTGGGTCAAATAAATCAAGGTATACAACGACATCGCTTCAAAGCGTCAATCTACTCATCCCACATAGGTTTACGATAAGTAACCCAGCGGTGGGAATCAAATGTCGGAGAAAATATTTGTCGCGGTCGAGAAACGAATAATGGATTGTAAATCACGAGTCCGATGTGCTTCCAATTTACAGACTTAAGATATAGTATACCACAACTTGAACATGCAACAATCTCCACCAGATGCTATTCTGATGAAAACCAACAACGGTTATGCGACTGTAGCAGGCAACACTCGATCGGTCGGTTCAAATCTAATTTTGATAGCATCGATAACTTTTTTTCAGAATCAAAACAAAAATGTATAAATTTCATTCCGATGTAAAAATTATCCATAGTCTTACGAAAGAAACTGTCCACAACGAAAGGGATAGGGCTCTTAAACAGAGAGCTTTTGATAGATACAAAATTTTACGTAATAAGGTTACTTATATGATTAAGCATAATAAGAAAAACTATTTCAATAAGGCTATAGAAAATAAGGAAAGTCCCAAAATAATTTGGAAAAACCTTAAAGAAATTGCATATGTAAACAACTCAAAAGAACTTATAATGCCTAAGAAAATCATCACATCAAATTCTATCATTGAAGGAAGTCTTAATATAGTTAATGAATTAAATAGACATTTTGTTTGCATATCGGATATTGTGAACAAGACGAGATTCTCCAGTGAAAATTTTAATTTTCTCAAAGAAACACTTGATCAAAAGTTAGGTAATGAAACTTTCACTGTTGAATTTATTTCAGCATTTGAAGTGCATCAAACCATAAGAAAACTTGATTCAACTAAAGCGACGGGTCTGGATGGCTTGGGTCCAAAAATTCTGAAACAATGTGGTGATATTATTACTCCGACTATAGCTTCGATTATCAATAATAGTATTTCTTCAGGAATATATCCTGATCAAATGAAAGTAGCACGCGTAATACCCATTTTCAAAACGGGTGACAAAGACGATCCCAATAATCATAGACCCATTTCGATTCTTTCCACTATTTCAAAGATATTCGAAATGCACATCGCTACACAGCTTCAATGTTTCTTTAAAAGAACAAACGTTTTAAACAAATCTCAATCTGGTTTTAGAAAACACTATTCGTGTACATCGGCGTTAATTAAAATGATAGACGCGTGGCTTTCAGATGTAGATGGCGGTAAATATGTAGGGACAGTTTTCCTAGACTTAAGAAAGGCGTTTGATCTTGTTGATCATGAAATCCTGATACATAAACTGAAATTATACCACTTTACTGAGAATACGTGTACCCTTTTCAAATCATATTTGACTAACAGAAAACAATTAATACAGATAGGACACTTAAAATCGTCTTTACTTGAAATAACATCTGGAGTACCCCAAGGATCGATTCTAGGTCCACTTCTCTTTCTAATTTACATCAATGATATCACTTTAACCAAATCTGAAGTTAAAATAGATCTATACGCAGATGATTCTACTATGTACAAGTCCGATTTTGAAATCGTATCTATACAATCTAAACTGCAATCGAGCCTAATTCGCGTGCAGGAATGGTGTCAAATTAACAACATGTCTCTACACCCTTTAAAAACAAAATGCATGTTGATTGGACCCAAACATAAATTAATGCAAGACAGTCAAATTAAATTAACTATTAACGGTCATGAATTGGAAAATGTAAAGTCACAAAAAGTCTTAGGGGTCTTTATAGATAATCACTTAAATTGGCGACCACAAATTGATTATGTATGTAAAGGCCTGAAGAATAAAATCGCCCTTTTCATAAATATTTCGTATTATCTATCAAAGGAAATGAAATTGCTTTTTTACAATTCATATGTATTACCCATTTTTGATTATTGCTGTGTTGTATGGGGTAAGAATAACAAAACGTATGTAAATAAGATATGTACACTTCAGAGAAGAATAGCTCGGCTTATACTCGGTAAACCAAGACAAACACAAGCAAACGAATTATTTAAAGAATTAGAATGGTTACCCTTTACAGAAAGATGTAATTATCACGCAGCTGTTTTAACTTTTAAGACAATCAAGAATGAAGCACCGGATTACATGTCCGATTTCATCCACATTTCTAGAAATGAAAACTATACATTGCGATCAGAGACAAAGAATGACCTATTTGTCGCGAAATTACCACGAACAAATGTGTATAAGGATAGTTTTAGCTTTTACATAGTAAATGTTTGGAATGAGATTCCCATTGAAATCAGAAACGAAAATAGCATAAATACATTCAAAAAGAAATCAAAATTATTCTATTTTGAAAATTTTTGTAAAAGATGTTTATAGATAGTTATGCAACTAAAATATTTTAATCTGGGGTAGCTGTCTGATTAAAGAATTGAGAGCTAGTTGTTGTTTTTTGGGGTTTTTTTTTCAAATATTTTGAACTGTTTTATATTGTTAGCTTAAAGAAATATTGAACATTTTAATCTGTCTGTTTTGTAAGCTCTGAGTAAGAGAGAGAGAGAGAGAGAGAGAGAGAGAGAGAGAGAGAGAGAGAGAGAGAGAGAGAGAGAGAGAGAGAGAGAGAGAGAGAGAGAGAGAAAGAGAGAGAGGGAGAGAGAGAGAGAGAGAGAGAGAGAAGAGACAGAGAGACAGAGACAGAGACAGAGAGATAGAGACAGAGACAAAGAATGAGAGACACAGAGAGAGACAGAGAGAGAGAGAGAGAGAGAGAGAGAGAGAGAGAGAGAGAGAGAGAGAGAGAGAGAGAGAGAGAGAGAGAGAAAAGAGAGAGAGAAAAGAGAGAGAGAGAGGGAGAGAGAGGATTAAATTTGTATTGTTTTATTTTTTCTTTTCAGAAGGCCGTGTTGAAAATAAGATTTGTGCATATTTGTATATGTCTTAACATGTTTACCTTCTATAAATAAAGCTATTATTATTATTATTATTATTATTATAACCGAAGCATAGCTGAAATAACCGACGTGAGCCGGTGTCGAACCAACGTGGATTAGTTACATTGAAATGTTAGGTTAACAAGTCCAATGGGCTATCCACTGAGCAAAAGAAGATCTTCCTTTACGCAGTTGTCAGACCTTGTATTTAAACCAACGATGCTATGATGGAAAACGGTAAGACTGGTCTCCCATAACAACAGTATAACACAGGTTCAGAGTGTAGCAAATATTAATGCTATAAGAGACAAACTGGAAAGGGTACGAAAATCGTGACCTTTACTATAAATACGTAATTCAAGCAAACCGTGCTATTAAAGATATCAAAGTATTTACTTCTGTGTCAATTCATGCAATAATTTTTAGTGCACATGATTTGACAAGAACTATTTGATTTTCGTTTAGGAACGAAAAATGTTAGAGTTTTCCTTATTCGAATAATTCTTCCATATCTTTATAAACGCCATTAATTTTGTGGTCTTGAATGAATAGATAAATTAAAGGATAAATAAATAAATGAATAAAACAATTATTCAAAGTAAATAAACGCACATTACCCTGTATGTTTTATAATTTTGGCTATAGAGATTGAATAGCCTCTACAGTAAAACTCTTATAAGGCGACACTCTGAGTACTTGTGTATGTAATTTTTTAGAATATCGTTTAAAACGTTATATTTCGTTCTAACGAAATCACGTCCTTGTCAAATTTTGTTGAGTATATTAACTTCATTTATATGCGAAATAAATGGCAACAGATATGGCACGAAACACAAATCTATTGTTTCTTATTCAAGCTGTAGCTACGACCATTTGTGTCGTCCTTTTTCGAAAATATTTCAAACGAAGTAGGGAAACATGTCGGAGCTTAACAGTCATTCAATTATAATTGAATTGTTGTTTTTTTGTCAATTCAATTTTTTGATTGACAACAGCGATCTGTTCATTATCATTTGTGACGATACGCGATCTGTTCATTATCATTTGTGACGATACGCGATCTGTTCGTTATCATTTGTGACGATACGCGATCTGTAAGTTATCATTTGTGACGATACGCGATCTGTAAGTTATCATTTGTGACGATACGCGATCTGTTTATTATAATTTGTGACGATACGTGATCTGTTAGTTATCATATATATATTGTGACTAGACACGATCTGTAAGTTATCATTTGTGACGAGACGCAACCTTATGGGTTATCAATTGCAACGAGACGCGATCTGTTTATTATCATTTTCTCGAGACTCTACAGGTTCTTTCTAACTGTCCATTGAAGGATTAGCGCCTTAAATGATCGATTTCGATCTTAAGGCCAGGGAGTATCCGTAAAAGAAATAATTGCAACACGTTATAGTGCGGTTTTATTGACTTGAATCTGACCCCTGCTATTTAGATGAATAAAAATATGATTATTCCTACTTGACTTTGCACGTGCTTTCATAGGAATGAATAACAAACGATACCGAATGTATTTTACATTTTTTTTATTGATAAAACATGTCGGTAATTGTTATTTGAGCATTTTTCCACAGAGGTCAAAGTCGGGTCAAATTAACCAGGCTATAACACACAAACAGACAGGTAAAAAAATAGGTCCCCGTTCTATCGATGCATGAAAAGGTTAAAGAGATAGCGATATATGAAAAGTGTGAAACATGAATGCGCCCGAAACCAAGGAAACTGCAAAATTTCAAAAGTTTGATCTTGGCATATAACCTTTGACCTTCACAAATGACCTTAGTATCTGCAGATGCAAATGCGTAAAGATGAGATCGATCACCATGCCAAATACGAGCATTGTATCTTGAATAAGTTTGATGTACATGTATATAGCAATTGCCAGTGGTAAGCATTTTTTGTTATGTTTTGCAGACAAACACAGACAGACGGACAACAGCAAAATGATACGACCCTGTTCTTATCGATGTGGGGGCATTATAATTGCGATATATAATCTGATGGGAACAGATAAATAATGGTATAGTCTATAAATGGAGGTCAAACGTTTGTTTTAGTGTAAGGTAGATTGCGACAAAAAATGAAATTTTAGGAAAAATTTTCTAAACGCGCGTCACTTTGCACATGATTGCTATTCAACGTTCATGATTACTTCACTTATTGGGCTCCGCTCTACCAAAGTTAGATAGGGTGAAATGAAGGAGAGTGGGGTATATTTTTTTGATAATTTTAATGGTTAGGCGATAAGTTTATCACGCGACAATCTACCGTTATTAAAGGTAGATAGATAGAAAGTTTATTTCACTTGTACATAACAAATCGTACACAGTGATACATACAAAGAAACAAAACAAATATTGGTCAACATGTGCGTGACGTAAATAACTATTTAGGATACATATAAGTAAAATGCATATAAGTAATGTCACGGAAGATGTAAAATACCGTGCCGACTCTGTACTAGATAAATATTATTTTGATAAACTTGGTTATAATATACTATGAGAAACAATGATGGCAAGCAATTTCTCCTTTTCTTTCAGTGTTTTTTTCCATCAACGTTTAAGTGATTAGCATTGTTTATGTAAAAACGGGTATTGAGTGAAAATGCTAAGAAAAAGATATCCTGAAAAGAGTAAATTAAACTACATTTTTATCAAGGCTACGTATTATTTCTCAAGGCGAAAGCAGAATAAATAAATTTGCATAAATTTAGAACAATTTTATAGTTATTACTTTGCAAAAGGGCAAGGAACTTGAACATACTTCGATTAACAATGAAGTATTTTCTTATGTATTTTTGTCTTAGATCATGATAAAAGGGACATTCGATAATAAAATGATACTCGTCCTCAAAACAGTTCAAATTACAACGTTCACATTTACGTTCATTGCGGGGTATGCGTACGCGTCCATGCCCCCCTGTTTCTATCTTTAAAACGTGAGAAGAAACTCGAATTTTTGTTAAGCATTTGCGAAGGTGATTTGGCGCTATATCGATCAAGTACTTCTCTAACTCGAAATTAGTTTTTATTTCACTATACAAAGTAGATAGAGTCATGTTTGAGGATATATCGGAATTCCAATTTTTGCAAAAAGGAGTCTCTTAATCTTTGTGTGATCAACGGTATTAAATGTTTTTCATTGACGGCTTCCGGTTGATCCCAAACGTATAGAAATCCATTTTCTGCTAGAAGATATTTGACTCTGGACAACCAGTTTGATTGATTGTTAGATATGTCATTTAACATAACTTTAAAAATGGTTTTCGTAAGAATGTTATTTGACTTTGACATTTTGAAGAAATATTTTAAGATAAGAATGTATCGACTAATATATAGAGGGAAACGACCCAGCTCGCCGTATACTGCCGCGTTACTTGTTGATTGTTTAACCCCGAGCAACATTTTACAAAATTTAAGGTGGATACGTTCGAGATCTTAAGATTTAGTAAATCCCCACATTTGGCTCCCATAATTTATTATTGGCGTAACAAAGGCATCAAACAAATCTAGTGCTAATTTTGGGTTCACACTATATTTTGAAATTTTATTTTTCAAAACGTGCATGGCTTTTAATGCTTTTCCAGCAGCGTACTGATTTTGTAGGATAAAACTCCCTGTATAATTGAAAATAACACCTAGATAATTGAAATTTTCGACCACGTCTATTGCGTCATTTTTGTAAAACCATTTTTCGTTCGGCGTTATTTTACCTCTTTTCCTAAAGACAACTATTTTTGTTTTTTCAATGTTAACTTCAAAGCCCCATTCTGAACAGTACATATTTAAACGATTAAGTTATTATAGGGTTAATTCACGTTTTTTAGACTCGAAAATGGTTTAAGGCCCGAGCTCGAAGCACGAGGGCGCTACAGCATTTTGAGGGTCTCTGCAAATGTTAATGCATGTTAAAACGTGATTTGACGCTATTATTGCATAGAAGAAAGACTAAATAGTATTAATTCAATAAGAAATATACTGAACGCAAAAAGTTTAGTCGCTCTTTTTATAACGTAACAAAGAAGTCAACCAATGTAATGAAACGACGTTTCTATTTGAAATATACTGAGCGACTTTAAAAACGCAACAAAGTAAATTGTAAATTTGAGCACGGAAAAGAATAATTTGTTTTAATTGAATTTAGCTAAAACCATACAAAGAAGATACTCTGTTCAATCGACTTAATCGGTTTTTGATATGACGCTTTGGTTAGTTTTGGCATAGCAATCTACTGTTCACGCTTTCTTTGTCATTGCACTTTTCATGGTTTCAGAAGTGTGGAAGGTAATTAACGATAGACATTTCAAAAACCGTTTAAAGAAATGAAATCAACTCACTCACTTTGCAAAGACTGTACTCTGAATCGAGTGTGTCAAAAGGGAAATTGTTTCTTAGAATCGGAAGGTCGTTAACCTCGATTAGACTAAAAAAAATATTGATTTATTCCATTAATATTTGAACATCTGTAGGGTAGGACCTTGCCAATAAAGAGTTTCAGAAGACCTAACGTGTTAAAATGACGTTAGAGTCATGCCGTAAACACGCTCAGAATGTCATCTCAGTACTATCCAACATGCCTGCTAAGGGTAAAATAGCGTTAACAGGCTTTGTTTGCCAAAACTGCATTCACATGAACAACGTTTGTGGTTCTACGAAAGGAATGGAAAAGCATGTAAGTGGCGTTATTTCTGGTAAAAAGAAGACGTTTTGGTGCCGTCTTTGAACCAAACGTACCGAAACGCAGTATTGATGACTTGTTTGACCTCTAGATTCATTCAACTTAACTCTTAAATTTGATTGGCTTTTGTTTTCATTTGAAAAGAAAATATCGTCCTGACAGTAGGGCTACGGAGAAATTTCAACTTTCGTGGGTATATTTAAAAATGTCTCCGTATTGGAAAAACAAGAACGTTTTTCAAAATGGCATTGATGTTGGATTAAAGGTAACTTGTTAAGGTAACAAAATAAGTATATTTCAGTCCAGGGATGTTCACAAACATATGCATTTTAGTGATGTTTTTGAGTATTGCGTTTTTAAAGCCGCTCAGTATATATTTGCCATCCTATTGGCTTTCTTTTTGTCATAACTTTTTTAATTTCTCTCTCAGACATACGTCTGACATGACGTAAATGTGAATTTTACGTACTAAGTTGATAGCTGCGTGTAACAAAATGAATTAAGTTTCTTTTTGTTTTATTGGATAACTCTTATTCCGCGTAAAAATTAAACACTAAAGTGCATTGCATCCTTCGAAAAAGAGCGAAGTTATGAAATGACGTAAATCTAATGGATAGCGCGTGGACAAATCGAATTCGGTGTGCATGTCCGAGAGATTATGAAATTGCATTTAGCTTCTGCGACTATCGCTTTTATCATCATACGGTTCATTGCAAATAAATATTGATATAATATAACCCAATTGTGTTTTTCAGATCTTGTTAAACGACAAGAGGATGGCAGCCGAACGTTATGCCGTTACGTTAAAAATGGAATGCTTTCATTATCCCAACTGATTGCGATTGGTAAAAACATCACTTAGGATTATTTAAGTCTTATTTTTTATCAATGGAAACCTGTTGAAAAGAACCTTCCTGTAAACAAGTTAAATTAACGCCACCGTGCCGTCAATCGAACGTTAGTGATCGCTTAACCAGAAAAGCGCAATATCTCAAGTTCTGATTTTAAAAAGAAACATAAAAAACTTTTTTCCTTCCTGATTAACAATATTCTGCAAAATTATCTCTGATAAAACAATTGTTGCATTTTTGTGAGTTAGGTGTAAAGATGATGATGAAGAGTCACCAGAAAGCTCCCATACTCTAACAAACCCCCTTTTTTATTGAAACAAGATACCCGAAGATGATGTTGATCGCAAGAAACATTTTTTGTGATACAAATTGGAAGTAACGTCCCTTAATTAAACTGTGTGACTTTTCCATTCTACCGGTCTGTTCAAAATCATGTCATTGCGGTTAGCCATTTTCGTCTAACATGGACAGAATTATAATTAATGTCCTTCATTTTTGAAAGATGAATCATATCCTGAAAATCCCATCGAAAAGAAAACGACTAAACTTTTTGCGCTCAGTATATATAAAAATAATTCATAGGAACGCTTTAAAACTAGCTTTAATACCAATAATATCCCGGAAAAAATGCGGTATGCATTGCAACTGTCACTTTTGTTTATACCGACGTCTCTTGGTAAATTAATGACGTCACAAAAATTTTAACGAGGGAATAGGTTCGACGTTTTTATTCATGCTCTATAATAATGATAGACCAAAAAAACTGATAAAGAGTATAACCCACACTGAGGATATTTGAGTGAAAAAAGACACGCGTTAACGGCACGTGAATTTACTTATAAATCCACGTTTTCTTTCGTTAACGCCCGTTTTTTTCCGTTTACGTTTGCCTATAAGGACCCGAAAACGTACATTTTATGCAATGTTTCTCGTCAATCCTCTGAAAGCCATTAAAGACAGGTATAAATTTAGTAGCGGATATTGTGTTGTTAAGATTGGGAAAGAGGAAGTTACAATCGCCGCAATCCACGAGCAATCATCCCTGTAACATGTTTCAATTTGATTTCTTTTTAAAATAACCAAAGACTATATTTGTGGCACCATTTCGGTGATCGCAAGTTAACAGCTAGTTCGTCGCTTGCCTGCCACTTTAAACTTCTAAATTGGATTTTGGTGAAATGTACGGATTAGCAGCGTATGTAGGGGCTGTATCTTACGTTCTTACCTTGCACTTTTCACAAGTTATGATTACATGTGCCTAAGAGCTTCTCATGCCAAAATTAACCTATGTCAACCGGTAAATTGACTTCTTGTCTAATTGTGAATATTTAGGTTAACATTTTCAGCGTCAAATAAACCAAAGTTTTTACTTTTAAAACAAGGGTTATTTTTGCCTATCTGTAAAGTCACACCAACCAAGAAAACTTTGAACTGATAACGATAGTCCAGGTTTGTAAAATATTTCAGGGTAATTCAAGATATCACAGATAGCCCAGCCCTACGTTCAAGATAACAATGTTCGCCAAGCGTTTTAGAAATGATACCCCGCTTTGCACGTTTACATACGTGCAAAGCGGGGTCTCACTTTTTAAACGTTAGCAAACGTTTTTACGCCCTATACGCAAGTAAGGTTTGCGTCATATTAGTCTATTTTTTCACGGTGGATTTAAGGTATCGACACATTACCCTTTGTGTGAAGTTAACTTGTGAGTAAAGTGAACCCCATAAATGTATCAGTCCGCACATCTACTAATGATAATCGCAGCCTTCACCTGTAGCTTTTTCGTTCGTATGCTATGTCTTATATGCGCATTTCCGTGTATTTATCGTCGCTACCGTAGCACATGCCCATATGGGCGACGTCCCCAGGAGACGCTTAGTTGTTATAAGGATGCATAACGACACTACTGCCGAGATCCGTCATGGTTCTTTAACGTGCTCGGTGGATATCACCGTTTCGAGAGACCTCGTTTTAACGTCTCATAATAGAAAGACAATTAGTTTGTTAGTGTGCAAGCCCGGGAATCGAACCTACGCGATCGGACTTATACCAATTTTTCAGGGGAGGGAGTCAAAATTATCATTTACCGGGGGATGGGGCCTTTATTTCTATGGACAATATTTAGATTTTATTCCCTATTTAATTATTTCATGTTTGTTCATTTAGAAAGAATCGATAGTTTCATGAAAAACCTACTTCCTATGATTTTAATACTGTTTAATATATTACATATTTAATCATATAAACACGTTCATAAATATTCTTTAAAAGACATTTGAACATTGTTTTGAAAGATGCCCACAGATCTTATCAAAAAGTCAGTAACTGCTAAGTCTAAGCACTCAGCACTAACAGCCCTGCGTTCAAGATGACAGAAAGATGTAAACAGTTATCCAATAATACCGCTCGCCTAAACTACTGCTGTTTGCATCGTTTTGAGATCCGAAACGCAGGACAGTTTCTCAATTTCAAACTGTTTGCAGTCCTTCGGTTTCACCTGGAAAATTTGCTCTTCAATACGAACACCTTGAAATGAAATCAACGAACAAATGAACTCTTTGCCAATCCAGGAGGTTTGTTGATCAATTACAAGGTCATTTGAGGTATCAAATAGTTTCTCACCACTTTTTTTATATGTTGAGCGTTGATCAACCTACTTTACTCTCTTTGGTAAAAGGGATGTAACTCAAATATCTCATCAGTTCGTTATCAGATGATTACCGTCCCTTACGGGCCACACCGCATGAGTAAGTTAATCATGATTTCATTCAATTTTTGGAGAGTTAGGCACAAAACTATTGCAAGTGATCACCAATTTACAGGCACTTATGTTTGTTTTGCGTTTAAGCCTCTATAATTTAATTCACGTTGAACCCATCAAAATTCAAGCATTCTGAATGGCTGAAAAATTGATTATTTCTCAATGAAATTGATGTGGTGACGCAGCTATTTTGTAAGCTTCCGCAAAAGTAGTTCCATAAGAAAACTGCTTCATTATTGACAAATCATTAGATTTTTTGCTTCGTTGTATTAAATCATAAGATATGATGAGATAATTTGTTGATTTCTTTGAGGTATGAAACTAAAAACCTTATCACTTTTTGGCATGAATCCGCTTCGCGCATTCATACCGCGTGATTAGGTTTTTAGTTTCATACCTCAATGAAATCAACAAATACTTTCTTCATCTCTTAAATAAGTCGTTGATAGAGTACTAAGTTTTCCAGCAGTGATTGTGAATTTACATATTAGAGGATTTGCTAGTGTCAATGTAACACACTTAAAAGTAGCGATTCAGACATAATTGTCACCCATCACACAAAGACGGACAGTATAGGAATTAAGGAAAATAAATATTTGAAAAAAGATATAATTAATACGTACTTGTACTTGTGTATTATATGAAAAAAAAATATCTAAAGAGGTTGGGAGAATGAAAATTGCCGAGGCTCTGCCGAGACAATGATCAATTCTCACAACCGGGTTAGATATTTTTTTCATACAATACACTATTTATCGTATAAACTCCAATTGTCTTCTTTTCGTCGATGTTTCTAACTGAATTGCATGTTTCTAAAAATAACCGCATTATATTTTTGTTCTAAAAATAACTTCGTGATATCATAAAAATATCATACGGGATGTTACTATGATCACACGAAATTTTTGTTTAGTTATAAGAAAGATAAGGATATCGGGCTCAAGTTTATTTCAACCGAGAGTCGCGTTTTGTAATGGCCATTCTGAATTTAGAAAATTAGTCGAGTTCGAAAAGAGTCAACTGAAGTTAGCCGGCACGAATCGCGCGGTCTTACCGTAGTACAGTCAACACTATACAAACTACAAAGTTGGTCTCTTTTCGCAAAACGGGTAACAACAGGGATCATTTTTGGGCGAGATATTTAGAGATTCTCGCATTTTTTGCCAGAAACCTCATTAAAACTGGCTTTATGAGCGAATTAATCTCAATGTAGTATTTATTTTTTCTGAAGAATATTTTTTTGCTCAGCACAAAACAGTTGTAACTGCCTATAATTATATAGGCAGTTACAACTGTTTTGCGCTGAGCGGTTGATTTGTCAAAATTTCTCTCCAAAAAATTCTTGAATTTCTCATTAGATTCTACTAAATGAGATATTTTCGCACATGCTATTCGGAGCCAGAATTATCCCTGTTACAATATAATTGTATCAATTTCTTAACTGTTAAGTAACTCAGATTCAACTAAATGAGATATTTTTGCACATGCTATTCGAAGCCAGAACTATCACTGTAACAATATAATTGTATCAATTTTGTAAAGTTCTGTTTAGTAACTCAGACTCGAGTCAAACGCTGCTAAGCTTCTTTGGTAACTCAAACTCAAGGATTTCTCTGTGACCGCACTGTGCAGTGTACCCGGAAGAGAGTACGGCCTTTCGAAATGGAATTCTGTGTCGGCTTTGCTGTCTTTTCTCCCGGTTTGATCAGAAACTTCGTATCTTAACCGGGATATTGCTGTCAATTTCGGGAAATAAATCACAACCATCATTGTCAGAGCGTTTGCTAGTAACCCAATGGAACAAATTGCCTCAATGTACCCTCTGTCCATTACAATAATCGTAACAATCAGGGCTATCCATATAGCTAAACAAAACCACGATGAAATGAGTAAAAGTCTTGCTTCTTTCATGTTTTTCGACTCATTTCTCACACTTATAGAGTATAAACAACACACAATAATCAGAAATATAACATAAGAATGATACGCGAGAAAATCGCGACGAACGAAATCACATGCGTAGAGAATTTCTTCACTGTCCGATCCCTGGGTAGAATTTGTAATTGTAGTGACTACCGGTGTTCGCAGGACCCACCACTGTACACCGATAGCCACTTGTACAGCCACAATAAAGAATACCGAAAATAACTGGTTTATTCTGGATATATCACCGCCCAGGCCTATATATCTGTAGTCTCGAAGTGTAGTCAGTTTGGTTAGAATAATACCATAACACAGTGCGTAGGAGAATCCATGCACGAAATATCTCGTCCCACACACGACTTCACTTGGTGTAAACACGAACGGTAGAACGGACATGAAGAGGAATATCATACCAACAAGCAACATCAGTCCGAGAGCCAAGTACCGGCGCACTATAGCACCGGCGCATACTTTACACATAATATACAACATAAGACACATTGTAGCAAATGCTCCTGAACTTGCTATAATAACCACAACGATACTCCATAAAGCATTGGTAAATTTTCCA
Organism: Fragum whitleyi; assembly: GCA_948146395.1. Taxonomy (NCBI): domain Eukaryota; kingdom Metazoa; phylum Mollusca; class Bivalvia; order Cardiida; family Cardiidae; genus Fragum; species Fragum whitleyi. Next base: position 27,427,440 of record OX411550.1, on the reverse strand, counting down.
GAGGAATCTGTGAAGCCTTTCTCTGGATCCAGTCTTTCTTCAGTGTAATATTGAATATTACCCGGACTGGAGGTATTTCGGATATTCAAACAAACGCATTTTCCGTAACAGTTAAAGCGCCGCATATCGTTTATTTCGTCTCCCGAACTGTCGTAGGCTTTATATCTCGTCCTCTCAAGATTTAACTGTCCATTTGTCCACGAACCAATCTGTAATATAAAGGAAATCTTGATAATATCTGAAAATCGTTAAGTCAATTCTATTTATAATCTACCGGTTTTGTACCAATAACAGTTGTATGGATTCGAAATATAATAATTCTGAAATTATTAGGAACTCAAAATGTAAGCGCAATGTGAGACATTCCATAAGTTATTTATTATTCCGCTTAGTCGTTTCATTTGCCGTTCACAAATTTTTGAATTATTTTGGTTACTACAGCAATACTTGGGCAAACTGTTACGATGTGAACTGAAGAATAAGTCAAGTAAAGCTTTACAGGTTTGTGAATTCATATAGCTCTGTAGCACCGATGTTCTTCTCCTGCCTATTACAAAAACCTTAAGCATCAATAAATAAACTTTATGTGGGCTAAGCTTACCTCAACAATTCTTGAAGCTTGGATATTCAAAATACGATAGTTCTCAACTATTTCGAAACCAGCTCTCAAATCAACAGTTTCCCCGTGGTAATTGAACAAAACACTGTTGAAGTTATTTGACACGTCATTGAATCCATTCGTATACAGTGCTCGGCAAGGTCCGGTAACATTTAAGCACGAAGAATCATAGGCGATATTCACTGCGTGTAATATAACATCGGTGGCCTTAATGATGTCCGAAGCTCTCAATCGAGTTTCTATGTGGGTTGCTGGGTCGGGCAGGTCACATCCTACACAAGAATCTCGTGCATTTTGAAAACCACCCGACCAGAATTTAGAGGATGACACGAGTTGTCGGTTCATACTCGCATCTTGTATGTAACTGTTAAACTCAGCATTCCTCCTGCCAGCACGCTGAAGGATCATAGCACCAGAAGGAAGAATCACTGTACTGAAATCGAGCCAGTTTTTCCTTGTTTCTACAATTATCCATGTTTTAGTTATTGGTCGCGAAATGAAATTGCGGAAGAAACGGTCTACATCGTTATGATCTGCAAATATTACAAAAGCGCCAATGGTAGATTGTCTTATGGTAGTTAATGAATCCCCAACGTTTTCACTTCCATCGGTGATGTCCAGATCATATAAGATGCAAATTCCGTTTGCTGTGGCAAGATCGTGTAATGCCGCCATGTTGATATCACTCCGCGCATTTTGTGACGTTATCAGTCCAACATATTTCCATTCCATCTGGCGTAATACACTCACAACCGCATCATGGTTGAACAAGGCATTATCAAACAATAAAGACTGTTTGTTGTATATCTTACCACTATCCGTGATGCTAAATTGAGGTTTGGTTATCATATTTGTCTGTTTTTCATTTTGGGTGTTTGTAGCAACATAGTTTATGTAAGCAGGGACTATATTAGGCACTAACTGCCCACCAAAGTCATATAGGCAGGATTCAAAATTCAACAAATTTTGTGTAACACGACTGTCATCAGAACAGGAATCAAACACCACAGCTCCGAGACTGATATTATGGAGCAAGTATTGGTATCGTGTTTGAGCCGTTCGTATGGCGTACAAGAAGGCCTCCGCCATTATATCTGTGTTACCGTTTATTGAATACCCTGAACACATTTCATATTTACCCAATTCTAAATGTCTCGTGAGAGGAATCGTTGCGGCGATGACTATATCGCCCGGTATGAATAAATAGTCTCCCTTATACCGACTTTGGTGGTCCACATCGCAGCCATCTTGTTTACATTTAGGGCACCATCCGGGGCACTGACTTTCAGGAAACCTGTTATCCAGACTGCTTACAAATATTTCCGCTTGTTGTCTCGATTGGACCGAATCTAATTGGAGAAATGACTGGTTCTGTAAATAAAGAGGTAGTTATATGGAAAATGGATAAATTATTCAATGCGATTTTATAATAATTAAATGGCGATATGCGTGAAATTTTCCAATTAAAGAAGAAAATAATTTTTTGGATGAAATTGTTATTGTTTATTAAGTAAAACTTGATGTTTAAGGTAGTGGACCCGTAATAGTTCCGCAACATTTCTGAACTCATGATCGATATTGTTGACCGAGGCTTCCTAATGAAAATCATTAGGAAACCTCGATTAATACGGTTAAAGTTCATTACTTCCGAAACGCTGCGGAACAATTACCGGTCCACTACCTTAAATGCAGAAACACAAATACTCACGAGACGTTCGGTCCCCTCCGCTACCCAAGTCAGGCTGGTATTTTGTACTCTATACTGCATCACAAAGCCTGTGTCGGCACTGACAAACAAGTCATTAATCCTGGACGCATTAACACAAGTCAGTGATTCACCCAACGAACAGTTTGTATCCATCGCAGTAGATATAGCAGCAGAAATATCACGGACCACGGAGGAAGCCATGTTGAAAAGTCGGCTAGAGCTAGCCAGGGACATAAATATTCGAATCTTCTCTTTATCCGGACATTTCAGTGTATTTGTTGTCTCATTTATGGAACAGTTGAAGCTGGTGATGTAATAATCCGAAAGAAGCTCCGACGGTACCGATTCAAGAATCTCTGATGACATGAAGTTTGAAAATCCATCCATCCCGTCGTATGTTTCAGAAAGTACAATTACATTTCTGTCGAAATCATAAACACGCCTTCCACTAGTTACTAGAATGACTGCTGCAGATATGGGCACACGTTTAATCACCGTGTCACTTAATTCTGCGTTCGACGAAAACAAGATGACGCCATTTGTTTTGATGTCATCAATATTTGACGTTGATGCAGTAACGTCCTCGTATGACTGGTGTACACAAGTCGTGTCATCTTTTGTAGACAGAAATGCTCGATGCTGACGTACGGACTCGTGTTTTCCATCTGACAGTGTTGATATATATGTCCAGTTTAACATGTGGACGAGAGACTTCAAGATCTGTAACATATAGAAAAGGTATTTAATTCATAATGAAGAACTTTTTTTATGTATGATTTTTTATTTGAATGGGTTTAACTCCATTTTCAACAGTTTTCGGTCATATCGCGGATGTCGGAGAACCTACCCTGCACTGCGTTCAAGATGAAAAGTCGGTGCAAGCAGTTTGCCAATTATAACCCGCTTTGCACGCAGCTACACGTGCAAAGCGGGGTATAATTGACGAACTGTTCGCATCGCTTTGTGATCCTGAACACAAGGCTGGTATTTTTCTCAAAAGTGCTACCACCTCACCCTTTCTGAGTCTCCGTCTGCTCATCCCGTATATGTTAAAGATTGGCCACCAATATATGAGAGACAAATGCCGGAAAGCAAATGGCGGTTTCGTTAAGATGGGTATAGATCCTTATACACTGAAGAATTAACGAAACAGATTAACGATTCACTTATATGTGTGACTATATTTTTACGTTGATGAGATTTATTCATTGTCAACAATGTTTCATTTCTAAAATACAATGAAAAAAAAAAGAAAAAAAAACGTGCATATAGTTCCGTGGAAATTGGACCAGCCTAAAACATGTTCGTCTTTTTGTGGGTTAACTTTACTTTATCTCGGTGAGTGAAGCTAAAAGACCATTTAAAGTATTAGCTACAAAGCGTTAATTATACTTGCTTAAAAGCATTTTAAGTCTGGTCTACTTTGAATTCGTCGGATTTAAATTTCCTATTTTATTAAATAACATCCCTGAGTGATTTATATAAATTTTCCTATGAATATGATTACTGATTATATAATTGCACTGATTTTGAGAAATGATGATAAGACTGATTTCAGTAGTCATTGTGGTGTCCCTTCGTTCAGAATCGCAAGCTGTGACATTGGGTTCCTAAAACAAATAACTTAAGGTAGTGGACCCGTACTAGTTCCGCAACGTTTCGGGAGTAATGAACTTGAACAGTGTTAACCGAGGTTTCCTAATGATTTTCATTAGGAAACCTCAGTTGACATTGTGAAAGAATATGTTGTCCGAAATGTTGCGGAACTAGTACGGGTCCACTACCTTAAATGACACAAGTACTGACCAAGGGGGACAGCTTATTTTGTAATCCATAAATAAATGTAAGAGAATTGCCCCGGAAAAGACAAATTTAACCAATTTTATAGTTTTACCTTAAGGCGTGACCTTAACCTTCGGTGTATCAAGAAAATAAAACTTTTCGCATGGCACCAGTACTCACCAACGAGAACAGCTTGATGGCTCAGCACAAAACAGTTGTAACTCCCTATAAATATATAGGGAGATACATCTGTTTTGCGCTGACCACTCGAGCTGTGCCAAGTAAATATGAAATCCATTCATCAATGGAGAAGATGTATATGCTCCGAATAAGAATTTGTCACTTGAACTTCCCCGTTACTCACTTGACTATCAGCTGTGACTTTGACCTTGGGTGTATTCGTACGATCTATCAGGGGGAACGACTGAGCCAAGTTATTTTGAAATTCATCATTATAATTATTGTGGGAGTCACGCACCGGACAATAATGGGGTGCACACACTGACACACGGACAAAGTTAGTTCCATATGCCCGTTGCCATATTATGACAAGGGGGGGGGGGGAATCAGCCAATTGAGACCTATGTCGACACTTTACGCTCTACATAGAAGGTCCCTTTTCTCATATCTCTATTTTTTCCTTATTGCAACATAGTCGCTCACGTGAAATCAGGGCCTTATTTCTTTAAAATTTCGCAAATGTTTTAATCTGGGTATCATTTGTAGAACATTTCGCAAACAGTTATCCTGAACGCAGGGCAGCCTACGTTTCCCTTTGAAACTTTTCCTTCCTAGGATGATAAACAGCGATAGACTTTCTCATTCATTTATTTAGACCATAAAATTCGACTCAAGACATGGTGACCATGGAAACATCCCTATTTCACAAAATCCTATAACGAGTCATTGTACTTTTAAAAGCAAAAGGTAAAAAATAATAGGTAACATTTTTATCCATGCATCAGATTTGAATAACAAAAACTTGCTTACAGACAAATGAAGTATAAATAACAAAAATAGGGGTCTATGATAGTTGGAGACGCTTTACTTGCTATAACTTTTTTCCTTAAATTTGATCTTACATGTACATTTCAGGAATTTAATTGCTTGAAATAGAAGCGTGAATTGAAAATGAAAAACATTAATCTCCTTTACAAATTCATTTATAATAATAATTCTAAATACACCTTTTCCGGTGTTTTTTTTAATATATATATTCCATTTTCATAAGGAACCTTTCGACCATAAAATCATTCCGTAAAGTTTCAAGGAAATAAGCCAATGTTTTAGGGAATAACAATCGTATAAGAGAAAATGTCTTCGTAGAAAACCCATAAAGCCTTTTTTTCTCGTGTTTTCCGACTGATCCACTCAATCCTCCTTTTAACAAAACAACATTCTATGAAAATCATTAGGAAATCTAATACCAATTGGTAGACTTTATTACGTGAAATAGAATACAAAAGGTACCAATGGATCGGAACTTTCCTCATCATGGCCTTCAGTCAAAGTTTTAAAGTTTCAAGTAATTTGATAATATGAGTGGACTTTATTGATTTAACGCATTTGTGAGCCTACCTCAACTGTTGAGTTGTTTGACAGATCTATGGTAATAACATTTCTCATCCCTTCAGTGTCTGTGTTATCAAAGCGGTCACCGACCATTACAAGGAAGGTGTCTGACATCTGAACGGCTGCAGATATAGAGTTCCGAGATTCTTTGGAACCAAACGTCAACACACCTGAATTTACAATGGTATTTTAATTTACAACGATTTATACGAGTTTTCCTTTATTCTAACCCATTTCATACCATTTCAATTTTTTTACTCACATGAAGAAAAAGCTTATTGAAAATAATGTGGAGAGATAAAGAATTTTCTTGTTGCAAGCAATTCCTTCATTTTCAACAACTTTTACCCGAAAGATACGTATTTCTAAAGTTATTCAGTATAAACCTGTCTTCTGCAATTTCTTTGGATTTGGATCAGTATGAAATTCATTGTCTGTTAATAAGGAAGACATAAACAGAAAGGGCAAATATGAAATATAGAATTAAACTACTTTAAATAACAGTGTATTTATGTTTATGATAAAAATATTGATAATAATAATATTTATAATTATAAATTCTTTATTTAGAGAAGGGAGCACATTAAGCTTACATCAAACATTAATCAAACAGATAAATGGATGAAAACTTATTTTCAAAATATTTTCTTGCGATTCGTCTGTTATAAAAACTTATCCATTTAGAAAGTATTTCAAAGACAGTTTTGACAGGTTTACAAGGCATGAAATTTTGATCAAACATAAGTGCAGGTGGCCATGTTGAAATAAACAAAATTTCAAACCAGAAGACTGTTCCTACCGGCGACTATCGACCTTGTTTCGTTAGTTTGATGAGTTTGAAACAATCGATGACGTAATATATCCAGCGTTCTGTCAACGGAGCCACAGCCATCATATATCTCGATACCAACATCTGTCAAATGAAGAAATAGCTCATTTTCAAACTAAACATTAAATTTTACACAACAGAACGTTTTTCATCGCTGTGCAGCCGAAAACACGCTTCTTAACCCTTGTCATGCTGAATAAATTTTGGCTAAATATTTTCATCAAAATCAAAGAGCAAAAAGCACTGAAAGTACCAACTCTAGCTCATTTTCTTTTCTTTTTTTTTTTTTTTTTTTTTTTAATTAAATCTATTCACAATTCTGGTTTGAAAGTCAGAAACAGGTGGTGTAGACTGACATCAGACTGCACATATGTGCAGACTGATGTTTGTCTATAGCTCCTGCCAAAGCAGTTCAGCATGACAAGGGTTAACTTAACTCACTTCCAGTAATATCCCATTTTGACGTCTCCGAAGAAAATAATCTTAGGAAAATAATGGAAAAATGAGGGAGTGGTATTGCTCGTTACAAGTAAGCCGCATATTTCCATTTTCTGATATATGTATATCGCGTTTTTTATTCTATTCTTTTTCTTCTTCCCAAAAATTAGAAGATTCTTAAATTTTCTCATCAAATGAAAAAATCTCGTCAACAGCTTTTTACAAGTTGAAGTGTTCTGTTCTGGTAGCAAGTATGCTCACTTGAGAACAGGGCTCCGGTTCACAAAACTTCTTACGAAAAGATTAATCAAAATCACAAATCGTACCTGGTGTTTTCATTCATCGTTAGATTCTGCCTTGCAATATCTCATCGGAATCGTCTTAAAAGGTAATTCGAACGAGATGATGTATGACAGAATTCCATATTTAGTTTCTACTGTAGAAATAATTTTAATATTTGACTTCCGCAGAAAAAATGTCGTAAGATGTTTAGTAAAACAGTTTGGCTGATTCCCTGGGCTAAATGAAGATCAATATACTCAGTAGGCGAGCAAAGCCTCCGACTGGGACTATTCAAGATTTTCATTGGGATTTGATTGTCATAAAAATATCGCAAAAACAACTTTGTTCAAGCTGTATTACTACATTTTGGTAGTCCATCGGCGACTCGTAACCTTTCTTCAATTTGACTTTACCTACAGACAGAGTTGACTATTTTGTAAATAATATATGCATTAGAAGCAAAACGCATGTCCTTAAAAGGTCAACGAGATAATAGCAACAATATTTTTTTCTTATTCTGGCAGCCGCCGTCATAGTGCAGTTGGTAGCGCGTCGGACTGACGGCGGCACTCATTCTTTCCGACTATTTGTGTCCCTCCAACGGGTCGATAATCGTAACCCTATGTGGGATAGCAGCTGGAGGTTAGGAAAGGATGTAAGTTAGGTGCTCCAGCCGCCGCGATATAACTGAAAGATTTTTGAAAGCGACGTAAAAACCTATTTAAACGAATCTTTATCTCGCAATGCTTTGTGAACATCAGTTTCTATCCTCATCAAATATATAAAATATTGGGGTTTCATTCATTAAGAGAGTGGACCTGTACAGACCTTTAACAATGTTAACCGAGATTTCCTGTTTTAACCATAAGAAACCTCGGTTTACATTGTCAAGTTCGTGGCTTCCGAAATATTGTGGAACTATTACGGGTCCACTACCTTAAAAAATGTTTAGTGTCACTCTGTCAGCTATATCGCTGGATTTGGAGCACCTGCTAATAGCTACCTCAAAATCCTTTCCAATCCACCATCTGCCCATCCCTAGAGATAAAGAAATAGCCAAATATATAAGTAAGAGACATAAATTGAGAGATCGACATGTTACGATCTGCGCTATGGTTAGGGCTTATTAAACTTTGGGTCAACTTATTTCTGGCCCGAGCGGGTCCTGTTTTTGTTGTTTTTCCGCCGGGACGTAATTAGAAACCAGCTCAGTGTTCCTGCTGACAGCATGTTGCAAACCTTTTTCAAATCATGTCCCGCTTTGTAAGTGAACTTGCGTGCAAAACTGGTTTAATTTGAAGACGGTTTGGAACATCTTGTCAGCCGGAACATATTGATGGTTTCTTATTGTGGTCCGGCTGAAAAACAACAAAAACATGACCAGCTCGTGCCATAGATAAGTTGGCCCACTGAGTACCTACCACTTTGACTATTGTTTTGGCTGTACCACATACTATAGGCTAGCTCTAGAGTCTCCCAATCTGGGTTCGTACACACCCCACTGTTGTCATGGTAACGGTGAATATCCAGTACCACCAGTATGGTCACGTTACCTTCTGTGGTCAGGAAGGGACTTATACCCATAACCTGTGGCCATACACACGTCGACACACACATATAGAATAGAAGGCACTGTCGATTCATTGTTTTTTATTCTAGTCTCACCTGTTATTTTTAGACACTATCTGAAAAAATAAGATTTTTTTTATTTCAATGATAAGGGTGTTTTTGTTGTTGTTGCTGTTGTTGTTGTTGCTGCTGCTGATATTATTGATTTATGACACTAAAAACACTAATCACACTTATGTATGAATTCATACATAAGTGTGATTAGGTTTTTAGTGTTATACTTTCACGAAATCAACCAATGTTCTCTACATATGTTGTATTCAAATTTCATGAAGCAAAATGTAAAAGATTATCTGTAATGAATCAAATTTCTTACGGTACCACTTTGCGCGGAAGCTTACAAAATAGCTGCGTACTCAAACTTTTTTTCAATGGGGAATAAAACTTAATTTCCAACAAATTACGTGCAAAAACAAAAATATGCGACTATTGATACGTTTTACTAAAATTAATTTTAATTTTCAAATTCCGTATTCTAAATGAGCCCTTTCCCGTAAATGTTCTATAGAATGATTTAGGGTCGCCTCTATATAGCTAGAAGGATTGGAGCAATTGACGCCATCCTTTATGACACAATAGTGTTATAGCACTTAGCCAATCTAATTATATAGACACTCTAGAGTTATTTTACCTCATACATTATGGATAGATATATTGGGTTACCAGTCTTTGGAAATCTCCCACCCTTCACGTATTCAAAGATTTGTTTGTTTGTTTATTTGATCATATAAGGTTTAACGTCACTTTTCGAATTATTACAGCCGTTCCGGGACAGCTGGTGCACCAACCCATGGTTTCTTGTCGTTTTTCACACCAATTCATTAATTGATTGAATGGAGTTTAACGCCGCTTTCAATATTTTTTTCGGTCATATCGCGGCGGCTGGAGTACCTAACAATGGTTTCCTGGTATTTTTCTCACCAGTACAACCTTCACATACTTTCCTAGCCTCCAGCTGCTATCTCACATAGATCCACGATTATCAACTCATTTGTGGGGCACAAATAGTCGGAAAGAATGAGTGCCGCCGTCGGGACACACACCAATAGAACAACATTTCATCTGAGCCACAAGCTTCCCATTCCACTATAGAGTATAACTTATCATACGCTCATATGGGGTAGACAAATGGCTCGTGTCACAATGACTTTTGGCAAACGTCTGGTGAAAGTTTGAAGAGCCGAGGTTCAAACTCGTGATCCCTGAAATGACAGTCCAACGCGTTAACGATTGAACTTGCCGGGCACAGCGTAAATTACAAGAATGCGAACGGTTTACACACTAAACAGTGGCGTAAAGCTCGCTGAAATTAAAGTGTACGCAGGGAGCTGCAACAGGCACAATCGGGGTTCCACAACACCGACAGGGGTGCGAGAGTGTGTAATCAGCCCTGTTTTTAGGATGACAAAACGGTGCAAACTGTGTGCAAATTATTCCCCGCTTTGCATGCACACTTGCATGCAAAGCGGGGAATATTTTGCAAACGGTTTGCAGCGATTTGTTTTCCTGAACGCAAGGCCAGCCCTGTCTATGATACGCTGATGGAGATAATGAATGTTTATAATACAACGCAAATTACGGTCATTTTGAACGAAGTTAGCAAAATTATAGTATCACTAAATGCATTTCTCTACACAGATTTTTTATTTCCATTGAGTTTTAAGAATCCACCGAGAAAGAGCTTTGAGCACGAAATTGCGTTGTCGAGAATATGAAAGTACAACGTCAAGTGTTTTTAGAAATGTATGATCGCGAAATCGACTATATAACATCAACGCCCACATGCGTATCGGAAAGAGAGAAAAATATTCTCTGTCATTATCGCTGTAATGTTGAAAATATGGTGATTTTTTCGCAAGAAAACACTGGGACAACCACGCTTCCAACTTATATATAAAATTGTAAGAGTTCTAAGCGTTCTCATCATTGTCCTATCGCGATATCTTGCACCGTACTCTCGCAATGTTTTGCATCGTACTCTCCTGTAATTGATCAAATACAGAATATTTACCAAGTCATGAACATGAAGATCAAATCCGCAAGTCCTAAGAATATACTTTATAGCTCACATATACGTTTATACATACGCAATCCACTATAACAATATGTAGATTCTATATTGACTGTAACTTGTCACTACGTAAATCGGAATCTAACGGGTATTTTATCCATAATGTGAATAAACTGTCCGTTAAAAGTCATGCTTTTTTAAGTCACTAGTACCGTTAAGCACGAATACAAATGTGATTTGAATTTGAATTTGGGTTTTACGTCGCTTTCAACAATCTCTCAGTTATATCGCGACGACTGGAGCACCTAACGATGGATTCCTGGTATTTCTCACACCAGTACTACCACCACATCCCTTTCCTAGCCTCCAGTTGCTATTCCACATAGGTTTACGATTATCTACCCATTGGTGGAAGACAAATGTCGGAAAGGATAAGTGCCGCGGCCGGGGATCGAACCCGTGCGAATTTAGACCCCTGGATTAGAAGTCCGGTGCGATACCAACTGCGCTATTGCCGCGGCACGAATACAAATGTACATTCGTAAAATGCAGTTAGTTGAAACAGCACTTAAACCACTTTTAAACGATTTGATTGAATGTATATTCCCTACCTCAAAACTAAGTCTCATTACGGACAAGAAAATGAATGTAAAAGAGTAATCGCTGGGAAGATCAGCACAGCTCGAATTTGGCCAACAGAATTTACAAAACACACACAAAAAACTGAGAAAAAGCAGCGTTTCTCAACTCTCAAATAGTTCTGAATAAACAAAAAAAACATAAATATACAGTGTTTTTCCAGAGCACGCATAAAATCCAAATTCACAGAGGATAGTTTTTCTAGAGCTTAATAGTAGATATGCGAAAAGATAATCTCGTAAATGCAATTTAAGGTTGAACGCGACCGTTGAAAAAGTTTTTCAAAGGTCGCGCTCCATCTTAAGTTTCGCTATTTTTCCTCATCACCGATCACCGATATACTGTAGTTACGATATTTCGGTCGCCCAATCGCGATGTGTTTTCCATGAATACTTTTCTATTAAAAATACATATCCTAACTAACTATCAAGCATAAGTTTGCAATAATATGGCACAAATACAAGTCTTGATGCTTATCTCTGCATAATGATTACTTTCTTGACACAAATTACTGTTTCCGCTGAAAATCTGTACTTCTTTCTACATGTTTTGGTAATAAGCCGAGAATACTAACGTTACTTCGTGCAATTCAACGCGCAATAAAATGCGCACAGTTGTAATTACGTGGGCTTGATATCGACATTTTGCATTTTCTAAAGTCAGGGAATTCAAATCTGGAAACACTAGATTCATTTAAGAACTTTCAGTCTCTTACATATTTTTCTCTCCAGTCCGAATGTCCAATATTTTTAAATCGGACTGCGAATCTTCTGAGCAATGTGTTCAAACCAAATTATGTGTTTTCAAACACCGAAGAAACGGCCTTTTCAGTCACAATCTACAAACTTTGTTTTTATCTTATTTACTTTTCGACAAATAGAGAAGAGGCTAATACAAAATTTGATGTAATTTTCGCTTGTAGTAATTACCCGTTAGTATTTTCAGTGTTTATAACAAGATTTTCGGTTGAGTAAAGGAGTTGAAACGTACAATAGGTTAACTGTATAATGAATTTGTAGCACTTACAATATTACTGCTCTGATGTTTTTCTCGAACGGTCATTTACCAGTTGTAGGGCTGACAACCAATCAAATTCTGTTATAATTATCACTGGGTCAAAACCCACGCGTAAATTCAGACCATGTGGTAGATGCAAATGGACATCGTCTGCTCGAAATGTGTCAATTAAGTTGTTTGTCATTGGTCAATTGTCGTCTGCACTCAAACAGGGAGCGTGGGAAGTTTACTTTTTGTTCGCATGGTTGAATGAGTACTGTTGACTATGTGTTAACAAATAGAAATAATTTTGTAATTTTGAAATATTTGATTTAACACATAACATAACATAACATATACTTTATTTCACTAAGGTACAAACAAATTGTACAATGATAGGAATTGCAATCTACATAAAGCAAACATTTGTGAGAAAAGATCGATCTTTGTTAATGACTTTAAGCGATTAGTTATCTAAGACATATGTAAGTATATTGATAAATGAGAATTTTTGGTAAGTCGGGAAAATCCCAGTACTGCCAGATGTAGGTAAAGTCGGGGGTAAATAACGATCAAGCCACTCAAAATCTAGCAGATTAAAAGATGTCAACTTGAGCGTTATAAACCATAGATTGTTCCGGGCAAGGAAAATAGGTAGATCAAGTTTTATATTTGAAAGATATAACTTTTTTTTTTTCATAGCGAGATATATATATATCAAAATAAATTCAGCAGAAATAAAAAGAGGCATTTTTAACAAATAAATGAAAGGTTACTCCGGGTGATTTCAGCATTTACTGTCTCATTTAGCACAGATCATGTACGGATTGCCAAAACGTTGCAACTACACTTTATATATAACTGCAATTACAACGTTTCGGTTCAACAGCTTTTTAATGATTAACGCCAGTATCCTGAAGAAACATATTTTGTTGTTTGTACCAGGGAGACAAGTTAAATACCATTGGTGACTTAAACAACGCAACTACAGATTTGGTGGCTTAAACAACGCAACTACAGATTAAGTGGGCTGTAGTTGTGACGTTTAGTCTCATTTCGATACTACAATTTATAATTAGATCCATTTATTTGGGGTTGTTGTTTGTTTTATATTATTATTATTATTGTTCGTGTTGTAACGTCATATCGTGCCGAGATGGCTATATCCCCTGTTTCCCGTCCTTGTTCGAATCGAAAAAACAAGGATTGGGGTACGGGGAAAATGATACAAAATTATAGAAACAAAGTATTTATATTACGATACACCACCTGCCGATATGGCTCTATCCCTGTTTTCCCGTTCTTGTTCGAAACGAAAAAAAAAAAAAAAAAAAAACACACAAGAATTGGGGTTTGGGAAAATTGATACAAAATTAACCATAAACAAAGTTTTTTATATTGCGTTAAATGAAGGACACATAGATACAGCTATGAAGAAAGCCAATCTCTGTTAAATGGGTGTTCAACAAAAAAAAGTTAGATCTGTTTGTCTATTGGGCCATCAAGAAATTCAGTCGTCTGGTAATAGGTTAAATAAAGCTGTTTTGACCCGGTCAAGAGGTACATGTTTATGTTTTGATAAAGAGTGAGCTAAATATAGAAACATTTCATTGATTTGTAAAATTAACCTCGTAAATCGTGATGCCATGTGTTCCGCGTTCTAGATTTGCGACCACGTGACAAGGTGTGTCTTGCATAGAGCCAATCAGAATAGCCACGTGGCGGGGTAGAGGCGTGCGGGTTTGTAATAACACAGACAGTCAATGGAATACCTGCATAATTGGATAAACAAATAGTAAGTTTTTATTTATAAAAACAAGAGTAAACAGCATTGTTTATCTTTAGACTCTTGATCAATCAAGATTTAAGCAAATTCCTTCATAATGCTTGAAACGAGTTTACTTGCGTTTGTTAATATCTCGATATTTTTAGTTGCCAAAATGTTTCTAAAATCAAACGTGTTATTGTTATAAGATGTCTTTAAAAATTTCTGTCTCGCCGATCTAAAGTAATCGCAGCCTAGCAGATAATGCATTTCATCGCCGATTCTATTTGTATCACATTTTGTACATTTTCTTTCAGCCTGTGGGATTCCTTGCCATCTTCCAGTTTCAATGGGAAGTTTGTGATTTGATGTACGAAAATTGTACAGATTTATGGCCAACGATCGCGGAAGTTCGATCAGGTAGGGTTCAAATTTCAACTCAGTTTTGTAGATGCCATAATTTCTACCCTTATGACATTGCGTTAGTGAACTTGACCACTCTTGATGAAATTGATCTAGAAGGGTATGCTTGATTAAACGCTGGATACCTTTAACTTTGTTATGATTCTGAGTTTGCCAAATGATATTATTTCCTGTATCATTAAAAATAGATTGTATGTAATTTAGCCATTTATATTGGCTATTTGTGTCGTGAAACATGTAATGGTAAATAATATTTGAAATCTTTTTTTCATGACTCAACACAATTTTATTCCAGAAACTGACCATTCTAGTTTTAATATTTATAGTTAAAGGATGTCTACCCAATTCACCATATAACATATATCTAGGGGTTGATTTTTTTGATTTGGTAATTCTTCTTAGAAAATCTATATGTACTTTTTCTAGGGTTTCATGAGACTCATATCCCCATATCTCAACAGCATACAGAAGGATTGGGACCACCATGTGGTCAAACAGTTTAAGTTGGATGTCAATAGGGAGATTTAGTGACCTAGACTGAGTAAGAAGGGAGTGCATGGCCTTTTTGGCTTGGTCAACCAGGTGTTTTTTTGCTGCAGAAAAAGATCCATTACTGGTAAATATCAGTCCTAGGTATTTATATTCATTTGTGATTTCAATAGATTGGTTTTCAAATCTGAATTGAGAGTGCCCAGTGTTGCGACTTCCAAAAACTATGATTTTAGTTTTGCTCAGGTTAACCTTTAATTTCCATTGGACACAATATTCCTCAAAATAATTCAACATATTTTGTAAGTCTATGGCATTTTCAGCTAATAATATGGTGTCATCAGCATATAAAAGTACTAAAAGTTTTATCCAAAATATATCATCTTGTTCAGAATTCAGAGTTATTCCTTTCAATGAGCACTCTGATCACGCTCCAATCCTATTTTCAATATATTCAAATTTGAGTATGCAGAAAAATTTTCAACAACAAATAAACCGACAAAAACATACGATAAACTGATATAGGATAGCAGTAAGAGCGAACTATTTTAAGAACAACTCATGAATAATCATAGTGTGCTGCTAGATTTAATCGATTGGTCAGAAACCAAAGATATAAATAGCATAGTTGGCGATTTCACGTGTTTCTTGAGGGAAAATGCATTTATAGTATTTGGGAAAACCCAATGCTTGAAATACAAAAATGTTGGTAATCAAAATAGTAAATAGTTTAATGAAAAATGTTTGTTGCTAAACAGGCTTTTAAACTCTATAGAGAGAGGAATAATATTAACAGACAAGCTTTTAGCTTGGCGCGTGCTCATTATAACAACGTAAAAAATCTGCTAAGAAATAATTTGGACTAGCAGAGGGCTATCGAATCAGCAAACTTTCAAAATCGGACCCACGAGGTTGGATGAGCTGGCGATGTCCTCGAAAAGATGGAGTGTTAAGACAAAAAACTCACAAATTGGGCAAAGATTTTACCAACTTTTATTGTCCAAATTTGAGCCCTTTTGATTGGCGAACTATTGCACTATCCCAGCCTCTCAATGATGTCCGATTTACAGTGCTGACAGCACTTTGATTAATTTTTGTTGACTCGGCCAATTTGACATAATTTAGGTCTAAGTGAAGTAATTCGTTTTGCGTAGGAGGCCATTATAACATATTTGGTCATAGCTTAGTCCAAGAATTTACGAAAATGGTCAAACCTGAATGGATTGAGGGTCATTCAATCGCGCATGAAATGAATTAAAAATTAGTATGGCATGATCCCTTTTCTCTACGACCATTTTCGAGATGACCCTTACCACACAACTTTTTCTACCGGCCCCTCAAAGAAATACAACCCTGTTTAAAAATAGCTATTTGACTGGAAAATGGTTTAAAATCTTTAATTTTTCAGCAACGGATCAAAAAAAAGAAAAAATACTATGAAAAAAAATGAATTTCAATAATAAAGACCAATCAGAGATCGCCTCGAACTTTTGTTTATATGGACCGGAATTTCCCTAAAGATTTGTGACAGAAACGACCTTCGCTGAAGGTCGCATGCTGACTATAGGGTCGAAACTTTTCGCCGCTGTCCGAATTTTTGAATCCAGAATGAAATGACCCTTCTAGCAGGGCTACTGATAAGAGGGGTGTTGCCAATTTCAAATCTTAATTTCTCATTGAAACGCTATGTTGTGGATACTCATTAGAATCGTCTGTGGAAACGATTCCGATGACTACGCACAATATAGAATTTGTGTAAGTTATTTTTTTTGAAATCGAAAATACCCCCTCTGTCTGGTATCTGTTCTACCATTCTGTATAAAACTTTTTTGAAAGTGATTTCCGGTGGACCTACACTTTAACCAATCTCTTTTCAAATATTAATTTTAAAGAGTTCCCCGATAGTCGATTTTGCCTACATAAACGATACTGACATTTACTGACAGATTTTACAAAGATATTCTGCCTTATTTTTAACCTGGCAGGGCATCAATAAGCTGTGACGCAATAGACGTGACGTAATTTGGCGAGTTTACTTAATATTTTGGGTTCTTTTACATTGGACAAGCTGATGTTACGAGGGTTTGGTTACCCATCTACGATCTAAGGTCTCAAGTTATATATGTCGGCTATCTATAAAAGCAATTATGAATAAAAGCTGATTAATCTTAGTTAGGCCTCGCCCTGCCAGGGCAAAAATCACGCATTATACAGCTCAAACGCCCAACATTGAATGTTACGTCACGTTTGGTTTATTATTTGCGAAAAAATCTGACAATCTGTTATTTCTACCTCATTTATATCTCGTAAATTTTATATGGTTATTTTTGTGTATGTGTGCAGATATACAAGCCCATGACATTTTTCGCATTAAACATTTTTATTACAAGTTGAATTCGCTCCAAATACAAAAGGTCAGAAAAATGGCAAAATTGTCACATTAACAGCAAAAACGTCAGGATATTCGTATCTGTTAAGTATTAACTGATTCTTATCCTGAATAAGTCTTTGAATTTGGTTTTACGCCGCTTTCAACAATCTTTCAGTTACACGGCGGCTGGAGCACCTAATAATGTATTCCTAGTATTTCTCTTACCAGTTCCGGCACCACATCCTTTCCTAGCCTCCAGTTGCAATCTCACAGGTATACGATTATAAACCAATTGATGAGAAACAATTAGTCGGAAAGAATGAGTGCCGCCGTCGGGGATCGAGCCCGGGACCTCTAGATTGACAGTCCGACGCGCTTCCAACTGCGCTTTTACGGCGGCTATCCTAATAAGATCAGCAATGCTTTCAAACAGACAAAGCGCTCACAAACACCCTGAAAATGTTACAGTTAGTAACATCCTGAAATTGACATTCATCTCAATCAAAATCGCTCAATCGGTGCTCCATTCATTCATTCCAAACCCTCACTCAAACCAATCATAAACGCTCCAAAATCACTCAAAATTATATTATAAAGGTAAACATCTACATCAAAAAAAAATCGTTTGAAATAAATCCACGATTTCACTGACATAATTTTGAAAGCGTATTACACTTCCATATAGACCCACGAAAAGCTATTCATTGGACTTGTATGCATGTCTTATTAAAGAGGGGTAATAAGTATCGCTTATTTAATTAATCTTGAACAAAATTATGGATATTGGATTACCTCCCTTTAATTTAACTCAAAACTCGCTCCACACTCTCATTCATTTCATTCCAAAATTATGGATATTTGATTACCTCCCTTTAATTTCACTCAAAACTCGCTCCACACCCTCATTCAATTTCATAGTCCCAATCTCTTTTCAAATATTCAATATTAGAGAGAGTTCCGAGATTTTCCCTCTTCGCGTGACGGGTCACATATGCATCTTTGGTTGCTGGATCATCATCACCATGTGACGCTCGTTCATTGATATATCGTCGGTTAGCGACCAAAATAGTATCTTCTGTAGATACGACATCGACTAGGTACGCCTTTTTATAATATGACCGACGTCGCAGGAGTGAAATAAACCCGTTGAATATTTTTGATATTACACAGGTGTTATTACACTAGTGCAATAATTATGCAAATTAGCTCAGAGCGAATAGCAACGCTATTTTGTAACCTCAAAATGACGTCATAAATTAAATGTCGAATTTCAAGAATTTTGACGATTTTCGCGAAAGTTCGGGTCATATTATAAATAGAATATCAAATTTGTGCTCATGAAATACAGAATTTATTAAACTCGTCATCTTAAACAGATAAAGACTCGGCGCAGCCTCGTTTTTATCTGTTTATTTATGACTCGTTTAATTAATTAGGTATTCAATGACCACTCATTCAATATCCTCTATGTATAAGACTGAGAAAAAGAGTTGCAAAAAGCGGTAGAAGCTTTGCATAGAGCACTCAGTTTTAAACACACGATGAACCGAAATGAAGTACGATTTAGGGAAAATAACAGTAAAATAGATGTGATTATACGTTTAATTCACGTTTAATAGCGGGTCCGAATTTAGGGCTAGGTACGTTTTGGGCCGGTTTTGTACGCATCTGATTCACATAAAATTTTCATCGGGATCTCGAGCAAATTTGATGGTGAATGGTCAAATCGGACAAAAACGTATCCAGTCCTTTTGACTTTGATAGATTTGGTTTAGAAATGATTTTTAAAAAGCTGTATTCAAATTTAGTCAAGATTGACTAGAGATTGACTAAAATCCATAGCAAAAGGTTCATATAAAAGCAGCGATTTGTGCGATGGGTGCACACACATGGGTGTGTCAAAAACAGATGTGAACAAAAGTTGCCAGAAGTCATTCGTAATTGAATTAAACAACCATTTGATATTTGTCTTCACATATCTGTTTTGTCGCTGGTTAATAAATAATGACTATAATTAGTCGAACTTTTGCCCTCTGGTGAAATTGCAATGTTTCAACTAATTTTGTACTAACGATTAGGTTGTTTAACCCTTTTAATAGTGATTGAGAGTACACGTTGTCAAGATAAATTTAATTTCTTATTTCGGATTTTTCCAACATATGTGTAAGTTGATGTGGCGTAAAAAATGGAACATTTTGGTGCATTTTTCTTTGGATTTAGTACAAAAAATCGTATGAAATTCAAAAATTAAAGGATCTCGACGCTGATATTTTAAAATGGAGCTTCGTGAAAACGCGATTGTGTTAAAGGATTTTGATTCTCCTAGGACAGTGAAGGACAGTGATGATTTGCGGAAGGCGGAAATCAGGAAATTTGACATAAACGAGGCAAGAGCGCTATTAAAAAAGATGAGAAACGCAGAAAAGGCCGATGTCACTTTTGAGCCAACATCAGGAGGACTAAATGTCAGATTCAACTCTGGTATGTACGAACTTTTTAAGCATAGCGCTGAAATTTATTATTCATCGGGAAAGCTAAAAAATGAATGCCAGAAAATTCCCGTCTACGACAAATCAGGAAATCTTGTGGAATCTAAGTATAAACTTACCTCATCTGGAAAATGTGTATACACATTAAACCTGTATCATACAAAATGTTCTTGTTTGGTGAACGGGAAACAAGAAAGTTTATTCATCAATTCCCACTTTGAAAAGATTTTGAAATTAGCAGAATCAACTCTTAAGGACCATCACTTATCGATTGATGATTTAAATAGCCAAATCATACGGGCAATCCAGTCCTGCGTTTCTTCACAAAAAACCCCAAAGACTACCGGTGCAGGAAAATCCCGAAGAAAACCGCGCAACTCTACAAAAGGTGCAGAAATCGCTATCGATGACAAGATAAATGAGGCTGACAAACATAATTATCCCGATAGTAGTTCAAACAATTCTTATGTGGGTTCGGGAGTTGAATCGGCAAATGCATCGGTAATTGAAAATGAAACAGTGCTCGCTAATGATATAGAACGAAGTCCTATAGAAGAAAATTTTACAGCAACCGAAAACACGATGGAAACAAATTGTCCTAGTGAGAATAGTATAAATATCACTAATGATCAAGAGACCATTGCGGCATTTTCTGATAAAGACATTCTATTAAATAGATTAGTCACAGACTTGAGAGATCTCAGACAGGACTTTAAAGATCATGTATCATCAACGAACGATAAGCTGCAAAAGCTGTCTGACGCTATCGAAAGGAACCACATTGACAGAGAAGTAAAAGCAAATGACGGGAATGTGTCTAATTTCATGAAGGATAGAGATTATATTAAAGAACAGCTAAAGGTTATGAGTGATGAACTATATAATAAACTAGATCATATGACTTCAACAATTACAAAATGCTCATCAATTGAAAACAAGTCTAATTCCAAGTCTGATATTATTGTCACTCCAAACAGGGCAGAGAAAACACCAAAGATGGTTGAATCAAGAAACCAGTTAAAAACCAGCAAAATTCTACAAGGGGGAAATTCAGTCAATGTGCCAAAAGGAAACTCTGCCACTGGTATCAAAACACCGCTGACCCATAAAAATGGATCTAACTCAACAACGAAAGGGAAGGTTCTCCTTATAGGGGATTCAATACTAAAGGGAATTCACACACGCGGACTAAACAGAAATGTACAGGTGATGACATGTCGCGGTAAGAAAATTACAGATATTTCCAACAAGCTATTGTCAATGAACCTGGATCACTATAGCAACATTGTTGTCTATGCAGGGGGTAACGATGCTGCTAATGAAACTTGTCTCAAATCAGTGTATGACGAACTTGAACATATGATTAAAATGACATCTACACAATGCAAGGTTTCCCTATGTACTGTTAGCCCGCGAGGCGATGCAGAGGTAACCCCAATAAACGACGTAATAAAGCAGGTGTGTGAACAATCGACAGCCTCACTCATAGATTGTTACACGTCATTTGTATATGGTACTGGACTAAGAGCTGAAAACCTTTATCACCGAGATGGAATACACCTAGTGCCTGAAGGAACCAGGACACTCATTAAAACGATTAATAGAAGCGTTCCGATTATCAAGCAACAATCACCAAAAATTAACTACGATCAGAACACGTATAAGCCGTTAAATGGGCGGCGTAGAAACACAGACAATGGAAGATGGCGGCATGGGAATTCAAATTACAGTAGATGTTGGAACTGTGGGCGATCTAATCACCTATCACGTGACTGTTGGTTCCTCAATAAGTAGGACATACCGGACATACATAAAAAACCTAAACAATGTAGTAACAAATTCCATGTTCTTATTGATTTGTGTTCTGTTTGCAATTTGCCTAATGAAGATTGTCTGTGTGAAAGTGCTTGTACTATAGATAATGATTTTTATCTGTGCCTTTTAAAAATAAAATTAACAAAAAGGGAGAAATATCTAAACAAACCAACTTTTATAATACCTATGAATCACAATTGAATAATTATTGCTCACTCATTTCAAATAATAATACTGAAAATAATTCGAATTGCCAGAAAAATAATGATAAATTTAATCAAACTTTTCAATTCAAACAAAAAGGTTTACACGTAGCTTATTTAAATATACAGCACATACTTCCAAAAATGGATGAAGTTAGGGTTATGTTAAAACAATCAAATTTACTTGATATTTTTTGTGTGTCAGAAACATTTCTGACCGAAAAGATTGATCACAAATATCTTAATATCGACAGCTTTTCAATCGAAAGAAAAGACAGGGAAGGTAAAATTGGTGGAGGATTATTAATATATATTGCAGATTATGTAAATTATCGCAGACGAAATGATCTAGAATTAGGTGGTATCGAAAGCATCTGGATTGAGGTAACTTTTCGAAATAACAAAGCCTTATTATTAAATTTCTGTTACAGAGCACCAAATAATAAACAAGACTGGATTGATGTTTTTGAAGAGCAGTTGAATTTTGCGGAAAATTGCAAAACAGATTTTGTATTGTTAGGTGACTTTAATATAAATTATTCACCACCCTTAACTTATAGCAATTCTAAATGGGCTATGTTAGTCCGAGACTTTGGTCTTCACCAACACATTGAAACGCCCACAAGAATCGCGAAAAATTCCGTGAATATAATCGATCATATTTATAGTACGTGCCCGCAATTTATACTTGAAACTTTGGTTCCTGACATAGGAATAAGCGACCATAATCCTATTGCACTAACGTACAAATGCAGTGTTTCAACAGAAAAACTAAACACGCTCAAAACAATGTGATATCGATCATTTTCCAAGTTGATAATGGAAAATTTTATTAATGTTTTATCTTTTATACATTTTGACGTAATCGAAACTTTATTAAGCCCAGACGAAGCATTGAAATATTTCTACTCTTGTTTGAATGACATTCTAGATAAGCATATTCCTATGAAAGAAAAACGAGTTAAGAGATTGAAACAACCGGATTGGTATAATGATGACATCAAAATAGCAATATCGGAACGGGATAAATTTAAACGGTCGAGGAATTGGAAAATGTATAAAATTCATAGAAACAAGGTTACGGCAAAAATAAGAAAGAGTAAAAAGGAGTTTTTTAATAAAGCAGTTCAAAATCAATATGACCCTAAATTTTTATGGCAAAATCTAAAGCATATTTCTTCTAATGATGTTACCGAGTCCCAAATACCTTCCAGATTATGTATCAGCGATAGAGAAATAGAAGGCACTGAACATGTAATAAATGAACTCAATACTCATTTTTCAGATATTTTCAAAATAGTAAAGAAGGTTCCTTTAGATACAGAAATGTTCAAAAATTTAAAAAATCACCTTGATGTAAAATTAGAGAATAATTACTTTGATATCAAGTTCATTACACCACTAGAGGTTAAAAACATGATTGAAAAGTTGGACTCTAAAAAGTCGTCGGGAATCGATAATATTGGGGCTAATATATTGAAATTATGCAAAGACTTTATTTCTGTACCAATCTCAAGTATTTTCAATAACTGCATATCGAAAGGCATTTTCCCGACAGAATTCAAAAAAGCGAATATCACTCCTATTTTCAAAGGTGGCGAAAAGAGTGACCCAAACAATTATAGACCAATTTCTATTTTACCTACATTATCGAAAATTTTTGAAAGACACATTGCAAATCAGCTTAAAGATTTCTTTAAAAAATTTAATATCTTATATGCTCGTCAATCTGGTTTCAGGGAAAACCACTCTTGCCAAACAGCACTTACTCATTTAATAGATTCTTGGTTAACTCATATTGACAATGGAAATGTTATTGGATCAGTTTTTCTCGATTTCAAAAAAGCATTTGATCTTGTCGATCATGATATACTGCTTTATAAGTTAAAACTGTATCATTTCTCAAACGACACATGTAATTTCTTTCATTCATATTTGACTAATAGATTTCAAGTTGTAAAAAATGGAACAAAATCTTCCGAAATGAGACCTGTATCATCTGGAGTACCCCAGGGATCTATTCTTGGACCCATTTTATTTTTGCTTTATGTAAATGACATACCATTAAATATATCCTCAGATATTGACATGTATGCTGATGATGCAACGCTCCACAAGTTTGGTTCAAATACAATAAAAATTAACGAGACCCTACAGGAAGACCTTCTTAATGTTGAGCGCTGGTGTCACCTCAACAACATGGTTTTAAATCCTAAAAAAACTACGTGTATGCTAATTGGAACAAAATTCAAACTTAAGCAATCTCAAAAACTAAATTTAAAAGTTTTAGATAATCAAATAGAAAATGTATCTTCCCAGAAACTTTTAGGAATATATATTGATAACACCCTTTCCTGGAAAATTCATATTGATAAAACTTGTGTAAAGTTATCGTCTAAATTACATTTACTGAAAAGAATTAATTATTTCTTAACCCCTGAAATGAGACAAATCTTTTACAATTCATATATAACTCCATGCTTTGACTACTGCTGTATAACATGGAATCAGGGATCGTCTGCATCCATAAATAGGATAACCAAAATTCAAAAAAGGGCAGCACGGATCATTCTAAGTAAACCTAGGATGTCGAACACTAAAGACAATTTTATTGAATTAAAATGGTTAACATTTAAAACTCGATGCATATATTTCACCGTTTTGATGGTATTTAAGATAATAAATGGATTAACTCCTTCTTATATGTCAAATCTCTTAAATCTAAGTAGCAATAATTTTTATCTTCTAAGATCCGAAACGAACAATAATATTTCTTTGGAATGTATACCAAAAACGGAAAACAAGAAAAAAACTTTCTCGTTTAGAGGTATGAAGTATTGGAATTCACTCCCATTACACTTAAGACAAATATCTAACATCAAATGCTTTAAGAAAAGATTAAAAGAATATCTGATATCTATGAATGATTTTTCGTAAGTTAAATGTGTATGTCCGGATCTATATATTTAGTGTGAGCGTATGTGTGTGTGCTTTGCAATGCTGTCTAAAAAGAGTGTGAGTTATTCGTGCGCGCGTGTTTGACGAGTATGTGTGTGATTCATTACATGTTATTTTGTTATTCGAAGGCCTTATTGTAAATAAGCTAATCATTATGCTGTTTGATTTGTGTGTATGATGATGTCTTAATAAGTTACCTTCGTTAAATAAAGATTTTATTATTATTATTATTATTATTATCCCTGTGTACAGTATAATTTGTGTAAAGCGACCACTTAGGGGACCGCAAAAGAGCGGTCACTTAAGGGAATGGCCGCGTATAACAATATTTCGTGATAGATGAAACAGGTCATTGTGATAGTATATATGGATTGTCGCATAAATCTTACTGAATTCTTTTATGTTCTAACCCATCAGAATAGTCTCATTGAGACGATTCTAATGGTTTCTGACAACATGAGATTCAATAATAAATAATTTTTGGTAAAAAATGTCCACTTATTCGGTGAAGGCACTTTTTATGATGGTCGTTTCATAAAATTAGTCGCTTAAAAGATATGGTCGCTAAAGCAATATCTACTGTTTTTTTATGAGAATGTGCAATTTGTAAACAGTAAATGTAAAAAAGTTCCATGAACCAAATTCACATTTGTTGCCTGTAAGGCAAAAAGGACCACCTCGGAATTGCGAAAAGGATGACTCTTGTAGAACTTTTTTGCACTTGGCTATTCTTTTTTATCTTGAACGGCCAATTTACCTTTCTGTAAACGGATTTTTTTCTTTAAATTTGACCTCCGGTTGATCTGTACTTAAACCAATCTTTTTATGGAAATATTTTTTTCACAGATTCCCAAGACGCTAAGACGATCTTTTTTCGCATGAAAGGTCACATTTACTTCCAATTTAAAGATATTTCTTAAATTGATCAACTTGAAAATTCCAGTAGATATACGAATTCGGTTTTATTGCTTTTCAAAAAATCTAAAATTATTTTTACGGTCAAAGGCGAGAGACAGGAATTCATGTTGAGCAATTACTGAAGGATTTTGAAAGTAAGGGTTGGAATGGTGTATACATTCATGTTTGAGAAACCTTATTTTAGTATAACCTTACACATAATTGTTGAAATAAGAAATGTTATTATACACGGTAGAAATATAATCCAAGCAATATTCTTTCCGACGGAAGCAATAAAATGTAAGTGTCATGGTAGTTGGACAATGGTTCGCTTGAATACTTCAAAATGAACTACAATTTTGAATACCAGTAGTTTGAAAATGAATGAAATAATTAGGGTTACGACATGTACCCAACTAGATGTATTTGTGAAAATTGAAAGCCACCAAAATAGCGTTTTTTCAGGTGTTTGACCTTGATAGCTGACCTTGACCTTTTCGTATCACCTTGACCTTTTTACGTAATAGCGTACCACTGACATCTACAATCATGCAAGATATGAACATTTATTTTTTAAAAAGTTTGAAATAATTGGCGAAGATAAGATTTTTGGTAAAGTTTTGCAGATAGACGAACAGCTAGACAGACGGAAAACGGTGAAATGATATTGCCTCGATGCGGATCCGTAAAAAAAGAATCGTGGTTCCTCAAATGAATACCCTTGGGAATTCCACGAGTACACTTTGATTTTAGCACGCCTACGCCCCTGTAAACTAGCAGGGCTGCAGATAGAGGGGGTATTTAGGCTTTAAAATTTAAATATTTCATTATTCCTAACTTAAATCCTATGTTGTTGGTCCTCATTTGAAACGTCTCATTGAGACGATTCACATGAATACCAACATCATAGGGTTTCATCGAGAAATGAAGATTTCAGACAGGCTTTACACCCCCCCCCCCCCTCCCCCACCCCCCCGTTTACTGGACCCCTGACTAGTCAACTCTCAAGAATACATGATGGCAGTATAAAACCAACATTTGGCAGTGGATAATAAATAAAACGTACCCGGCAATAAAAATCATTCACTGTGTGATGTTTTTGACGTTAGTCAAGATTCATTTTAGATTTTTTTTACGGCTATGAAATAAATCACATGGTATTTGGGGTATAACAAATTCTTTTTCCCTTACCTTTTAAAGTCGTCTTAGCTACTACCGGGTTATGGTTAGATTGATATCAATATTTAAAACGCACGTATGAGACACCATCACTTCGTTCAGGATCACAAAACGGTGAAAACGGTTGGCCAATTATACCCCGCTTTGCACGCAAGCACACGTGCAAAGCGGGGTATGATTGGACAACTGTTTGCACCGTTTTGCGATCCTGAACGCAGGGTAGAGTATATAAAATATCCTTCACTCAGATAAATTTTGAATATATAGTCAAGATAAATTGACAAACGAAAATATCTATTACTGCCCCGTGTTCAGGATGACAAAACAGTGCGAACAGATTGCCAAGTACACCCCGTTTTGCACGTGCACTTACGTGCAAAGCGGGGTATAATTGACAATCAGCTGCACCGTAATATGACATCCTGAACACTAGGCTGATCTTTTCGTATATTCAAAATCGCAAATCATCATACTATTTAATATACTAAAATAGTAAAAGTTCAACGTCTTCAATATAGGTACTTGTCAAAGATCAATGCCTATGTCAATAACACGTGGTCTGTAACCAACCAATACCCCGTAACTGTAGTTATGAGGTTTTGGTTGCCCACAGGTGCCATGCGCTTACCATACCATGGCATCCACCGTCAGGACAGCATAGTTCAGACTGTACGTATTTCCGAAATGAAAACATGACAGACCCAAACCAGAGTCACACTATCCGCCGACACATAATTGAGAGAGAGTATCACCGAACCGTATTGTTTTGAAATCCATTTATTACATGTAAGAGACTAGTAGCTACGATCTTGACAAGCTAAACTTCTAAATTTAACCCGTAACCTTGAAATTTGAGCATTTTTCTCTCAGAGAGCACATTTACTCATGATGGAAAACAATCGTGCCAAGTTATTATAAAATCCATTCATGAATGTATGAGTAATTGTCCGGAAATAACTGACTGACGGACGGACGGATGTACTAACGCATCCACACCGAGTCGTCATTGTTACAACTAAGTCTGGTACACCATCCAGCGGGTTCGACAAACATACTGGCAGAATATTGATAGTGTATGGATCACTATAGTTACCCAAACTTTCCGCCAAGTCTCCTTCTATTTCGCGACTACCGTTGAAAAAATCTACCAATTCATTTGAAAAGAAAATTCAAATGAAAGGCAACGTAAACTATGGTCTTTTCAATCGACCATGTGTATTGAGAGTCTATTTTGCATTGAATGAAGTACTTCACATTTTTGTTAAGGTTAAGTCAACGGAGGATTAGGATAAATGTAAGCTGACCTCTTAAGAACATAAAAATAAGTCAATTAAATGTGGTTTTGTCCCTTTTCTTATTCATATTTACCGTCATTGAATGCTACCCTAATTTTTGAGAATATCGATTGCTTTTTTTCTAAACTCACCAAATATACTTACACTTTTCACTTTTGATAGGGATCGAACTCCTTCGAATGTTAAAAGGAATTACTAAAAGATATATTAAAATATGTCGAAGTTTCTACATAAAATGTAAACGACGACCTAGACGAAAGCAATTGCTTGCCCCCCCCCCCCCCCCCCCCCCCCTTCCAAAACAGGGCTATTAAGTGAACCATCCTTTCAGGAGAAAATAAAATATTTCCTCACTATAATCTCATGCCGAGCTTGGCTAGCTCAGTTGGTAACTGCTGGGCTGTCAATCCTGGGATCGCAAGTTCGAGTCGCGGCTCGGCAAACTTTATCAGACATAGCGACAAACGTCATGTGTCTCCTTCAAATGGGCGAACGATAAGCGAGATGGGCAGCTGGTGGCTCGGAAATAAAAGGAACCCATGGGTAGGTGCACAAGCCTCTAAGATATAACTGCAATAATGATGAGAGTGGCTTTAAGCCCAAGTCAATCAATAGACTTTTATAGTGTGAAAATATTGACATTACTTGACCTTTATGCAATGAATAAATTAACCGACGAATACATTTATCATCGAGGGTCTCCACAAGCTTCCGAAAAACATCGTAAATTCGTGTAGTGTATGGGTTTTTTTAAATGTTTGTATAATGTAATAGTTCCATTGCAAACTGTTCGACTGTGTGGTCGAGAGGTCTAGTCTGATGACTACAGGTGCAGGGGTCATGAGTTCGAATCTGCTTTTACCCCACTGTTTTTCTTTTTTTTCTGTTAGTCCCAATTTGACTAGTAATCTCGTGTTTGAATGACAATAATTGTTTTGCACAGTCCGTTTCATTTATCGCATTCTATCTCCTGAACTCAAATATGGAAAACACAAGACGCTGTCAAAGGGACTAAAAAGCAAATTTGGTTGAAAATCGAAGATCTATGTGGGATAAGTAACTTGAGTCTCGGAAGAGTTGTCGTTGTAGAATTCGTTAGAGAAAAACCAGGCATCCATAGTTAAGCGTTTCTTCTCCCGTAGTATGATCGAAAAAATTGAAAAAGAGGCGTTAACCCCATTCAAACAAATAAAAAAAGAAACTAACGGGGAAAACAAATAGTTAATAACATACCACAAATCTCTTTGAGAATCGAGTGATATTCAACATTATTCAAAAGAAAAAAATGTATTGGAACCTAGAGGAAAAATAAATATGCTGTCATAGTGACTCGAACCACTGTCTTTCGTCTTCGGAAGTTTTAATCCTTCCACGTGCAATGACAAGTATCTACTCATCTCAATGTCCTTAAATAGATCATATTATGAAACTTGGTTCACGAAATTAAACGAGACATAACGGAGATACCATGTGACAATCAGTCTAGCATGTAATGTATGCTAATAGAGGTCACGGTCAGTCATGTCAATGATTTTATACTATACCTTACAATTATAGCGGGCGCATATTAACTTGAACCTAACCTTTATGCAGAATAAATAATTAGGCACATGAATAAATTCCGAAGATACTTCGGCACGTGGGGATCAAGCATAGACATTCCGTTATACTGCACAAATTTCAGGTGGAGTTAGTAGTTTACCTATATACGGGGGCGCCTAGTCATGTATAGACCTGCAATTTCAAGTGAGTGATCAAAGATCAATTTTACATTGAAAATGATAGGAGATAACGGTTTCTTGGACCTCACTCTTTGTTGCGGAACTATAGCAGACGATTCGATTTCATAAACAATTATTGCGACTGAGAGGGGATTCCATTTAATTTTCCATTCAAAACACATGAATTGCAATTAAAGAAATTTGAAAATTCATATTTTTCTCACACGCATCTAAAGATTTTTAAATAAGAAACTCGATTTATGTATTGATTCACTAGTTCATGAGGGTGACCAAATAACGCCGTTACAGTGAACAGCATGTGCGATAACGGGTTAACTAAGCTAACACGTGCACTCCAACTTTACGTTTGGATTTCGCAGATAAGTCGTGTTTTGCCGAGGAGAAACGACCGGTATTTAATTTATTTAAATTTCAAAGGCCAGGTTTAGGTCAATATGCTTCCACTATAAACAACATAGTTCTACGATTTTTCAACGGTATATTCAGCAATCGATTATCCTAACTTCTGCCTTCTAAATTCAACAGCTAGTGCTGTGTTTAGGTAAAATGTTCGTAAACGCATGGAAAATTCACTGAAATTGTTTGTGAGTATACGTGCAATGCGGGATACATTTGTCAAACGTTTCGCACGCGTTTTCACCTCGAACGTATGTCGGCCTCCGAAGATTGAGGGGATTACGTCTTTGTCTCTCAATAAAACCCTAAGTTGTGGGTACTCATTGGAATCGTCTTAACAAGACGATTCAAATGAGTACCCACAATATAAGATTTGTGAAAGTTAAGTTGAAATATTATAATTTGAAATCAAAAATGACCCCCTCCATCTGTAGCACTGTATTATAGATAATGTGTGGGCGATATTATAGATGGATTCAGCATCATTATATCAAAATTATTTCAAACGAAAAATGTTTATAAAACATTTATGTCCCCGATAAGAGCATGTCGATGGCCTATTCTTTATCAACTAATAAAGGACATTAACTAAAAAAAATAAAAAAAATACGAGTTTAGTTATGATTCTCATGTTCTTTCACAAAATAAGATCTATCCACCGTTGAAGTTTCATGATTATATCTTTTCGAGATATGCTCAAAAAAGGTCTACGAACGGACGGACGGACCTACCTATCGACAAGTGCAAAGCAATATAGACCCTCTTCGTCGAAAGGGGGGGGGGGGGGCATAATAATGATAGTCCTAGGGTGTCACATTTAAACGCCCAACAAAAAGGGTTTTATTTGAATTGATTTTACAATTAACCATAAACGTAGCTCAACTACCGTAATTTATTTAAATTGTCATCCTAGTTAACTATTCATCAAATATAAACACATACTAAACATACATACTATTTTTCTGTGTGATGAATGGATTTCAGAGTTATTCACCAGTGATTTGTCATGCAAAATGGAGCCCCAAAGGATTAAATATAAGCTTTGTTTAAAAAAAATACCAGTTGAGGTCAACCAGGCTTTGTAAATTGAAAAAAAAAGAAGAAATTTTGTAAGGCAGAATGACTAATCTAGATTAAAAGGATAACAGCAAATGATAATTTTCGATCCTTGCCAGTCTGCGCAGTTTGCGCGGGCTAAAAATGGTCGACATTTTACGCACAGCATACAACTGGTCCCCTATGCCCTTTTTCCTCCGAGGCTGACAAAGAACGGGGTAACCCTCACTACTTATGACCGGGAATCTCGATTCTAGTAAGCTTGCGCACTCCGGACAATCTGCATTGGATCTACATGAACTTCCCCTCCAGAAAGATCGAGCTAATTTCTATTTTCTACAGGGATCCGTCGTTGAAGCCCATTCATTGATGACGTCAAAAAACGTCAGTTATATGACTCCGAAGCGCACAAATATCGTTAAAAACGTTTTTAAATCGTACTGCGAAGCAGTAGATTTATATCTACCGTTTTTCAGAAATCCACTCTGTTTGACCTAGTACATTTTTACCATTATCTTCTGAGCAATGTGTTCAAACCAAATTATGTGTTTTCAAACACCGAAGAAACGGCCTTTTCAGTCACAATCTACAAACTTTGTTTATACCTTATTTACTTTTCGACAAATAGAGAAGAGGCTAATACAAAATTTGATGTAATTTTCGCTTTTAGTAATTACCAGTTAGTATTTTCAGTGTTTATAACAAGATTTTCGGTTGAGTAAAGGAGTTGAAACGTACAATAGATTAACTGTATAATTAATTTGTAGCACTTACAATATTACTGCTCTGAACTTTCTCGAACGGTCATTTACCAGTTGTAGGGCTGACAACCAATCAAATTCTGTTATTAAATTCAGACCACGTGTAAATTCAGATGGACATCGTCTGCTCGAAATGTGTCAATTAACTTGTTTGTCATTAGTCAATAGTCGTCTGCACTCAAACAGGGAGCGTGGGAAGTTTACTTTTTTTTCGCATGTGTTAACAAATAGAAATAATTTTGTAATTTTGAAATATTTGATTTCAATGAGCACTCTGATCACGCTCCAATCCTATTTTCATTAAATTCAAATTTGAGTATGAAGAAAAATTATTCAACAACAAATAAACCGACAAAAACATACGATAAACTCATATAGGATAGCAGTAAGAGCGATCTATTTTTAGAACAACTCATGAATAATCATAGAGTGCTGCTAGATTTAATCGATTGGTCAGAAACCAAAGATATAAATAGCATAGTTGGCGATTTCACGTGTTTCTTGAGGGAAAATGCATTTACAGTATTTGGGAAAACCCAATGCTTGAAATACAAACATGTTGGTAATCAAAATTGTAAATAGTTTAATGAAAAATGTTTGTTGCTAAACAGGCTTTTAAACTCTATAGAGAGAGGAATAATATTAACAGACAAGCTTTTAGCTTGGCGCGTGCTCATTATAACAACGTAAAAATCTGCTAAGAAATAATTTAGACTAGCAGAGGGCTATCGAATCAGCAAAATTTCAAAATCGGACCCACGAGGTTGGATGAGCTGGCGATGTCCTCGAAAAGATGGATTGTTAAGACAAAAAACTCACAAATTTAAAGATTTTACCAACTCTTATTGTCCAAATTTGAGCCCTTTTGATTAGCG
Organism: Fragum whitleyi; assembly: GCA_948146395.1. Taxonomy (NCBI): domain Eukaryota; kingdom Metazoa; phylum Mollusca; class Bivalvia; order Cardiida; family Cardiidae; genus Fragum; species Fragum whitleyi. The sequence continues at coordinate 27,394,221 of OX411550.1, read as the reverse complement.
AACTATTGCACTATCCCAGCCTCTCAATGATGTACGATTTACAGTGCTGACAGCACTTTGATTTACTTATACCTTTCTTCCAATTTGTACGTGCACTGGTTTCCCGATCAGAAAATATTTCTAAACCCGGAGATCTTATTCTTTTACTAACCCGTTACAGATAATGCAAAACGCCGATAGGACAAAATTGATTCAGTGGTATGTTAGAGGTTTTGTCAACCTAACTGTGAAAACCATGAAACGTAGTCGATGCATTTTTCGAACTAATTTTGCCGACTCTTCGACTTGAAAATATATCGGAATACAGATAAACCACAGGCACTTTCATTCAGGATTTTTCACTACTTTCATATCTCTCTATAATAAATAATAGACAAGGTAGTGCAGTCGCCATGTTTAAGAGAACGGATGTTTTTTACAAGCATCGTTGGCTTCCGTCACAGGACGTGTTTACTCGTGAGAATCGAGAACCAAAATGCTTGTAAAAACATCCGTTCCCTTAGAAAATGGCGACTGCACTACCTTGTCTATTATTTATTATAGTGATATAAGGTTGTTATCAAATCCTGAATCCAAGTGCCTGTGAGATAAACAACGCAAAAACTTTTCTATGGCTTCTTTCTAGGTTGATTGTTATCCCATATCTTTATTTTTAAAGTAGTGAAAATATATACTTAAGTATTATAAAAAATCTTACCGTTATATCGAAAATAAATCCATTTATATACACAGACAGTGTAATGATACTTTTTATGAAAGTTTGATAATTACGAAACTATTTGATATAACACACACGAGTTATTGATGCATACTAAATAGGCGTGTCGTAAGGACGAAATTGCTCGTGCCCACTATTGGGTAGACTGTGAATAGACTGGTCCCACTGTCGACTATCATAAAAGCCGACAGGTAGTCACCAAATTACTGTCACACGGTATTGGCTTTTCAATATTTGATGACGTACGCGCACCTAGCACTTGTGATTGGCTAATGAATTGTTTGTAAACAACAAGTCAGGAAGGGGCGCCATTTTGCCTTTCGCGTAAGTTTGTTTTTTAAGTTATGTCCTTAAAGAAAGTATACATTCATAAATAATCGATATCACCCTAAAGTTTTTTCGTCAGTATGTAATATTTTCACACATAGATTAATGAATAAACGCCATTATCGCTTTAACCTTGTAACGGACCGGAGCCTCGTTTTCATTTTTATAGACTAGAAAATCTGAAAGGATAGGTCTCTAGACTATGGACGAAGAAATTGGTGTATACCTGTCGGCTTCATACATGAGTCGACAGCAGAACCAGTCTAGACTGTGAAAAGAGTGATTCATAATTTATCTATTATATAGATGTAGTCGTAATATAAAACCCTTTTCAGTTTTACGTGAATTCCATGCACAAACCCTTGACAAGAGAAAATGGAGGATTGTCATGATCGTGAATCAGATTACAGTCGATATTGTTCGAGCGACCACGTGTATCAAGTGGTGTATTAAGTGACCAATTTTATTAAGCGGACACCATAAAAACTCCCTTGCCTTAAGCAAAATCTTGGAAAAAGACATTCTTAACGAAAAACTGGTTATTATTGAATCTAATGTTGTTTGAGCCAATTAGAATCGTCTTATTAAGACGATTCTAATGGGTTCAAACATCATAGGATTCAGTACAACTTGACCGACAATCTTTAAATGCTATCAAAATATACTGTCATATTCAGCATTATATTTTGTATTTAGCGACCATTCCCATGAACGACCGCTTTTTGGTGGTCCCCTAAGTGGTCGCTTAACACAAGTTTTACTGCAAGAATTATGAAAGTTCTGTGTTCTTCGTCTCACTTATTTGGTTTGTTTCGAAAAAAATAATAGAACTCGTTGTGTGAGGTTGTTTTCGAATTTTGTTTCTTTCAAGTGCGTATCGACATTTTAATCTCAAACTGAAATCATTTTTTTTTTTCATTTGAAGAGCAAAATGTCGAAAATGCAGCCTGATTAATGCTGTAAAGAAAATATTTGGCTCGCCTAATGAACCAAATAATACTAGGAACCTAACGCCGGGGATTTGAAGCCAAAAGATATTTTGATTTCAATATTATTCGACTTAAAATTCATGAGAAGATTCCGGACCAACCCTATCAGGGCGTGCACGTTTATATTTTTTTTTATTCTACTGAACAATGTTCGCGATCGGCAATTGTGCCCGCTTGCAGGCTTATTTGAACTAGGGTTCAACTTGTTTTTAACGTTTGAGCCAGACAGTAACCTTAATGCGCTTAAAACAGAAATTAGAGCCTTTTCTTTAATGCTTTTTGGTGGTTTATCGAGAAATAACGGTAGATTATCACTTGATAATATCACCACAAAAGCAGTGAAATTATCAAAAACTTATACCCTGCTTTTGTGCATTTCATCTTATCTGACGTCATCTTTGCGGGGCGAAATAAGTGACGTCACAATGAACGTTGCATAGCAATCACGTGCAAACTGACGCGCTTTACGAAAATATATCCTAGAAATATCACATTTTGTCTCATTTTTGCATTAAAGAAATAGAATAATCGTTTGTTTTCTGAGTAAAACTCCACCACTCGTGGAAATATAGCTTAGGTTGTTCACTCAATGAAATATAAATCTATCTAACACTGAAACAAACGAGTATCCTCTATATGTACACTTGTTCATACCATAAAGTCCATTTACAAATATTATCGAATTCTTTGAAACATTCAGAGGTTTATTATATAGTCATTAGAAAGTTTCCTTTTGAAACGGGCCTGATCCGTTGGAAAACATGGAAAAGGAGCCTTATGGATTTTTATGCAAAATATTCTCGTTTACAAGATCGAGTTCACAAACATTATCGAATTATCTTGAAACTGTTCCATGATCATTACTCAGTAAAAAGAGCTAATTGATTCTTGCTAAAACAATTGTATCTAGGAGAAAGATGCTCGGTAATTGTTACATGAAACACTCGCATGACGAAAAGCTTCAAAGTCGAAGGAGAAAGACAACGTGACAGAACGAGTTGGCGAAATAAAAACCCCTTTACAAAATCACAATGATTTTCTTCTTCTTTTTTTCCCCCATTTTATAACGTAAATTATTCAAGATAAAACAAATTTAACTGTAAACAACACCCTGAGGTGTTGAACTCGAATTTATGCCCATTCGGTATGTGAGATACTCTCCGTGCATAGAAAAGACCCCAGGAAATGTGTAATGTGAAAATTAGGTAGAAAATTACCACAAAAATTATATACTGAACCCATGTTTTGAAAAGAGATCTCAATAGGGAATAATCACATGACCTCACTTAATTCGTAATTCACTGCGGTTTTAATCCCTCTTTTCGCGTCAAGAGAAAATAATGAGTTTTCTACAAATAAGGCGATCGTTTACTTGTATGTCGTCTTTGCCTAAGAATATTTCTGTAATCGAAAAGGAAAATTTGCTGACCTTAGGATCCATCCTGGTATTTCTAGAACAATTCATACATGTAATTAAGCAATGTGGGTAATAGGTTTTTTTATTCATGTAAGTATGATACAAAACCTAATTACCAAATGGTCTCTTTCCATTATTTCTGGTCAGTGGCGAATGTCGGAGAAGATACTTTATAAATGTGATCCGTAAAGCGAAAAAGGGGCAATCTAGGTAGTACGTAAATGGTCGACCCCAGTCAGACTGTGTGGACTGCGCAGACTGATATAAGTCAAAACATTTCGAACTTGACTTGATTGTCTGAATCTGAAATGACCATTCTTCCTCAGCGTGGAATAATTTTTGAAATGCAACATCTAGTTACCCTTGCTGGATTTGTTTGAATCGGGGTTTACACCGCTTTCAACAATTTTTCACATATATATCGTGCCGGTAGAGCACCTAACAATGGATTCCAGGAATTTTTCACACCAGTTCTACCATTACATTCTTTCCTAGCCTCAAGCTGCTATACCACATAGGTCTAAGATTATCGACCCATTGGTTGAAGACAAATCGAGGGATCAGTGCAACACTTTTGTAAGTGCCTAAATATCAATAGGCACTTACAATAGTGTTGCACTAATCTCTCGAAATAGTCTGAAAGAATGAGTGCCGCGGTCGGGGATCCTGGGACCTCTAGATCGACAGTCCGACGGGCTACCAACTGCGCTATGACGACGGCTCCCATATACTGGAACCACTATCTTTAAATATTCTTGTTATGAAGTTCCCAGATGGTCTTATTTCGCGAGACGGGTCACACATATGTACACGTTTTTACGTACTTTATAATAAACCATTTGATGTGTAGCAAAGGCGTAACTAGGAAATTGAAATTTATACGCACTAAGAAGGCGTCCAACATAGAGTACATAGGATAAAGGCGATATGTGACTGTGACAAAAGATGAATGTCCTCCATCCGCCTCCCTTTTCCATAATTTGAACGTTGGTGAATCATCAAAACATCATAACAACAGCTTGAATAAGCTGTAGTTTCGATGTTATTATCATTCATCAACGACATTTTTAGAAAGAGGATTTATTTCTATTACGCACTTGCGTTAAGTGCATAAAAGTAGTTACGCCCTTGTGTAGGCTCAGGATGTAATGGTCGAAGTTCTTCCGACCGCATCATGCTACTTTTATGGAAAGATACTTAAGAAAAGTTTCTTCGCTCGGTAGATCTAAAATAATTATTCTTCCTGTTTTAGAAGTCATGAAATAAGAATCCCTGTTAAGAGTAAAAGAAAAAAAGTATGTCTATTAAATGTCTTTCATTTAAGGTATTTTCACTTCCCTGTGAGAGCATTTTGTCGTGCCCTTGGTGACGAACATTCAACCTACCGAGAAAATTTGATTGAATGGATTTTAACGCCGCTTTCAACATTTTTTCAGTTATATCGCGGCGGCTGGAGCACCTTACAATGGATTCCTGGTATTTCTATCACCAGTAAAATTATCACATCCTTTCCAAGCCTTCAGCTGCTATCTCACATAGGTCTACGATTATAAACCCATTGGTGAGAGACAAATAGTCGGAAAGTATGAGTGCCGCCGTGGGGAATCGAACTCGGGACCTCTAGATTGGCAGTCCGACGCGCCCTATCGAGAAGAAACTATCGATTGGATATCCCTCGACTCATGAAGATGTCGCGCGAGAGACGGTGATTTAAACGTACTTTAAATATAGTAGATTCTACCATTTAATCAGTAAGGCTAGCCTATCGAAACGTTTTATCATGCTATGAAGCCTGTATCGACTGATTTCCCCTGCCTGTTATCATAAAATGATACCAGACAGTCTATTGAATAATTTGCATACAATTTCACCTGAATTTCTTAGATTTTTTTCATAGTCTATCATAATCCAGTGCTGAAAAATGGCTGAATGATAAGTATAATTAGTAAGTGTCTTCAAATAATATGTATAAATGAAGAAGCTGTATTCATAAGAAATGGACATCTGCAAAACTTGACTTACGCACAGACAGACAGAGATTATACCATTCCAATATACGTCCACCTTCATTGGCGTTTAAAAAGGTCTCTTCTGGTTATGAATTGAAGAATTTCATATAATATATCTAATTAGTGGCCTATAGCTAATTTACGACTGAAAACATTTTGAAAGGTCAAGACTATCTTGTACAAATCCTCTTGTACGCAAAATGAAAAAAAGGCCAGTGGACAACAAGAGAATATGGAATTAACTGTATTCAGATGACAAGAGAGACAAAAACAGGGGTCAGTGCAACACTATTGTAAGTGCCTATATATTAATAGGCACTTTTAATATGACCTACGGTGCGGAATGAAATAACCCCGTTGAATATTTTTGTTATTACACAGGTGTTATTTCATCAGTGGAATAACTATGTAAATGAGCCCAGAGTTAATAACAATGCTATTTTTTTAACCGCGAAAATGACGTCATAATGTACATATTGTGACGTCAGTTTTAAACGTCGCTAAATGTTTTGCGGAAAATTGAAATGTTGAATTTTAATAATTTTGACAATATTTCGCACAAAATTGGGTCATATTATAAATTGAATATGAAATTTGTGCACATCAAAAACCGAATTCATAAAACGAGTCATCTATAAACAGATAAAAACTCGGCGTAGCCTCATTTTTATCTGTTTATAGATGACTTGTTAAAAAAATTCGGTATTCAATGACCACTCATTCAATATCCTCTATTTACGATAGTGTTGCACTGACCCCTCGAGATAAATAAATTCATGACCTCCATTGATGTCATCAAATTTTTATTATGTATAATTTCAATTAACAGAAATGTTTATCTCAACATTTTTTATTGTGTACATACATAAAACAAAGTGTTTCACCATTCTGATATAAAACAATCAGGAATTTGACCGATAGTTTATAGAGAAAATTAAAAAAAAATGGTTTTGCAAATAACTTGATTCATTCTATGCTTCTGTTTTCAAGCAAAGTTTTGTTTGTCTCTCTCATCTTATCTCCAATGTTGTATTTATTGCTAGTGTGGCTAAAATAGGCCATTTCATAAGGTAACAAGGAACCATTTTTAACCCCTATACAGTAAGGCCTTGAATTTGTTAAGGGACTACTTAATAAAATAGTTCATGATAAAAATAATAAGGGTAGTTTTATAAGAATATAAAGATTGTCACTTAAGTCTTACTGAGTCCTGTGTTTTTTGAACCCAATTGAATCGTCTTAATAAGACGTTTCTAATGGGTTCCAATTAAATAAGTTTCAATACCAAATAATTTTTTAAATAATGTCCTTTTTCTGGGATTTTGCTTATGGTGAAGGGACTTTTTTGATGGTCACTTAATAAAATTAGTTGCTTAATAGAGGTAGTCACTCAAGCAATATAAACTGTACTGCTGATCTTAAATTTTGCTTCAAATAAATTACTCAAATTGAGACATTCCACCAAGTCTTTCTTGTGTATTTACCATAATAATCTAGTATAAATAAGAAAATGTAAGCTAAGATCAGACTGCACTACTGTGCAGGCTGATCTTAGTTTATAATGTCTGCCAAAGCTTTGTGTAAGCAGGGCTTGTGTTTGACCCTTAAACCAGGGTTATGACTCCCAAAAATCCCATTTTGATCCTCAAAAATTTCCTGCAGGGAGTCATTTTGACCTTATGAAATTCCAGTGGTGCAATCTAAGCAACATAAAAGATTATATAGATCAATTGTTTTCTTCATACTATTACAAAAGATCTATATAAATGATACAACATAAACAATATAGTGTGTCTACACTTTATTGTTTATGTTTTTTCAGTTATATAAATTACTGTAGAGATTGATAAGTTTTGATGTTTTGCTCTTTTTTGACCCCTTCAAAACCAATTTTGACCCCCAGAATTTTATGGTCAAAGGGTCAATGACTCCCTAATTTAAAAAGCTAGCACGAGCCCTGGTAAGGCAGGAAAATACTGTAAACAGCATCAGAACAGTTAGCCTCAAGTAATGAATCTACATTGACATACAATTTCTATCTATTAAGAATAATCCAACTGAATTTGATAAGTCAGGCAAAGAAAAGGGGACCATCTAGTATTGTGCAAAGTGTCGAGTCTAGTCAGCCTGCGAGGACCTCCTAAGCTGACTACAAGCAATTATTATTTGCACTTGGTTGATTTTCTCAATCTACAATGGCCATTTTACATTCTTTATAAGTTTTTTTTGAAATGCTACCTTCAGTTGACTTATATTTTATGGAGTTCACATATGGTCCTTATTCGTGGAACAAGTTATGAATATGACTCTGATTTGTCTTTTTGTATTTGGTTTTGCTCTTTTTTGACACTCTTTCAGTCATGTCACAGAAGCTGGAGCACCTAACAACAAATTTCTGGTATTTCTCACACCTGAGCAACTATTACATACTTTCCTAGCCTCCAGCTGCTATCCCATATAAGTCCATGATTATCAGCCAATTGGATGGAGACAAATAGTCATAATAGATGAGTGCTGCAGTCCGGGATTGAGCCAAGGGTCTTTTCTAGGCCAAAGATGAATAATTCCTTTATATACTGGATAACCTTTTCTATGAAATTACTTGCTATATAGTTTGTCATTCAGAACCCCTCCAGCCAATCTATTTTAAGACCGTAGATTGGTCAAAGGTGTTCCTTATGTATAGTTTGTGTTATTTTGTAATTTCAACAAGAGGCTCAGGGGTACCAGAACTGCTCTATAGATTGAACTTTAAATACTTTCACAAACAAACCTCTTTTTCTTAAAACAAACTTAAATACAAAACAAGAGCACATACTACCTACAGGTGCAAAGCTCAGCTGCTGGTGTTGGATAAAACAAAAATTGCAAGTCAAAAAAAGATGTGTTTGTGAAACACAAATGCCCCCGTAACAGCATTTTTTTTCAAAGTTTGACCTTGACAGATGACCTTGACCTTGTCACATGACCTTGACTTTGGTACCAGCGGATGCAGATCATTGAGATCTATCATCATGCCAAATATTAGCTTTGTATCTTAAATAGGCTTGAAGATATTGGCAAGGTTAAGTTTTTGGGTTAAGTTTTCAGACAGACAGACAGACAGACAGACAGATGGACAGACAGATAGACATGAGTAAAACAATATGCCCCCCGATCTCTCGATACGGGGGCATAAAAAGGGGCATGACTCTTACAAAAAAATTCTCAACACTATATCATAGGAAGTTCACATGGTAAGTTTCATTTGATTTGGCAAAAGGGTTATGGAGAAACGGACGGACGGAATTATGGACAGACGAAGCCGCAGCTATATGCTCTCCCTTTGTAGAGCATAAAAATTTATCCTGTATATCCCTGAATATCAGAGTTTTATGATTCCAGTGGATACAACTTGCAAAGAAACCATTCTATATGGTAGAAAAATAGTGACAAGCAATTTCTCCATTTTCAATAATATTTTCCTATGTACAGATGTACAGAGCCAAATGAATATATGATCCCAGTGCTATACATGTAAGGGTTCATTAGAACACTCTCTCAAAATGTTGTCCCAGGTTTGGCTGGGGTTGTGGTCTCGATGCCTGCTGTTTTGGTCTACCCTGGGGGTGTCTGGGTGGGGCTAGATACTCAAACATGGACGTAGATATCTGGGACAACATTCGACTCAGATCCTGTGGCGCCGGGTCCTCCCAGAAAAAGTCATGGTTTAACGCCGAATCAGCATCTACACGCTTTGAGGGATCCAGGCACAACAGTTTATCCAATAGATCAAGGGCATATTGATCTCTCACATACGGCTTCAGTCTCTCTCTAACCTTTCTCTTATGTCCATCAGGTATCTCTAACTTGGAATACAGTTCTAACTTGTCGCAATTCGGCCAGATTTCAGGTTTGATCGATCCACATAACTGACTAATTAGTTTAAGCTGATCTTGTTCTGTTTGTCCTTGCATGATGGGTGATCGTGTCCACATTTCCGCCATGATACACCCAGCACCCCAGATATCTATAGGCGGACCATAATTCCTCTCACCGAGCAGCAACTCTGGAGGTCTGTACCACAAGGTCACCACTCGATTAGTGTATTTACAAATATGACTGAGGGCCCTAGCTAGTCCAAAATCAGCTAGTTTTAACACACCATGTTTTGTGATGAGGATATTAGCAGCTTTCATATCCCTGTGTAGTATTTTGTTTGTATGTATGTAATAGAGTCCGTTCAACAACTGTTGCATGACCTTCTTGATCTCTCCGAGTGAAAACTTTACGTTTACGTTGCTCAGTAATCCAGCCAGATCATGTTCGCAGAACTCAAAGATCAGGTAAAATGTACTTTTGAATCTGTTGTAAGGTGTAGCTGAAAATACATGTTCGAATTCATTAACAGACTGCAACATTCTACGCAGGTTCAAATTCTAAGGAAAATGCAGACAATAATTTAGGATTTCAAAATTGAGGGATCAGCGCAACACCAAATAATAAATTTATAGGCACTTTTGCACTGCCCCAACAAAATGTCTTTTTTTATATTGAAAGCATTGTGGCCAATAAAGAAATTGTTTCAATTTCAACATTTTTTTCATCAAAACTTGTGTTCAGGGGCTTCAAATCGATACTTGTATATTTATTAGAATCAGTTTTACAAAATTCTGAGCCTGTCATGATTCGAAAGAATAATAATCCTAGATTGCTGAACAAGTAAAATGTACTTTTGAAGCTGTTATTAAACATGTCTGGAAAAATTGTTTGTATCATTACTTGATATTTAGATAAAAAGGGGAAATGCAAATCTAAAACAGTTATGTCTAAACAAAACCCTGCTTTGTGGGTACTCACTTGCAAGTACCAATAACATAGGACAATGCAAATCTAAAACCATTATGTTTGGTAAACATACAAGATCAATTTACATGATAGCATAATCACATTACAATACTTTGGTTCTGCTAATAAAACAACTGCTTTACAGGATATTTCTATGTCATAACAAACCTTTTGTTCTGCAAATCTCTATCAAGTTCACCACATTCTCATTTTTGAGAAGCTGTAAAATTTTGATTTCTCTTAAAGCTGTGATTGGAAACTGAAAACAAAGAGAAAAAGTTCAAAACTACAGGATATTGCACAGGTGGTCATTGAATATCGAATTTATTAAATTGTCTATAAAAAGATACAAACAAAGCTTTGAATTTTGATATTCTATACATAATATGACCTTAATCTTTGTGACAAATCAAGTAAATTCCAGAAATTTATTAATTAAGGTTATTCCGCAACACTTTTTGCAAATTAATAACATTAAATGCATTTTGATGTAATTTTTGCAATGAAAATATATATTATTATTAAAAATTTCAAACAAGAGGACCATGATGGTCCTAGATCGCTCACTGGAGTCTCTTTGACCCCTGGGACATCACAATGATTAAATAGGCAGATGTCATGGAGATGATTTCTACATAAGATCTATACTATGGAATGTTTTCAGCCAAGAGCACAAAGAATATGTCTTTTCAGTCTTTGATTCTATGTAAAAAGGGTTGTGCCCAGGTGAAGCCCAAATATGACCCCAGGGTCTTGATATGTACAAACTTGGTAGAGGTCTACTAGATGATGCTACATACCAAATTTGAAAGCTCTCAGCCTTCTGGTTTCAGAGAATAGATTTTTGAAGATTTTCCTATTCTAACCCTTTTTGTTAAGGGTAAAGGGAAAGTTAAGGGCGGATTTCATTTATTGAGAGCTTGACCCAAGGAACATCCCTGCCAAGTTTTCGACAAGATTGGCCCACTGGTTTAGGATTAGAAGATGTTAAAAGAAAGGTGATCTAAAAAGGATGACCAAAGGAACATTCTGGTAAAGTTTCATAGAAATTGGCCCAGTGGTTCAAAAGGAGATGTCATTCAAAGATTTTAGGCTCAAAATAAGCTGCACCCTGCCACACCCATACTTATTGGCCAATCAAAATTTCACAAACAATTTTTCATTGAAATGGGCCCAGTGGTCCAGGAGGAGTTGTGGTTCAAAGATTTTGGGCTCAAAATAAGCCCCGCCCTGCCACGCCCATATTTTCGAGCCAATCTAAATTTTATGAACAATTTTTGAAAAGGGTCACCCAAGAAAAATTCTGATAAAGTTTCATTGAAATGGGTCAGACAAGAAAACTTCTGGTAAAGTTTCATTAAAATCGGCCCAGAGATTCAAGAGAAGAAGAAGTATGTAAGATTGTTGATGACAGACAATGGCCAATGCATGATGAACGATAGATGGTGATCAAAAAAGCTCCCCTTGAGCACGTTGAGCATTGAGTCAAAATAACCGCCTGAAGCCGCCCGGCTCCATTGGTAGTCTTGAAAGCAATTATGATGGTGAACACACATGCCAAATTTCATCTACAATAACAACAGAGATATGGTCAAGGTTAAAGTTTGTCACCTGAAGGCCTACGCAAAACAGCAACTCAAACAATAACAAAGTGAAGATACCCAAAGGTGTTTTTTTTTTTTTTTTTTTTGAAAACTAGAAAGCCATGAATGGCTTAAGTCGCTCCACAGGCTTGAAATGCTACAGCAAATCTAAGTGTTGACTGGATTTTTAGATATTTTGGGTTCTACCAATGTTGAAATGATTTTCAAAGTTTCCACTATATAACATACAGAGAAATGACCTCTGCCTATAAAATAAATATTTTTCATCCAATGACAATAATTTTTGGCTGCATGATAATGGGTCATCACCCAAGGATCATACCAATGAAGTTTGATTGATATCCATCTGTTAAATTCTGAGAAAATTATTTTTCAAAGTTTCCACTATATAACATATAGAGAAATGACCTCTGTCCATTAAAGACATATTTTTCATCCAATCACAATAATTTTTGGTAGACTGATGATGGGTCACACAATGATCATACCAGTGAAATTTGGTTGAATTCCATCAATTACATTTTGAGAAAATGATTTTCAAAGTTTCCACTATATAACATTTAGAGAAATGACCTCCGCCCATAAAATACATATTTTTCATCCGAACACAATATTTTTTTGTAGACTGATAAAAGGTCATTTAAGGATCATTCCAGAGAAATTTGGTTGATATCCATCAATTACATTCTGAGAAAATAATTTTAAAAGTTTCCACTATATAACATATAAAGAAATGACCTCCACCAATAAAATACATGTTTTTCATCCAATCATAATAGTTTCTAATTGACTGATAAAGGGTAACCCAAGGATCATTCATGTAAAATTTAATTGGTATCCATCGATTAGAATCTGAGAAAACTCACTTTTTACCATATTTAGAAATTAGCCACCACATTAAATCCATGTTTTTTATTGGATCAAAATTTCTTGAACAACTTTGAAAGAGGGTCACCCAAGGATCATTCCTTTGAAGTTTGGTTGAAATTCATCCAGTAGTTTCTGAGGAGAAGATTTTTACAGAAAATGTTTACGACCGGACGCACAGACATATGTACAGCCGGACGGACGCACGACGGACACAACGCCCTGACAATAGCCCCAGTGGCTTTCTGCCAGTGGAGCTAAAAAAAACCAAAAAAACCCTCAAAACAGCTGTGCTAAAAAAATGACAAGTTAAAGGATACCCATACTATCACATCCTCCATTTATACTTACACCCTCCTTTTCATTTTCCATTAAAACTTTCTTCATAGCAACAACTGCTTTTGTCTTTCTGTCTCGAGCTTTGAAAACTTCACTGAAATTAAAAAATACTCCTTACATTGATTTTTTGTAAAAATATAAAAATATAGTGTTAAGGAGAAGATAGCACTAGTCCTTGCCATGCTGAACCCATATTAGCTATAGACAAAGATTAGCCTGCACAGTCTATTCCACCTGGTTTTGCCTTATACAGTCAGTAAAATTCAATAATTGAGATTTTCAATGTTGGCTCACAATCGGGCATCTAGTGCCTTCAGCAATTTCATTTTAATGAATTTATACTGTGTTTTTTGTTCAACATTTCAAGGGTTAAAAGGACTTAAATTGAATGCTGATATAAAAAACTTCATTAATGCAGTAACATTGCTGTGAGCCTGAAGCCTCCCATATTTGAGCATCTTTAGCTTCTAATTTCACAGCTTGCCTTACTAAAGCAATGGAATTTGACCCCACTAGCTAAATTGAAAGCAGCATTAATTCAATTGCCATATTTCAGTTTGAAAAAAAAAAAAAAAAAAAAAAAGAACAAATTTTTGACATATTTCAGGTACAAGGTACCATGTTTGTAAGTAAATTGATCACAAATGAGCAGAAAAAATTTCCTGTATTGTAATAGAGCACCTTAGCATTTTACATGCCAAGTTCTAGGTCACAGGCAACATGCTATTGAAACAGACCTTAAAACATTTAGAGTTATATCTCTTTCACCTTGCAATATTTTAAAAGCCTTTTCAACAGTTTTGCTTTTGCAGCAACAAAAATAATATGCAAGTGAATTCTTATTAAAGTTATGAAAAATATGCAACACTAGAGTTAAAGCAAAACATTGACGATTTTTGTTTCAAGACTTAGACTAGAGTTCTTTAGAAAATTTAAGGCTCTAACATTGACTCATATTGATTTCTTATGACTCGGGGCTTATTCCAATTTCTTTGGGAAGATGGCCCCTGGCAATCATTTGGGAAAAAGCTATCAATAAAATGATAATATTGAGAAATCTTCAATTATTTTTATTTAGGTCATTCCTTCTAGAAAATATCTTCAAAATCATTTTCCAAAAGTTTTTATCATGAAAAGTATCAATTTCAAATAGTTAGATTTTAAAATCATGTGGAAATTTTAAGAAAATCTTTTTATTCACCTGAGTAACATTTACATAGCTGATGGAACCACTTATTTATTGGAAACTTTCTTCAAAATTGGGGCCTTTTCAATTGGGAATGGAACCTATAAAGGGCCCCTGTAATATAGCAGAAAAATTCCTGTGACTTGCTTATTTCTCATATGATTTGAGACAAAAGTGCATGTGCCCAAGCAAATTTAGAAATAAGCCTGTTTGAATAAGGGAAAGTCTAGGCTATTATAGTTCTTACTGTATGCTATTATTGGTCCTTTCTGAGGGGACAAAACGCTCATGGGAGAATTTCCATATCACAAGGCAATGGATCAAAAGTCAAGACTTTTCTGTTTTAACAGTGAACAATGATTATGCATGTAAGATTTCAAAAAGCCAGTCTATATCATTAGATCAGGTTAAAACATAAAAGCATTAATTTTACATGCTAATGGCCTTTTTAGATATGGAATTTTTTAACTGAAATGGGGGAAAAGAGTTTGTCTTCAAGATGGGAATGGGGCCAAATTTAACATCCCAAAACAGCATAAAAAGGATGTACTGACAAGCCAAATTCAAATCAATATCAATTATTCCTCTCCAGTGTCATTTATGGTTCTTGTAGAACCCCTATCATAAGTGTTTGAATTGATGTATTCTTTTTCTGGTTGACATTTCAGAAGAACTGAGGATACACATTTTGGAATTTAAGTTCAGCAGGGTTTGACACTAACTTATGTGAGTAAGGAGTCCAGCAGACTCCAAAATTATGAAAGCATAAAGTAAGGACTCCAAAATCTTATACTTGTAAGGAACTATAGTGAAAATAATTAATTGCTTGTTATTAGCAATTTCTTCTTTTCTACTAAAGATCCTGACCAATTATAGTATGCTTTTCTATCAAAATTACTAACAGATGCAGGCAAATGATATCTGCATTTTTTTAGTGTTGAAAAAATCTAAAATTTTGACAGAAGAATTGAAAAGGAAGCTGTCCCGCTTCTTTGTTTGTCAAAATGTTATTGTGTAAACACTGAAACCATCAGACTCCTAACTTACAATTTATAGGAGTCCAGCCCAGAGTCTAGGACTCCAGAATTTTTCTGGACCCTGAACCTTTCGAACCCTGTGCAAATAAATTTAGATACGTCTTATACTCCAATACTGATACAAAAATATTTAAATCTTTTATTGTGACATTTGCTTAACTTAACTGATTTCATCTTAAGAAACTTTATCAGTTGTTAGCCTGTGTTGTCCTAGGGCCAACTTATTTCTGACCCTGGGAGGGTATTGTTGCCCGCAGCATCAGAGTATCCCTCAGAGAGGCTACCAGGTCTAGACTGGTCCAAATATCGACTATCCTAGAATAGGCTATTCTGATAGTCGACAGTAAGACCAGTCAACACCCGACCGGAAAGCGGGCGAGAAATAAGTTGGCCCAATGTGATCTGACACATACCAGCTTTTGTTCAAGACAGTCATATACAAAATATCAAGGCATTTAAATAGCAAGTGTTTCTTCTGTACATGCTTTCATTAGTGAATATCCTTTTCATTCAAGACAACAAACAAAAAGAGAACTTGGGGATGAAATAAAGTCATTTTTAGAAAACATTGTCCGGGTATTGGTACAGTACGACCATAGCTATTTTTACCCGAAAGTTCCCTGGCCAATTTTTGCGAGTTTTTCGTAATTATTTGAGTCAGGACAAAAGGGAAACTGTAAATCCTCATGTCTGTTCGGCTGTCGTAGTGGTCCCCCACCACTCTTTCCGTAAGACGAAGAAGAAGCTTGCGGTTGATGCATTTTCGATGTCATTATTAGATTTGCTTTGTTTACAGTTACATCTGGGAAAATAATAATGTTCTAAACGAAGTTAACTTGGGAAACAAAAAAATGCAACATAGCAATTTTAAAATGGAAATAACTCATTATATTCATTTATATTTTCTAATATCTTTCGCCTTTTAAGTCACGATAGGAACATATTCCGAGCAAAAACAAAAACAAAAACAAAAACAGAAACAAAACAAAAAACTTTTGTTCGGTTAAATTAAATTTTATAAACAAATTCAACAAATTAAATGCAGTCGGCATGAATGAAATAAAATGTTTGTTTTTTGCTGAATTTCACCCTACAGCTGGACCCAAAATCACATATCAGGTATAATTAATAACTCGTCATTTCATACAAAATAACATATTTCGATGTAGTACTTCAGATACTCTCAACTTAATCAAGTTAATGTGTTTGGATTCGTTCCCATTAATTTTCGTTACCGAAAAAAATCGACCTACTAACCTTTTTTTTTTTTTCAAATTGAAATACAGAAGTAAACACTCATATTTTTGGCATTGTCATGGACCAAGATTTCTCTTTCGAAAGGCAAGTAACGTAATGTGCCCTAAAGTCGTCAGTGTCCTAATGTTGTCACTTATTTGTGACCTCGTTTTCTGTCAAATCTATTGAATTCAAGAAAGACTTAGGCATTAATTGATAGATTAATGTTTTTCACTTCATCTGTAGTCTTTGAGCATTCAATATCTTTTACAATAAACTGAAAAACGCCATGTGTCCAGAACTCATGTTTTTCGCACTCGAGATGGAAACTCGCGAAGTTGTTTGGGAAAGACACATGCTGTTGCGCGAAAGCTGAATGTAAACAAACCATCACGTGAACAATTTAGGGGATAACTCTGACTCTCAAATGATATATTTTTCTAAACGTATGACTTCCCTTTATAACTTGGTCATAGGTATTTACTCAATAAACTAACTTGAATTGTGATGACGACTTTAGGTCCAAGATGACGAGTTTAGGACATACATCAACTCCTCGGTTTCTAGAATCAATTAGTCAGCCCATTTAGCTCACTCTAAGAGCACCTGACTTTAAATATAACAACATTAAGTCCGATATCAAGTATTCTATTCCCGAGCAAGCACACCAGCACACTTTAATTGTCTTTCAGATGAGCTGTTAAGCCAAGGTCCTGTGTGTGATCAAGTAAAAGAACCTTGACAGCACTAAGCAGTAGTTCCATCATGTATTCTCGCATTATCTCTGGTAATAACTAACTGTCGCTTATATGGATACATGCTGCGGCAATGACCTTAAAAAAATACAAACAAACAAACAAAAACAGAAAAACACGCACTAGAATGAATTTCTCGGTGGCCTAGTGATAAAGGCGCTCGGCCATTGACACGATAAAGGCCCGCAGTTCCAGCGCTACGGTTGCTTGGGTTTGTTTTATGGACAAACCCCTTATATATAAAATAACAAGCCCCATTCAATTCATCCGCCTCTCTCTACGGGAAATTGAAACACCAGGATTGAATGTTCGAGAGCGACCCTCGAAAGGCGCTCTTCACAGTGCAGTCAAATTGAAATAAATTTGGATTAAATCATTTTCATATATACTCTTCAAAAAGAGTTCTTTGACACTGATTTAACATACGATTTTTCTGAGTTCATGTAAAAAACTTTGATAAATTTTGATTGATGTGTGGACAGTTATTAGGATGTAAGAATATCAAATGTAATTGCGATAAATTACTTGACCACGTTTCTCAATTGAGACGTCAACGTCAAATAACGTAAAATCTGAATTCTCATTCAGCACGTGCAGTTCCAGATTAACTGAAACGTATTGATAGCTCTCCATAGTGTTGTGGATGAAATGCCATTGCTTGATTGCTTTTGAAATTGAACGTCTTGGCACACGCCTGTAATGAAAACATGTCAAACGAACGGAGGAACAACGTCATAAAGTTTTTGGTCGCCACAAAACAGGCTCTATAAGACAAGCCGTTGCAAATGACTTTGATGTTTCGGGACAGGCTATCTTGTACCTATTGCACCGCTTAAACATGCCTCAGAGCGTTATATAAAGAACCAGATCAGTCTGACACTGGATAACAGGACGTCGAATGACGTAATGATATTTGGGATTTTTCAATCTAACAGCTACGTCAACGAACACTTAGGTCTCTAGTCTAAGTTGGATCTCTGGTGAGAAAGTGTGGAACCAGATAAGAGAGGCCAAGTTTTCCACTATAAGACACGTGCGACGTAACGTCCTTGATCAACGTCTCTGTTACAAATCTTTGATCAAAAAAGTTATTTTGTTTTAATACAGTGTGAAGATGCATTGACTTCACCTTCATTGATTGACTTTGCTAATACATATAGACATTTATGTCGAAAATATAATATGCATATAGATCAAATGTCAAAGAACTTTTTTTGAAGAGTACTAGTATGTGCGATAATGTCTTTCATAAATGCGTTTAAATAAACTCGAAATATGTCAATAGGAAATTAGCCCAACTATCGTTCAACTGAAATTAATCAAGAAAAGTATATGTATCCAGGCACTTTTAGTCAATTTCATAAGTTTGAAGTACAGTCCTCCCATAATTTACTACTCTAATTTGATTATGTCCAGGCATTGTTACGTCCGCTGATTTCCCAATCAACAATAGAAACCATTTGTAATTTTGATACACTTGGTAACGCCTATGGCAGTTGTAGGATTTATGTAACGGAGTTTAAACTACAATTAAGGGGGGGGGGGGTAGTCATTTCACATTGTAACCAAAGTTTTGCCGAATAACCCAGTGAAAGACTGAACACCCCATTCCCTCTGGATCCGCCGAATGCACAGCCATTATTCAGATAAAAACACGAGGTTTTCCTCCATAAACTCATTTTCTATATGAGGCAATTACATATAGAAATAATATGCCATTTCAGTTGCCATGGAAGATAAGATGGTTTATTACTCGATTGAAACAAAAAAGAAAGAAAACATGACTTTCGATTGATTTTAAAGATTTTAGAATTCTGTGATTATTTTGATAATTTTAACCTAATTTATTTTACAATGGTTTGGAAACAATTTCCTAAATTTTACATTGATCCCTCTTGATTCTGTGGATTACAGAAGAGTTCAACAGTCTCAGGGCCAAATAAAGGAAAAAGTACAATCGCCGGTATTCATACCCGATCTCGGGACTTTTTGGTCAAGGAGCAGACGCAGTAACTCTCGAATACATACGCTCTTCGAATAATACGAAAGCTTTTTGAAATCATTGCTTATTTAAATATTCAATGTTGACAAAGCTATTGATGGAATATTAATAATTGTTATCAAATTATCGTTTTCACTCTTACAAACACACATAAACGGAATCAAATAAAGATGGGAATTTAGAGAGAAGAAATGAATTTTTTAAAGGTTGAAATTGTCCTTTTTCTACGTCATCTCCTTTCCGTTTTTACGTCGTGTATTACGTAATAATTGGGATCCTTATAGGCAAAAGCAACATATCATTTTGAAGGTTTTTAAAAAGAATAGTGAAAAACGAACAGACGGTTAATAGTGCAGAAAAGTAAACTGAAAAAGAGAGAAATCGCATCCAAGTGGCAAAATCTTATTATTTTGGGATATGATTCGTCATCCTGTATCAGTTTTTACCTAAGTCGTAAACAAAAAAGCATATTTTTTCTCCTTTTCAACAGTGCTCAAATAACTGAAAGATGACTACCTTTTATAAGCATCCATTATATGATAGTTTTATACCTACAACGATATGACCCGAACTCAAACATTCCCTTTCGGTGATGAAGAGAGCGTGACAGCCCTGCGTTCAGGACAACAAAACAAAGCACATGCGAGCAATGCAGGAGATAAATAACAAAAATGTTTTCTCCGTTTTGTCATCCTGAATGCATGGCTTGTGATAGGTCTATCAATGTCGCCCGTACTTCGTTGGAATAAGAAAGCACAAGTGTGAAACACTTATTAGATATACCTTACACGGTAATGAAGACTACCATTTTTCGGATGATCGTTCGCGATTCGTTATTCTGAACGCATGACCGGATTTCATTTTGTCCCTCGTAATAATTGCCAAACCCTGCAGTTCAGGATGCAAAAACATTTGCAAACGTTTAGAAAGTGAACCTTTCTTAGCAGTCGTATGTTTCTGAAATGTTTCGCGAACGTTTTTATTTTGAATTCAGGACAATCCTGCGTGTAGGTTGACAAAATTATGATTGTTTGAAAAAAAGCCTTCCACCGTGCACGCGCAACTTCATATAAAGTTGATTTTAACAAGGCCCGCTCACAATTTTTTTTCTAGGCGAGTTGTCTACCCAAAACTGTAACGTCCCACCTTAAACACGTAACCAAGGAGACGACCCGAGTGGCGTGTCGAGACCGTCTCAAATTATGTAATGACCGACATTCATCGACCCGAACGCAAACCGTCTGTGAACATGTATAAAAGTTCGAGGCATTGCAATGAAAAAAATATGTCGGTAGAGAATTGTCTCTTAAGATCGGAGGATTATTATCCGATGGAAAACGAGAGATAGAGAGAGAAAGAAAGGGAGAGAGAGAGAGAGCGAGAGACGAATTTGTTTAGCTCCAGTTATTCGCTTTCATATGTCCACCAACGAAAATCTAACGGTCATTCAATTTTCAATATTTGGAACGTCTGCCGTTCACTACCGAAATATCGTAACTACTAAGACTCCGAATATTATTTATTTCATAATTGTCGATCTGTAAGCAAAATATCCTAACTACGGCTTTCGGTATCCTTCCTTACTTCCGATATTTCAGTCACTCGTTGTCTATTTATTTGTGAATGCCGATCGGCGACAAAAACAAAGTAACTCCAGTTAAACGAAGCTTGAGTTCTGATATTTCATTAGCTGGACGACATTTTGCCTCCTGTTTCCGCTGATTTTGAGCCAAGCTGAAAAAGAATGGCGATGATATGGGATAAACTATAATAAACAAAGTTTTTCCATCTCCTTTTTTTTTTAATTTTATTTTTCATGACTGTGCTCGGAATTCATTTGGGCCTTGGACTTGTTATCTGAAAATAGAAAATTAAGATGGTTGAATTAAAAAACATCATCCCCAAACTCGTTTGAGTAGAACTGATTCTATGCTGCATGCTTTGAATATGGCATTGTTTTAGTGAAAATGTGTAAAGAGGAACACAGGTTTTGGATTGTTCCTGCTCCGCATTTTCGTTCAGGGTTATCTTTTTAAAAGTTTCTTCCATGAGGTATGCATATTTTCTTGATGCATTTGTCGGGACTTTACCTTCCTCCTAGCTCCGTTAAAATGATGAAAGCATATATTTGACGCATTTATCGGCACTTTAACTTATTCCAAGCTCTGTCCGCATATTCTTCAATATTGTTTAAGAGCCTTTACGAATATTAAAGATCGATTTTCACCATGAAATTGTGAAAAGACCCTAAATTTTCGGACACAGAGGAAAATATTTTTGTAAATATTCGGACACAAAAAATAATAATTATTTTTTTCCGTCCGAATATATCGGGCAAATACGGTATATTGACAATTCTGGTTTGAAAGTGAGAAACAGGTAGTGTAGACAAACATCAGACTGCACATTATGTGCAGACTGATGTTTGTCTATAGCTCCTGCCAAAGCAGAAATATTCTGGGTTCAGCATGACAAGGGTTAACACAAACTCATTAGATGACTGATCTTGTTTGTGTTTGAGTTCATTAAGTTCAATAAGTTTGCGTTCAACTCTTGAGAAAACTTGTATTTGATAGTACATGCACCATCTGTGAATGCTTTAAAAAACTGTCTTGACAAGTATATGGGGAATGCGCAATTTACCACCCTACCGGATAAGAACTGGGTTTACAATTATGAGGGGGTTATAGAATACGATGATGTCTTGCAACCCTGAACTACAGACTGATGTAAGATGTAAATAATGAAATTTTCCAAATTTACTCACAGATACTGGCCTGGAAAGGTAGAGGGGTTTAAAATTATGAGGGGGTTATAGAAGACGATGATTTCTTGCAACCCTGAACTACAGACTGATGTAAGATGTAAATAATGAAATTTTCCAAATTTACTCACAGATACTGGCCTGGAAAGGTAGAGGGGTTTACAATTATGAGGGGGTTATAGAAGACGATGATGTCTTGAAACCCTGAACTACAGACTGATGTAAGATGTAAGATATAAATAATAAAATTTGCTAAATTTACTCACAGATACTGGCCTGGAAAGGTAGAGGTGCCTTATTTTTAGGTCAGAATTGGCTTCTGATGGTGTAGACTAAGATCAGACTGCACTTATGAGTAAGCTGATTCTTGTCTTAATCTTCTGTTAAAACAGGAATTTTCTGGTTTCCGTGTGACAAGGGTTAATAGAAACAAAACCTTTTATAGTGATATTCTGATATTTGTTTCCACATTTTTGGATAAAGTGTGATTACAGAAAGCAGCAATAAAAGGGCTTCTTCTTTAACTAACAATCAATAATAACAATTGGATACATAACAGCAGTTATTTTATGGTCTATTTCAGGTACCAGAAGATTATATTTCGAAGAAGTTTTTTGATGCGAACAAATCTTACTTTATCACAAAGTCAGATCTACACTCTCGCATCATAACAGTGTAAGTAAAGATCCTGAATTCTTGAAAACTTGTCTATGCTAATTATTGAAGCATGAAGTTCATTTCAAATTTATTTATAGTTTGCCTTTAAATGAATTCAATTGAGTTAAATTCAAGTATTAAAGTGATACCATATTGTACTTAATATGAAAATGAAACGTTTTTTCCAAGAAAATGCCCATGGCAATCATTTGGTAAAAAACTAGAGACAAAACATCAATAGTGTGAAATTTTCAAGAATGGATATTTTCTGTTATGCCTTCTTAATAATGTCTTGAAAACCTTTCCTATGGTTCTTATTGTGTAAACAGACATTTTCATGTGGTTAACCCTTTGCTGTTTAATCCCTGCTTTTTACGTGCCTGTGATTTTATGATCGAGAAATCATTGTGCTTCTGACAAGCAATTTCTTCTCTTTCCACACTATTTTCTACCCTACAGAATGGTTCTTTTTCAAATTAAATCTACTCTAAATTTTCGTCTGCAAAACCTTTTAATTTGGACAGGTCCAAAATTTTGTAAAACAGGAAAGGTTTAAAATACAAAATAATGTAGGAAAGTAAAATCTTTTATCAGACTCAGTAACATTCACATGTCTTTATAAATTAAGTAAATTTTTTTCCACTTTACCAAATTAGAATTTTTATCTTCACAAATGGGAAAAATTGTGGGTCCTTTTTCAATTTGGCTGCCGAGAGATATCATTAACCCCCCTGAAATATGTCTTTTACATACATTATAATGTTAACTTTCTTATTTAGGAAGAAAAAGACTTGTTTAAAGGTTATGGCTTAAATAAGATATGATTTTCATTTTCAATTGTACATGTATTTCTTTAACATTTTTTAAGTCGCTTGCGCTCGCGCTGCGACTTATTGTGGTCTTACGAAGTTTTCTGGACAGGTCAAAGGTCAAAGACAGACCTCTTAACGTCTTCTGTATTTCTGTTTTGAGACAAAGTAGATCTCTGATTTCTTGTTCGCACTTTATGGTAATAAACATAACGAAATAATGCCACATTTTGCGATCGTATGAAAGTTGTAGAAGAAATATAACATCATATTTCTTAAACGCCATATGAGGCAGAGAAAGAATTTCAAAAAAACCCCAAAAACTAACAAACAAAAACACCGTAACCACACCTGTTTAATATGCAGTTACGATTTTTTTCGTAAACCATTGAAAAAATAGTGCACTAAGCGCAGTAATACAGACGCGTTTCAGAAAAAGAATAACATCGAAAAACTCGTAACCACAATTTGTTTGTATATACAGTTAGGGGGTTTTCGTTGAAAGCATTGAAAAAATAGTTGTTATGTGCAGTAATTCAGACATGCTCTCATATAGATCCAGTCGCCATTTTCTCATCGGTTGTTATTCGCTTCGTTTTGACAGAAACTCTGATTTAGGACCAAATAAAATGAGATATTCTTAAAAATTTATCCATCAACATTTCTAGTCAATCGATAAAGAAGCATTATTCTCAAAAGAAGAATTTGATTCTATAGAATATTTCCCAGATATGCACAAATTTTCCACAAAATATTCCACCCACCAATGTTAAAATCCATCAAAGTCAAAATAAGGAGATATTGTGAAACTTGTGTATTTTTTTAAAATACTTGAACCAGAATAGTGGTAACATTTTCATCTTTTTCACTTCGAAAATTATTATTCTGTTCAATGAAAACCGATGATTGTATTCATCCTGTCTCAAAATGTCATTTGTGACAGAAAATAATAGGCCGGTTAGAAGTTTTGACAAGTATGTTTTATTATACCCCAGCAAAACTTTTTGTAGCTCACTAAAAGAATGTCACCCATATCGTGAACCTTTGTAGAGGAATAGCAGGAGGCTCGGTTAGGGTATTGTGAAAGTACTGGTATGAAAAAAACTAGAATCCATGGTTTGGTGCTCCAGTCGCTGCGGTATGACCATAGCAGTTGAAAACGGCGTAAAACCCCAATAAACCATACCCCCCGCACAACGATCGTCAGTGTTCTCCCCAGCCCAATAAGCTGTATCAGCCCCACTACAGCTTCATCTAAAACAGTGTTATGCCCCTACAGCTTTAAAACTACCCCACCGCTTAATTTCTTCAAAATGGTCATCAAATAGAGAAATTTTAGTTATCTTATGTCAAAAACTGATGAAATAAGGCAAAACTGATGAATTAAGGCATTTTGTACAATAAATATGCATAAAAACATTATTGGAAAAGAAGAAATTGCTCAACATGAGCAATTTATTCTTTTACCAAATGTTTTTATTCACATAATCACAATTACTTGCATAAACACTGGATTGTAAGCTTCCAACGATGCTACCACTACAGCTTCCAGTTATTCTTAGGAGAACCCTGATCGTTTTAGGGGTTATACTGGCATCAGCCTGTCTGTCCGTCTATGTACAAATCTTGTCTTGCACATAGCTCAAATATTGATAAAGGTACATGTATAGTTGTGACCCATCACACTCAAAGGGACCTTATGGCATGTGTGAAAAATATTGACCCTAGTCAGTCTGTACTGTCCGCGCAGCTAGACTAGGGCTGACACTTTTATGTAATTTTCTAAACCTGGGGGTATTTACCCTATCTTACTCTGTATTCACTTTTCGCATACGGGATCTGGTTAACCTGCGCTGGGTCTGACATGTTTGTCAAAATTTGGATTTTTCGAGTTCGGATAATGTCCCATTTAGCGTGACAGGTCACAATTTTGAAAATTCAAAGGTGCATAGAATTTATTGTGGAGAGGTTCAATAGATCTAATTTTTAAGAGACAAACATCTCTTGTTATATACAATTCAATATTAATTTCATTTCCTTCAATACTTTTTAAAACCTTCTCTGATATGGTCATAAAAAGCAAGTCTTGTTTAACTAATACATCTGTTGAAGCGACTTTCAGGCCCTTCAGGGCTTTGATTTTACTTTTATATTCATATACAGTAAACACGGAATATATAATGATGCTTAGGGGAATTGGGTAAATGTATTGCGTTATACGTAAAAGTTTTTTAAGTGATCATTTCTATAAGTAAAACATATTTGGACCAAATTGTTTTTAGCAGTTCATCGTTATAAAGGAGCCTCCAACAATTTAACATTAATTCAGACCAGCCGTTGCGTGTGGTGTGCACAGGCTGGTCAGAGTCTTGACTATACATGCTATAGAAAGATAGGGTCTCAACTCCTCTTTAGGTTGTATGCAAATATTCTTATTGCATGGCATGATTGTCTAGGCTAATCAAAATTAATGCCTTGCACACATGTGAAATTGTTGGAAATGTCACACATAGGCCCATTATTATAAGCTGAGATAAGTTTATTTTAAATCAATATTTGTAATCCAGAAGTACAGTAAGAGGGGGGGGGAAATCTTTGTTTCTTAGTGGAACCCTATGTTGTCAGTACTCTATTGAACAATCTGGAGGAGACAATTCAAATGAGTACCAACAACATGGCATTTGTGCTATGATTTTTGAAATACTTCGAGCTAAAATCCAAATTAAACCCTGTATCTGTAGCTCTGCTAATCTTTTGTAGAAATTCCCTGGGAGAGAAGATAATTGGCTGCCCAGTCTGTATAGCAAACAAGAAATATGACAGAAATGAACTGATCTTTAACCTTTGTTTTGTATTCGATTCTGAGACGAGAACGGCTAAATATGAACCGTCTGTGAGAAAACTGGCAACATATCTGAAACAGCTGGAGGTAAAGGGAACTGCATACAGATTTATTATGCCCCCCTTCAAAAAAGAGAGGGTATATTGCTTTGCAAATGTTGGTCCTTCAGTTGGTTGGATGGTCATTTTTGTCCAGAGTAAATCTCAAAAAGTATCCAAGCTAAAATCATGGATCTTCATCAGTAGTTAGAACTCATTGAGGAGAAGTGCAGTGGAACAGAAACATAACTCTACTTATCATATTTTTATGCCCCCATATCAAAAGGTCAAGGGCATATTGTTTTACTGTTGTCCGTCTGTCCGTCCGTCCTGGTGTCTGTCCGTCCAACTGGCTGTCGGCAAATTCAAAAAACTTAACATTGCAAATATCTTCAAGCCTATTCAAGATACCAGGCTCATATTTGGTATGATGATAGATCTTGATGTCTGCATCTGCTGGTTCTAAAGTCAAGGTCATGTGACAAGGTCAAGGTCATCTGTCAAGGTCAAATAACTAAAAAACTGAACCACAAAACTTAACATTGCCAATATCTTCAAGCCTATTCAAGATTCAAGGCTCATATTTGGCATGATAATAGATCTCAATGATCTGCATCTGCTGGTGTCAAAGTCAAGGTCATGTGACAAGGTCAAGGTCATCTGTCAAGGTTAAATAACTCAAAAACTTAACCACAAAACTTATCTTTGCCAATTTCTTCAAGCCTATGTAAGATACAAGGCTAATATATGGCATGATTTTAGATCTCAATGATCTGCATCTGCTGGTATCAAAGTCAAGGTTATGTGACAAGGTCAAGGTCATCTGTCAAGGTCAAATAACTCAAAAACTTAACCAAAAAAATTAACATTGCTGATACCTTCAAGCCTATTCAAGATACAAGGCTAATATTTGGCATGATCATAGATCTCAATGATCCGCATCAGCTGGTTCCAAAGTCAAGGTCATGTGACAAGGTCAAGGTCATCTGTCAAAGTCAATCTTCTTAAAAACATAACCAAAAACTTACATTGTTCACAGGCCTCCTAGTGAAACCTTTAAAACCTTTAAAAACCTTTAATTTCAGAGCAAACCTTTAAAACCTTTACATTTCCCTAGAAAACCTTTAAAACTCCAAAATAGCCTGTAATTCTCACTCAAAACCTTTATATTTGCTCTGACTGTTTGCCGTGCTAGCTGAAAGCAAGTAATGGCTTTTGTTCTGCATTTTCCCTTCTTTTATGTGTAGTTAAAAAATGCTGCTTTTGTTTCTTCCATCTTGAGTTTTTCAGAATGCAGTATATAACATAAAAAAATGACGTTGGTATGACTATGGGTTCAATAAAGAAATAAGAACCTCGACAAAAATAGCCTTTATTTACTCTTTATTTTTTTCATATTTTACACAAATAGGCCTTTATTTTCATACATTGGAGCCTTTATAAAATCCTTTATTTTCGTTTAGGCCTGCTAGGAGGCCTGTGTTCAGTTTATTCAAGCATATTATAGATACCCTGTCTCATAATTGGCATGATGAAAGATCTCAGTGATGTACATCTGTAGGAACAAGGTCTAGGTCATGCTGAAAGGTCAAGGTTATCTGTCAAGGTCAATATTTTAAAGAAAAAATGCTGTTTCGGGGGCATTTGCGTTTCACAAACACATCTTGTTTTAGTTATTGCCCTTTGTTGATTGATAAAGAATATGCTATTGGCCTGCCATGCGTTCAGGATGAAACCGTTAGCGAAGTGCTTTTGAAATGATACATCACTTTGCATGTATGTGCACGTGCAAAGCGGGGTATCATCTCAAGGCACTTGCGAAGAGCTTTTACATCCTGAACACAGGGCTGCTCTTATGGGGGCATAAATGTTTTACAATGTCTGTTGTTATTTCATGGGTGTGTCCTCAAAAAGTGCAAAAGATAATTATTCAGAAAACAGTGCTTTTAAAGAAGAAAATGCTGGAACCAATCATTTTCTTCTCAAGAAACAATATTTACTATCTTTTGCTATAAATATTAAAATAAATCATCTCCTATATCTATTTAGTAGCTTTTCTAGATTAAGCCTGGTATGCACTTATCCACTGACAAGTGGCACTGAAAAATGACCTTATCTACAAGTAGATTGGGCCAATTTCAATGAAACTTGACATGGATGTTCCTCGTGTGACCCTTTACTAAAATTGTTCAAGAAATTTTGATTGGTCCATTAATATGATCATAGCAGGACGGGGCTTATTTTGAGCCTGAAATCTTTGAAAGACATCTCCTTCTGAACCATTTGGCAAATTTGAATGGAACTTTACCAGAATGTTCCTTGGGTGACCCTTTTCAAAAATTGTTTATAATATTTTGATTGGCCCATAAATTATTTCGAGTCTGAAATCATCTGACATATCCTGAACCTTATGTTTTAATAAGATGGGTAAAGGGATGCAGGTTCATGGGGATTTAGTATTTTGGTGCAATATGAGTCAGACCCAGTTTATTATAATAAAATAGGTCTTAAAAGATTTGTTGTTTTCATTTAAAGTAAGCTTTATTTATCAAAAGTCTAAAAATGTAAAGCCATTGGAGGGATACAGGCCCTCTTGGGCCTCTTGCTAACCATTGTCACACAAAGGTTGCAGTTTGATGAAAAAAATGATGGAAGAAGAGTTTAGATAATGGTAAGATATAAAGACTAACAGGGGCACAGTTGCCCCACGGTGCCTATAATATGATCTGGGCCCCTGAACTTTTGGAGAAAATGCTGAATATGCTAATATCCCATATGTAAGATATTGAAATTTGGCAGTCTGGGCCCCTAAGTTAAAATTTTCTTTTTCCCTGATGCAGTCATTAATTGGATTTACTTAAGAGATGAAGACAATATTTTTCAATTTCATTAAAAACCTAATAACACTTTTGTATGACTCCACTTCGAATATTTAAACAGCATGATAAGGTTTTTTAGTTAAATGAAAATGTGCTGTTTCAGGGGTATTTATGTTAAAAAAACCATTTTGTTTATGTGAAGAGAATGAACTTTTACACTTTTATGTCCTCACATCAATAGTTCGGGATCCTGTCTGTTTATCCATTTGTACCCCCCCTCCTCCCCCACCCCAAAACCCCCAACCCTTTTTATACCCCCAACCTACAAAGTAGAGGGGGGTATATTGGTTTCACCATGTCTGTCTGTCTGTCCATCCATCCATTCATCTGCCCGTCTGTCCATCCGCCATTCTGTCTGTAGACCTTTTCGTTTCCGGTCTCTAACTCAAGAACCAAGTGACATACAATCATGAAACTTTATACAAATGTTCCTTATGACCCAAGGAAGTGCCCTACGTTCGAGGTCACAAAGGTCCAAGGTCAAGGTCACAGTCAGGCTTTGTTCACCTTGAATCATGAAACTTTAAACAAATGTTGCTTATGATCCAAGGAAGTGCCCAATCAATTTTGGGTCACATGGGTCAAAGGTCAAGGTCACAGTCAATTTTTGTTCAATTTTCGTTTCCTGAAATCTAACTCATGAACCAAGCGACCAAGAATCATGAAACTTAATGCAAATGTTGCTTATGACCCATGAAAAGGCCCTATTGTTTTTTGGCCACAATTGTCAAAGATCAAGGTCACAGTTAATCTTTTTTTTCAATTTTCATTTCTGGAATCTTACTCAAAAAAATAAGCAACCTAGAATAATGAAACTTCATGCAATTGCTGCGTATAACCTCAATATTTGGTACAAACACATCCTGCACTAATAGCACTAGTCTTGTATTCTGACAAAGTGCTTGTGGGCGAGATAAGTCCGCTCTGTGACAGATCTAGTTAACATTTGTTACAACTTTTGATATTGCCTTTATATTTCACATGTGAATAGCTTGTGATGAGACATTTCAGGTGGCAACATTGCTATTAAACAAACACATCTTGTTTTATTTTTAAAAGTAAATTGACAGGAAATTCAAGGTCAAGATACAGGAATATCTCCAGTTCTGCATGACTAAGACCTTAAATAGATACACCAAACAACATATTTTGCTTTTGATTCCATGTTCAGCTGGAAGGAGCTTTTCTATCCAATGAAGAGAAGAAAGTTAGAATACCCCAGTTCCTGAATGATGTTTTGACCAATCTTAACAAGACAGGATCATGCAGTCTTTTTATGGGTAAGTTGATTCTTTATCTTACTAAATTTTTAACTATACAAGAAAATAACAATTTAGTTGAGAATTTCATCATAAATTAATACTTTGAATGAGAAAAACCTTGTTAAACTCTTAGCCAAAATAAAATTTTAGAAGGATAATTTTCATTTGAATTCTACCATTACACTATGCCCCTGTGTCAAAAAGATTGGGGGCTTTACCATTGTCTGTCGATACAATGCCTGTATTTGGCCTGATGATTGGTCTTACTGATATGCATCTGCAGATACCAAGGTCAAGGCCATGAGACAAGGTCTAGGTCTACTGTCTAGGTAAAAAAAAATGTGAAAAAATGTTGTTTCTTTGGTATTTGTGTTGTTCAAAAACATATATTTTTATTTGCATAGATGAGTCTTGTACCATACACCTTAAAGTATCACCTTTTATTGAGGACCCAAAACCTATTCAGGACCATGATGTACCAGTGTTTGTGCAGGTGAAACCAAGACGCAAGAGGTCTCACTGGGACCTAACTACCCAACAGGTAGGTACATAAAATAGTTATTTTTGCTCACCTGGGCACAAATGCTCCCCCTTACATGAGAATCTCAAACCAATTTTGGACCATGATGTACTGCTATTTGTGTAGGTGAACCAAAAATACTAAAGATTTACACTGTCTTTGACATGTTGTGTTTAGCTTTAAAATGTTAATGAGTCTCACATTTTATCCCCAAATAATGAAGAGATTATTTTGTAAGCCCTATGTTATAGGTACTTCAGTATATAGATGGGTTTAACCATGTGGCCAAGATTGCTGCAGAAGCAGATATAGAAATAAACCTGGTGAAGGCTTGTCTTCAAAATCTTTTGTAAGTACAGATTTATATGTGAGCAGAGAACAGAATATTTTGGTTCAGAGGAATTGAAAATATGTGACCTGTCAAGGAGCAAGGGACCATCTGGGTAGTGCATAAAGTGTAGACCCTAGTCAGACTGTGCGGATTGTGCAGACTGACTAAGGTCTAAGCTTTTTGCACTTTTTTTTTGCTTTTTTTTCTGAATCTAGAATGATCAATGTGCCTTCCTGTGAAAGAATGTTTGAAATGTGATCTCTGGTTGACCTATGCTGGACCCAAGCTCTTTTTAAAATATCTATTTCACAGAGTTCCCAGATGGTCCCTTTTTGCTTGATGGGTCTCATTTATAAAATAGACATTTCTCACTCTGTTTACTAAAACATGAAAAATAAGATACAAAATATGAGGCATTGGTACAAAACTAGAGTAGATCTGTTTCTTTCATGCTTTTTGGTGGATTATTGAGAAAGAAACTCACCGCCCAACCAGTGAAATTATTAAAAAATTATCCCGCTTTCCTTCATTTTACCCTTTCTGAAGTTATCTGAGCTGTAACAAATAAGTGACATCATAAACTTTGCATAGCAATCACGCGTAAAGTGACTCACTGTTAGAAATTTGTTCTTATTTTTTTTTTCACATTAAAGAAAATGAATAGTTGTTTGTTTTTTGAGTGAGATCAATTGATGTTTAATTTCTTGAACAAAATTAAAGCTATTTTAATTTTCACAAGAATAATTGTTTGTTTTTCAAGTGAGATTGATTGATATTTCATTTCTTAAATAGAATTAAAGCTTTTTAATTTTCACAAGTGGTGGAGCCACATGTGAAAATATAGCTTTTGTTGTTCAAGAAATGAATTGATCTTGCCCTGAAACAACTGATTAATGCGATAAATGGTTTAGTGTTAAGTTCTCTTATTGTATTCTGTAGTAAAAGGAAAAAAATCTTTTATATCTCAATTAGTAAATGAAGTATTAATTGAGGTCAAGTAGAACAACTTTGATTTATGAAAACTTAAATTCTCTTGTCCAGTGAAAATATGAAGAAATAAAAAAACAGCCGTTTCAATACTTAAACATAGTAAAGCATGTCTTTACAATGTATTTGATTTAGCTTTGTACATTACTCATTTCTCATTCCATCAAGTGACTTGAATATTAAATGAATTAAAAATAATAATTGTTTTTGCTTTCAGACATTTTGATGTAATAAGTATTATATCAGTATTTCAGGTAATAAAATTTTCAATTTTTATAACCATTTTTTTTATCTTCATTATTTGTTTACATCATCTTATCCTAGGACATTTAAGAAAAAAAATAAAACCCACAACTTTTTCTTATCTTTGTTTAAAACTTAATTATTCTATTGTATAAGACATTTACACATATATTAATACCAGTCTTAAACACAAATCCAGATGTAAGCTACAGTTTTATCTTAAGTCTCATGACTTTCACTGATTGTCTTACTCTTAGTTTTTAGCTCCACTGGCTGAAAGCCACTAGGGCTATTGTCATGGCGTTGTGTCCGTCGTGCGTCCGTGCGTCCGTGCGTCCGGTCGTAAACTTTTTCTTTAAAAATCTTCTCCTCAGAAACTACTGGATGAATTTCAACCAAACTTCACAGGAATGATCCTTGGGTGACCCTCTTTCAAAGTTGTTCAAGAAATTTTGATCCAATGAAAAACATGGATTTAATGGGCGTGGCTAATTTCCAAATATGGTAAAAAGTGAGTTTTCTCAGATTCTAATTGATGGATACCAATGAAATTTTACATGAATGATCCTTGTGTGACCCTTTATCAGTCTACAAAAGATTATTGAGATCGGATGGAAAATATGCATTTTATGGGCGGAGGTCATTTCTCTATATGTTATATAGTGGAAACTTTGAAAATCATTTTCTCAGAATGTAACTGATGGATATCAACCAAATTTCACTGGAATGGTCCTTGAGTGACCCTTTATCAGTCTAGAAAAAATTATAGTGATCGGATGAAAATTATGTATTTTATGGGCGGAGGTCATTTCTCTATATGTTATATAGTGGAAACTTTGGAAATCATTTTCTCAGAATCTAACTAATGGATATCAACCAAATTTCAATGGAATGGTCCTTGAGTAACCCTCTATCAGTCTAGCAAAAATTATAGTGATCGGATGAAAAGTATGTATTTTATGGGCGGAGGTCATTTCTCTATATGTTACATAGTGGAAACTTTGGATTTCATTTTCTCATAAACTAACAAATGGATATCAACCAAATTTTACTGGAATGATCCTTGAGTGACCCTTAATCAGTCTTCAAAAAATTATTGTGATCGGATGAAAATTATGCATTTTAAGGGCGGATGTCATTTCTCTATATGTTATATAATTGAAACTTTGAAAATCATTTTCAACATCAGTAGAATCCAAAATATCTAAAAGTCTAGTCAAAACTTTTATTGCTTTACAAGAATTTCAAGCCTGTGGAGCGACTCAAGCCATTCATGGCTTTCTAGTCTTTGAAATTTACATATTGAATGGCAACCATAATGTCACTGACTGCAGCTTTGTTCAAGCTATAGTTATAAAATTTTGGTCGCAAATTGATGATTTATTGGATCACAAGTGTGCTTCTTGTAAAACAGAAAGTGTTTATTAGTCCCCCACTGGTTACCGGTTGGGGGACTATAGGTTTGCTCGATTCCGTCTGTCCGTCCGTCCATCTGTCCGTCCGTCCGTCAGTCTGTCCGACATGCTTTTGTCCGGGCTATATCTTCTAAACCATATGTGCTAGCAACTTCAAACTTGGTACACTTATAGATCTCATTGAGGAGTAGTGTCATGTTCAAGAACCGTTACTCTGCCACACCCACTTTTTGAGTTATTGCCCTTTGTTGTTTTTACCCTTATATTCTTGTCCGGAACATATCTTCTAAACTACGTGTGCTAGCAACTTCAAACTTGGTACACTTATAGATCTCATTGAGGAGAAGTGTCATGTTCAAGATCCATTACTCTGCCATGCCCACTTTTTGAGTTATTGCCCTTTGTTGTTTTTACCCTTACATTCTTGTCCGGAACATATCTCCTAATCTATAAGTGCTAGCAACTTCAAGCTTGGTACACTTATAGATCTTATTGAGGACAAGTGTCATGTTCAAGAACTGTTATTCTGCCGCACCCACTTTTTATTATACGCCGCCGGAGGCGGACGTATATTGGCGTCATCTTCTCCGTCTGTCCGTCCGTCCATCCGTCCGTCCATCCGTCCGTCCATCCATCCGTCCGTCCATCCGTCCGTCCGTACGTCCGTCCACTTTTCTTGTCAACGCAACTCCTCCTAAACTACTGGCTGGATCTTCTTGAAACTTGGTCAATATTATCACCTCAATTGGTAGATGTGCATGAAGGAAGGATTTTACGGTTCGTTGATTTTTGCCTGAGTTATGCCCCTTGATAACTTAGTCTCTGGGTCCACTTTTCTTGTCAACGCAACTCCTCCTAAGTTTCTGGCTGGATCTTCTTGAAACTTGGTCAATGTAATCACCTCAATTGGTAGATGTGCATGAAGGAAGGATTTTACGGTTCATTGATTTTTGCCTGAGTTATGCCCCTTGATAACTTAGTCTCTGGGTCCACTTTTCTTGTCAATGCAACTCCTCCTAAGTTTCTGGCTGGATCTTTTTGAAACTTGGTCGATGTTATCACCTCAATTGGTAGATGTGCATGAAGGAAGGATTTTATGGTTCGTTAATTTTTGCCTGAGTTATGCCCCTTGATAACTTAGTCTCTGGGTCCACTTTTCTTGTCAACGCAACGCCTCCTAAGTTTCTGGCTGGATCTTTTTGAAACTTGGTCTATGTAATCACCTCAATTGGTAGATGTTCATGAAGGAAGGATTTTACGGTTCATTGATTTTTGCCTAAGTTATGCCCCTTAAAACTTAGTCTCTGGGTCCACTTTTCTTGTCAACGCAACTCCTCCTAAGTTTCCGGCTGGATCTTCTTGAAACTTGGTCAATGTTATCACCTCAATTGGTAGATGTGCATGAAGGAAGGATTTTATGGTTTGTTGATTTTTGCCTGAGTTATGCCCCTTAAAAACTTAGTATCTAGGGCTCATTGAAATTGCAGCCTTTTGAACACAAATCCTCCTTACTTTTTGTCTTTATTTAAATGAAACTTGGTCAATGTCATCACCATAATTTGAAGATGTACATGGATCAAGGATTTTATGGCTCATTTATTTCCCTGAATTATGCCCCCTTAAAACTTAGTGCCTGGGGCTTATTGAAATTGCAGCCATGTGAAGGCAACTCCTCCTAACTTTTTGTCTTGATTTAAATGAAACTTGGTCATTTTCAATTTGGTTCTGTCAAAATAAGTAGTGTCTACAATTATTTCTGTGAAACAGCAGCAATGTGGCGGCGTATTTTGTGACGATGGCACTCTTGTTGAGTTATTGCCCTTTGTTGTTTTTACCCTTACTTTTTTGTCCGGATCATATCTACTAAACTATGTGTGCTAACAACTTCAAACTTGGTACACTGATAGATCTTATCGAGGACAAGTGTCATGAACAAGAACTGTTACTCTGCCATGTCCACTTTTTGAGTTATTGCCCTTTGTTGTTTTTAGTCTTACATTCTTGTCTTGATCATATCTCCTAAACTATAAGTGCTAACAACTTTAAACTTTGCTCTCATATAGATCTCATTGAGGACAAGTGTCATGTACAAGAACTGTTACTCTGCCTCATCCACTTTTTGAGTTATTGCCCTTTGTTGTTTTTACCTTTACATTTTTGTCGGGAACATATCTTCTAAACCATAAGTGCAAGAAACTTCAAACTTGCTACACTTATAGATATCATTGAGGACAAGTGTAATGTACAAGAACTGTCATTCTACCATGTCCACTTTTAAGTAATTTCCCTTTGTTGTTTCTATCCTTCCATTTTTTTACCGTTTTTATCTCCTTAACCATAAGCCCTAGCAACTTAAAACTTTGTACACTGGTAGATCACATTGAGAAGAAGTGTAATGCACAAGAACTGTTACTCTGCCACATCAACTTTTTTAGTTATTGTCCGTTGTTGTTTTTTATCCTGACATTTTTGTCCGGACCATATCTCCTGAGCCATCAGTGCTAGCAACTTCAAACTTTGTACACTTATAGATCTCATTGAGGACAAGTGGCATGTACAAGAATCATTCTTCTCAACCCACTTTTGGAGTTTTTGCCATTGGTTGTTTTTAGCTCCACTGGCTGAAAGCCACTGGGGCTATTGTCATGGCGTTGTGTCCGTCGTGCGTCCGTCCGTACGTGCGTCCGTGCGTCCGGTCGTAAACTTTTTCTTTAAAAATCTTCTCCTCAGAAACTACTGGATGGATTTCAACCAAACTTCACAGGAATGATCCTTGGGTGACCCTCTTTCAAAGTTGTTCAAGAAATTTTGATCCAATGAAAAACATGGATTTAATGGGCGTGGCTAATTTCCAAATATGGTAAAAAGTGACTTTTCTCAGGTTCTAAGTGATGGATATCAACCAAATTTTACATGAATAATCCTTGGGTAACCCTTTATCAGTCTACAAAAAATTATTGTGATCGGATGAAAAATATGTATTTTATGGGCAGAGGTCATTTCTCTATATGTTATATAGTGGAAACTTTGAAAATCGTTTTCTCAGAATCTAACTGATAGATATCAACCAAATTTTACATGAATGATCCTTGGCTGACCTCTTATCAGTCTACAAAAAATTATTGTGATCGGATGGAAAATATGTATTTTATGGTCGGAGGTCATTTCTCTATATGTTATATAGTGGCAACTTTGAAAATCATTTTCTCAGAATGTTACTGATGGATATCAAGCAAACTTCATAAGTATGATCCTTGGGTGATCCATTATCATTCAGCCAAAAATTATTGTGATTTGAAGAAAAATATGTCTTTAATGGGCGGAGGTCATTTCTCTATATGTTATAATAGTGGAAACTTTGAAAATCTTTTCAACATCAGTAGAAGCCAAAATATCTCAAAATCTAGTCAAAACTTAGATTTGCTATTACAAGAAATTCAAGCCTGTGGAGCGACACAAGCCATTCATGGCTTTCTAGTTACTCTTATATTTTTGTTTGTGCTAGCAACTTCAAATTTTGTATACAGTTATAGATCTAGTAAGTAGGAGATATATTTTAAGAAAGGACTTTTTGTTATCCGGTGGGGGACTCCTGTATTGCATCGCAATACGACATGCACTTGTTTTCACTGGTTAAGATAAGAATTAAGAAATAACTACAAAGCTACCCATCTGCTTTGATTTATATAATTACAATGAATTACCATACTTCAGACTTGAGTTAACTGAGTTTAAGCAGATTTGCCCTTCTTTATGATAATATTGACTGATCTATTTCTGTATTTGAAACAAGATATGTTTAGCCTATGCTGCATCCTTTCATCTGAATCATTGAGAGAATAAGTCATGAAGGACTTGTTGAGATTGAGATGTCAAAAAAAAACCCCCCCAGCTATTTGTTTAGAATAGAATATAATTCAGCAGGGCAAGGGGATAATATTTTCTATCTAAATTCCAGTATTCCAACATGTATCAGACCACAGATTTGATAAGATTACTTGCTGAGGATGATAGGTTACAAGACGAATGTTTACAGTATGTGGCTTGTAAAGGTATGTAGACTTGAATGTCAGTCGCTTGATCTAATTGTAAAATGTGGAAAGTATATTCAGACAGAATTATTACCTTATCTCTTATTTAATTGTTTTTGAACCATTTTGAACTGTTTTATATTATATTGTATCCGTCACATGATTGGGCAACAGTATAACCTGCTTCATCCATGAGCACTAAGCCAAACTGTTGCCTGCACATAAAAAACACTTCATTTTGTAGCTCGTGAAATAAATGTGCCCCTGTTACGTGCTGTAAATCTACGTTTTTCTCTATACTTGTCATTTTGAATAATTTATGAAAAATGTATTTACACATCATTGATCAGGTAATAAAGAAAATATTTCATGGTGATTTGTGTCACATTGAAAAACTATTACCCTTAGTGCCAGGGAGGGCCGACGTCATAGTGCAGTTGGTTGTGTGTCGGACTATTAATCTAGAGGTCCAGGGTTCAAACCTTGACGGTGGCACTCATGCTTTCCAACTATTTGTCTCTCACCAATGGGTTGATAATCATAGACCTATGTGAGATAGGAGCTGGAGGATAGGAAAGGATGTGATGGTTGTACTGGTGAGATAAATACCAGGAATCCATTGTTAGGTGCTCCAGCCGCTGCTATATAACTGAAAAAATGTTGAAAGTGGCATAAAACTCCATACAATCAATCAATCAATTGGTGACAGAGATGACATTCTGTACTGTTGCCCTCTATCTTCAGCATTGCGCAACAGTTAAGAACATCATCCCCAACACTAAGTGCAATAGTTTTCACTGTTACACCAAACACCATCAAATAACTGTATAATTCTGGTTGTAATTATTACCTATTCTTACATTCATCAATTGTCTTACTGGTGCCTGGTCTACAAAATTGCTTTAGTCTACTAAAACCAATTGCCAAATTTTGGACATTTGAACTAGTCTGGCAAGGTTTTACTGTAACTATTGTGGAGAAATAAAGCAGTGTTGGCTTGGATAAGACCAGGGATCGACACTAACACCAGTACTCGGGCCCAAGACCGGTGGATTTTAGGGAGGACTGGTAGATGTTACCATGCTGCAGGTCCTTCAGGCCTGTTGATAATGATAGAGATAAGTGTTTCAAATCTGCCCAGTTTTGAACAATAACTGCCTTTCCAAAACTAAAATTTGCATTAACAAATGGAAAACATTGTAGAAAAAGAAGAAATTGCTTGTCAAAAGCAATTTCTTCTTTTCCAACAATATTTTCCTTGCAATTCATCCCTTAAATTGCTAAAAATCAAACATGGTTTTAGAGTAGGACCTGTTGTTATCAGTTTGTTTGTATTGTTTGAATGGGTTTTACGCTGCTTTCAACAATTTCGCAGTTATATCGTGGCGGTCGGAGCACCTAACAATGGGTTCCTGGTATTTCTTTCTCCTGTACTACCATTACACCCTTTCCTTGCCTCCGACTGCTATCTCACATAGGTTTACGATTATCTACCCATTGGTGAGAGACTAACGTCGGAAAGGATACTTGCCGCCACCGGGGATCGAACCCACGACTTCCAGATTGGAAGTCTTATGCCTGTTGTTATCAGGGAGGACCAGTTATATTTAGGGCTAACAGGTCCTTCAGGCTGATAGCAAAAAGAAGATAGTGTCAAACACTGATAAGACTGCACATTTATGCAGGCTTGTTCAAGAGCAACCTATTTTTAGCTCCACTGGCTGAAAGCCACTGGGGCTAATGTCATGGCGTTGTGTCCATCGTGCGTCCGTCTGTCCATGCGTGCGTCTTTTCTTTAAAAATCTTCTCCTCAGAAACTACTGGATGGATTTCAAACAAACTTCACAGGAATGATCCTTGGGTGACCCTCTTTCAAAGTTGTTCAAGAAATTTTGATCCAATGAAAAACAAGGATTTAAGGGGTGGAGGTCATTTCCAAATATAGTAAAAAGTGACTTTTCTCAGATTTTTATCAACGGATACCAATTAAATTTTACATGAATGATACTTTGGTGACCTTTTATCAGTCTACAAAAAATCATTGTGATCGGATGGAAAATATGCATTTTATGGGCAGAGGTCATTTCTCTATATGTTATATAGTGGAAAATTTGAAAATCATTTTCTCAGAATAATTTTTTTGGATATCAACCAAATTTCACTGGAATGATCCTTTATCAGTGTACCAAAAATTATTTTGATTGGATGAAAAATATGCATTTTATGGGTGGAGGTCATTTTTCAACAAGTTAAATAGTGGAAACTATGAAAAGCATTTTCTCAGAATGTAACTGATTGATATCAATCAAAAATTTTTGGTATGATCTTTGGATGACCCATTATCATGCAGCCAAAAATCATTTTGATTTGATGGAAATTATGTCTTTTAAGAGTGGAGGTCATTTCTCTATCGGTTATATAGTTCAAACTTTGAAAACCATTTTCAACATCGGTAGAACCCCAAATATCTAAAAATCAAGTCAAAACATTTATTTGCTTTTACAAGAATTTCAAGCCTGTGGAGCGACTCAAGCCATTCATGGCTTTCTAGTTAGGAAAGATCAATGATTTATACTGAACAATGGAGACTTTTCTCATTGTTCTTCGTGAAAGATCAACTGAAAAATTGTTCATTTGTTTTGTTTCAAAATCACTGACAATATGAACAAAGCATTTGAAAAAATGTTTATAATTTATTATGACCCCTATAAAAGGTGTTGAGATATTAAACAAAACATGATCAGTTTTCTTTAAAATTATCTGTAAAAAGCTGCAGCCAAAACTTTTGTCGTTGTAAATTTATTTCATGTCTATGTTGTCCATGAGTTATGAGATGTTTTCATATTATACTGCAGTCTCATACCAGGGTGTGAGATGTGTCTATGTTATACTGCAGTTTCTCATGAGGCTGTGTTTTGTATTTTTATTCCAGGTTCATCTTGTCCCTGTTTTAGAGATGAGTTCATGTTATACTGCAGTCACTCATGAGGCTGTGTTTTGTATCTTTATTCCAGGTCCATCTTGTCAATGTTTTAGAGATGTGTCAATGTTAACTGCAGTCTCACACCAGGGTGTGATGTGTGTCTATGTTATACTGCAGTCTCTCACCAGGGTGTGAGATTCGTTCATGTTATACTGCAGTCTCACACCAGGGTCTCATTTTGAATATTTATTCCAGGTCCATCTTGCCCATGTTTTAGAGATGTGTCAATGTTAACTGCTGTCTCACACCAGGGTGTTATGTGTGTCTATGTTATACTGCAGTCTCTCACCAGGGTGTGAGATTCGTTCATGTTATAATGCAGTCCCACAATAGGGTCTTATTTTCAATATTTTTTCAAGGACCATCTTGCCCATGTTTTAGAGATGTGTTCATGTTATACTGCTGTCTAACACGAGGATCTCATTTTGAATTTTTATTCCAGGACCATCTTGTTTATGTTTTAAGATGTGTCCATTTTATACTGCAGCCACTCATGAGGCTATGTTTTGTATCTTTATTCCAGGTCAATCTTGTTATTGTTTTAGTGATGTGTTCATTTTAAAATGCAGTGGCTCATGAGGCTGTGTTTTAGAAATGTGTTCATGTTATACTGCAGTCTCACACCAGGGTCTCATTTTGAATATTTATTCCAGGTCCATCTTTCCGTGTTTTTTAGACATGTTCATGTTATACTTCAGTGTCCCACCAGGCCATGTTTTGTATATTTATTCCAGGTCCATCTTGTCCATGTTTTAGAGATGTGTTCATGTTATACTGCAGTCTCACACAAGGTCATGTTTTGTATATTTATTCCAGGTCCATCTTGTCCATGTTTTAGAGACGTGTTCATGTTATACTGCAGTCTCACACCAGGTCTCACCGTCAAGGATTTATGTCTACGATATAACCCTCATTCTATGAATATTGATGAAAGGTAAAGTAAATGGTCATAACCATTTCTAGCTCGCCCAGGACGAAAGTCTCGGAAGAGCTATTGTCATACCCTCGGATGTCGGCGTCAGCGTCGGTGTTGGCGTCCGCATTAGGTTAAAGTTTTTTATTTCTATCAATATTTATCCTAGAGGCTTTATTTTTTACAGAAACACTCATTAGGGCATAGGCTTTCATTTGAGACCAACATCCGTGTCGAAATGACCTTTAGACTGTGACCTTAACCCTCTCAAAAAACTTTAACCAAAATCTTTAACCAAAAACTTTAACCAAAAAAACTTTAACCTTGCTTATATTTTCTGTAAGCTTTAAACTAGAGACATCATTACTTCATATGCACACTCATTAGGTGATAGGCTTTCACCATTGACAAAGGTCCTTGACAATTTGACCTTGACCTTGACCCATTGTGGACTTAGAAAAACTTTAACCCAAAAACTTTAACCAAATACTTTAACCTTGCATATATTTTTTTAATGCTATAACCTAGGGACATCATAGCTTCATATATATACTCACCAGGTGATAGGCTTTCACCAGAGACCAAGGTCCTTCACAATTTGACCTTGACCTTTATCATTTGTGGACTTAGAATAACTTTAACTGAAAACTTTAACCAAAAACTTTAACCTTGCTTATATTTTCTGAATGCTTTAACCTAGGGACATCATTACTTCATATACATACTCATTAGGTGATAGGCTTTTGTGAGAGATCAAGGTCCTTGATAATTTGACCTTGACCTTTTATGAACTTAGAAATACTTTAACCGAAATTCTTTTACCAAAAACTTTAAGCTTGCTTATATTTTCTGAATGCTTTAACCTAGGGACATCATTACTTCATATACATAGTCACCAGATGAAAGGCTTTCACCAGAAAACAAGGGCCTTGACAATTTGACCTTGACCTTGACCTTTTATGGACTTGGAAAAACTTTAACCTTGCTTATATTTTCTAAATGCTTTACTCAGGGACATTATTACTTCATACACATACTCACTAGGTGATAGGCTTCTACAGAGACCAAGGTCCTTCACAGTTTGACCTTGATCTTGACCTTTTCATGTTTGATACAAAGAAATTCCATTGGTAACCCCATCTGCTTGTAGGCTTTCACTTTACCCTTACCTTATACATGCAATTAAAACAAAAAAGTTTTTATATTTCTTAATTACTACTCAAACAGATATATATTAGATCATGGACTTTAACATTGAAAGAAACCACTTTGAACTTTGGTCTTCGGTTAAGTGCTGTTTGTGACAAGCAGCTGTCTG
Source organism: Fragum whitleyi (assembly GCA_948146395.1). Classification (NCBI taxonomy): domain Eukaryota; kingdom Metazoa; phylum Mollusca; class Bivalvia; order Cardiida; family Cardiidae; genus Fragum; species Fragum whitleyi. The sequence continues at coordinate 27,350,916 of OX411550.1, read as the reverse complement.
GGCGAGCTATGTTGTCCGCTGACAACTCTTGTTCTTCAATCACCCTGAGAACTAAGTTTCAACTTAAGGTTTCATGCAACACTATCCTTGTTCTATATTGATAGTTTTTATCGAACCTACTTGCTCTAAGTGAGAGATAGTATGCATGCTCGTGAGTTTGTTTTTCGGAATTTGTCAAGAGGATAACTCCTCCATTCATGGAAAGATTTCAAAATAACATGACTCAATTGTTCTCCATCATCAGTGGATGAGCCTTTTAAATAAGGTTATTAGAAATGGGGCCAACTTATTTCTGACCCGAATCCTACCCAAATGTAGACTGGTCCTACTTTCAACTATCAGAATAGCCTATTCTAGGCTATTCTTAAAGTCGATATTAGGACCAGTCTAGAGCTGGTAGCCGGCTGTCTTAGAGATACCCTGATTTAGTGGGCAACATTACCCACCCAGGGTCAGAAATAATTGGCCCATAGTCAAGTTTTAATCCTTCTCATGCTTTTCACAAAATATACTAATCTTAGGAAGACAGAATAAACTTATATCAGCCTGAATAGATGTGCTGTCTAATAAAGGCCTATTCTGACTGTGTTTTTAGCTCGGCTTTTTTCAAGAAATCTCGAGGTATTGCTATAGCCTTGGTGTCGTCGTTGTGTTGTCATCGTACAAAAACTTTGACATTTTGTGATATCTCTGGTTCTACTGATGGCATTCACTTGAAACTTTGCACACATGTTCACCATTAAAAGAGCAACCTATACTTTCAAGGGGGATAACTATAGATGCATTTTGTGCAAATTATGCCCCTTTTCAACTTGGATTTAATCATCCAGCACTCAACAGCTGAGCGCAGCACCTATAGGCGGTGCTCTTGTTTAGTGTCAATCCTCCATGAAATCACCAAATACTATCTTTAAATCTTAAAATATTATGAGGCAAAAGTGGTAAGGATTTGTCAATAAAGGACAGACTTCTTTCAGGACTGCTTTTTTTGCAGAAGCTTACAAAATAGCTGCATTCTCAAAATTGTTTTCATTGAGAAATAAAACCAAATTAACAGCCAGTCAGAAAGTAAAAATTGATTCAACCATCTTGAAATAAATTATTAAAGGAATACATTGACTGATTTCATAAACATTGTTACTACAGATTAAGATTCAAGCTGTGGATATGTTGTCACAAACAAAATCTGACATATTTTCTAGAAAACTTATACAGTTTGGCCTGAAAAGAAAGATTATAAGACGACTCCATGGTTATCCAATCAAGTTACCCAGTGAAGAAAAACTCACAACTAAAGCTCAGCCAATATCCAAGTTCCTAAATGGTATGCATAGTCTGGATGAGATCAGCTGTAAATCAGGTGAGGATAAAGGCTCATGTTTGACCCTTAAACCAGCCCTTTGTTCAGGCTATTGAAGCGATGCAAACTGTTTGTCTATTATACTTCTCTTTGCATGCAAGTGCATGTGCGCAGTGAGACTAAACTAAAATCAAATTATTACTGTGTGAAATAAAATTTGTATTCAGCAGAATAAGGTTTGAGATTTTAGACTATGAGGTCTAAGTGGTTAGGGTAGTACTGCAGGGGCTATTTTTCAGCAGCTGATCCACAATCTGATGGTTTGAGTTTTTAGCATGATTATGTATGACATACAATCAAATATTAATTTTAAACTTTAACCAGACATAAAAAAAAATTGGAGTTGCACAGATTGTGGCGATTTCTTGACAGCAATTTCGAGTGGATTAAATGTTTAAACATCTTTGTTGTTCTGGTTGAAACATTGCGTTAAATGAAGATAAAGCTTGTTATAAGCAATTCCCTTACCCTAACCATGTTTCCAAAGATTACGTTTGAGGGAACAAAAAAGCATGATTGTATGGGAATAAATAACGATATGAAAAAATTATCATTGATTTGAAGATTTTTATGATATCATGAAATGAAGGAAGAAGGAATTCAAAGCTACAGAGGTTTGATTTATTTATATGGCATCGTATGATCTACATAGAGTGAGTAGCTATTGGCCTGTATGAAATGTTATTGTTGCTTTTGTGTGAGAAACAATAGGATACCAACAGAATACCATGGTGAGGTGCACCAGCCACCAACATTAAACAGCAATATGGATTATATTAATGCAGGGTTATTCTTGAGCCAAGAACTTTAGGCTTTGATAGGAGTTGAAAAGTAATGGAAAATGAAAGCAAATATAACAGGCCAAAAATTGTTTAGCAAGATTTTTTCTAAACGATGTATCTGTCACATTGATAATTTTGAACATAGGATTATACCAGTCTTTCTTGACCTGCAACTCAGCATTTTGCATTCAAATTGCAACACTACTCATGTTATTTTACTCTTATTCAATAATATATGAGCTTATGCGTGACATTTCCAACAATTTGAAATGTTCATGATGTATTAGCATTTAGCAGCATAGACAGCCACATTCTTTAAATTTAAAGTTACCTGATTGTCTACAGATACTTTCAGACCTTATCTATATAATAAGTGAATAGTGAAGACTCTGGTCAGACTGTGGGGATGCAAAGGCTGGTCATTGTCTTTGCTTTGTGCATATTTGAAATTGTTGGAAATGTCACGCACAGGCTTATATATCAATAAACATATATATCAAGGCTCATCTCATCAATCAGTATCTTTGAAGGTCAAGGTCATCTCACAATATCAAGGTTAATCATGAAGGTCAAACTGCTAAAAAGTACTGATTCGCACAGAGCCACAGATAGAGGGTGTATTTTGGATTTCAAGTTTAAATTTTTCACTAGTTCTTGCTTAAACCCTATCTTGTGGGTACTGATTGGAATTGTCTCAATGAGACAATTCCAATGAGTACCCACATCATAGGGTCTGGAGTTACCCTTTCTTATCTGTACCTCTGTTTTGGGAGCAATACAGTATTACTACATGTACATGTATTAGTGTTTGCCAAACACATCTTGTTCCACTTTATTGTATAAATTTCATATTTTGTATCTCTATTCAGGTCTCAACTACAAAGATCTGGATGAGATTGTAGAGGAAGATCCAAGTATAGTGATGTGTTGGAAATGAGGCTGCACAAGACTCTCCAATATCTTGTTGCGATTTACCCTTAATATGTACATGGCAACAACTTGTTATACTGCCTCACTTGTCTGATCGTGAAAGAGATTACAGACGACAAATGGACATGCATTCTATTGAAAAATTATCCTGTCCCTGGCATTTTTAAGAATTTATGATTTGTGCACAGTAAAGACTCAAATCAGCTTGTGCAACCACACAATCTGATATGAATCCTTACCTTGCACTCTCTAGATAACTAGTCTCCTGGGGCCTGTTTTACTTAATATCTTACGATCATTTTTTGTGCAAGTCAAAAATAAAAAGTTGCTTCTACAGGAGTAACTATATATGAATTTCTGCCATGTATCATCTCATATCTTCTAAAGACAATTCCATTGAGATATTGCAAGGCAGAATCCAACAACAAATGAAAACACCAGGTACAATTTGTGATTTTTGACTTATGGTGAATTTTTTCGTAAGAAGTTTAGTAAAAAGGGCCCCAAGTTTCTTAACTTGCTTGGTTTAAACTGAATTTTTATGTAAGCTGAGAATAGGTTCTTGTGCCAAGTTTAAAAGACACTTTTTGCACTCAGCTGAGAATTTAGGCTGAAATAAAATCTGGAATTCAACCTCTGAATTGAATTAGACTAAATTCTCAGTTAAGAAACAAAAAAGTTTTATAATCTCTGGCCCAGGGGTAGACAAGAGAGCTGTTTGGTGTCATCTGGCAAAACATGAAAAACAAAAGGCAATAACTCTAACAAAAAGCTAGGTAGAGTTATGGTTCTTGTGCACTGCACTCCATGTTCATGATAAGAATGCAACATGTCAGAATTTCAAAAGGCTTATGGACACATGAGCAAACTGACCAACAAGTGCAAAGCAATATACCCACTCTTCCTTGCAGTGGGGCATAATAACCATTCGGAACACCACTCGGCCAAATTCACAATCAACCTCGGATGTACATAGACTGACTATTTCTAGAAATTACAGGAAAACCTTGGAAAAACTCGATGATGTCAGTTTAAATGGCGTTAGCCCTCGAAACTTTGAATGAAAACATTCGACGTCGCCAACACTACTCGTTTAAGTCACTGACACGAAGCCATCGTATCCTTATATAAGTATCTTTAGATTCTTATATAACAGCTGAAAAATCTTAATTTTTGAGAATTATTTGTCATTCTCAAAAATAAAGATTTTTCAGCCATTATTTACTGTAAAAATTATAAGCTAAAGAAAGCGCTCGTTGTTTCCGCGCTAGTTTTAATACGCCGCCAGAGGCGGACGTATATTGGCGTCATCTTCTCTGTCTGTCCGTCCACTTTTCTTGTCAACGCAACTCCTCCTAAGTTTCTGGCTGGATCTTCTTGAAACTTGGTCAATGTTATAACCTCAATTGGTAGATGTGCATGAAGGAAGGATTTTATGGTTTGTTGATTTTTGCCTGAGTTATGCCCCTTAAAAACTTAGTCTCTGGGGCTTATTGCCTCAGTTATGTCCCCTTAAAATTTAGTCTCTGGGGCTTATTGAAATTGCAGCCTTGTGAATGCAACTCTTCCTAAGTTTCTGGCTGGATCTAAATGAAACTTGGTGGATGTTATAACCGAAATTGGTAGATGAGCATGAAGTAAGGATTTTATGGCTCATTTATTTCCCTGAATTATGCCCCCTTAAAACTTAGTGTCTGGGGCTTATTATAATTGCAGCCTTGTGAAGGCAACTCCTAACTTTTTGTCTTGATTTAAATGAAACTTGGTCAAAAATAAGTAGTGTCTACAATTATTTTTGTGAAACAGCAGGAAAGTGGCTGCGTATTTTGTGACTATGGCACTCTTGTTCTTACACTGTTTCCGCCTAATAAAATGTCCATCTTCCTTACATACATTGAGGTCTGATGCAGTTTACAGAAATGGCTGAGTGTTGTTCCGAATGGCATAATAATGTGACAGAGTTGTGCCGATTGCCAGGTAACCCCATATGTTCAATATTTGACAGATGTATTAAAAAGTCTTACTATCTGGGCTCTGATATGAGTAAGGACCAAGTTGAAGAAAACTTTCATCTCTTTTATTGTGAAATATAACAAATCAAGGTTGTCAAGAACTTACATCTTAAGATTTCAAAATAATTTGGCAGGTTTTTGTATTCTTTGTCAGTGACAAAATTTGAAAAGTGTAACACATTAAATTTATCTGTTAAACTATTGCCAAGGTAGAAATCAATTGTCTAAATTAATCATTAATAATGTTTTGATAATCTTAAATAACAGATTTTTCATTTAAAATAAGTAAATTTATGTAATGATCAATTTATTTTCTTTCAAAAATTCACAATTCATTCCAGCCAGAAGGACTGAAATTCTGGGTGCATGAAAATGTAATCTGCATGATCAATTTTGGCCAGTGAAAAAGTAGTTGTGAAGTAAAGGGTTAAGACCCAATATGATGAGTTTGGGAACTTCTTGAAACTAAACGTGTAGATGAAAATGTGCAATAAAAGATTTTATGAAACATATCAATCTTTGTTACATTATTGGCCTAACATTAGCAAGACTGCTTACATTGAAATCCTGAGGTAAATCTATAGCCTTGACATCATAATGCACAATTTTAAGGTAGTGGACCCATAATAGTTCTGCAACATTTCTGAAGTAATGAACTTTAACAGTGTAAACCAAGGTTTCCTAATGATTTTCATTAGGAAACCTTAGTCAACATTGTGAAAGATCACGAGCTCAGAAATGTTGCCGAAGTAATATGGTTCCACTACCTAACATCCTAGGTATCACAGATACTTTTAATTTAAATCTTTAAATGCATATTCGCACCTCTAAACCATTGCCCAAGTTCTCCTTTTAGACACGCTCAGAAACAAGAGCAATGCTGGGCGTGGCATTATACGCCCGAAGCTCAGAAATAAAACAGACTATTTCTGACAAATAGTCCAATTTATTGTGCGAAAATGACGCTGATGTGGGCCTGGGGGGTATCGTGAAACTGACCGGAAGTTAGTATTCTTATGCTGCACCGTTTACGCAATCTCGCGCGCTTGAACAGATTTTGGCTGGTTTCACGAAAAAAAATACATTTGTTAAATAGTTCTTGCAATGCCAAAACGCCGTAGTACTAGGGCGAAGCCATATGATCGGCCTCGGGCCGAGGCGGCTGCAGATCCACCGATTCCGGCGAGAAATTCGCCCGTACCTGCTTTCGTCGAAACTGAGAGAGTCGTATTGTCTTCGGACGAACCAAATTCCGGTAATCCCTTCGCCGCAATCAACAATTCCTTAAATTCTTGGCCTGAAGCAGACTTTAACCTACCTTCAGAAGCCATGCGTTTAGCGGACGACGATATCGCTTTGCATGTCTCGTCAGAATTGTGTATCAAAATTTGGAAGGGTGAATATGTCAACTTAGTTGCTACGCAGAGAAGCAACTGATGAATCAAATAGGGATACAAAGGTGACCGTTTCTGAACAAGGCACTCTCCAGTTACTGCCTAAAAGTCCCAAACGAGTGGCTAATATCCGTGAGTGGACAGATGCATTTCTAATTTACATGTACATTGTAATCAAAAAACGTCCGGAAATGGCCTGTGAGTTGATACAGTATATGTCAACCATACGTGAGGCAGCTGCAAGAAATAACTCTACTGATTGGTGGAAAATTTATGATGAAAATTTTCGTCTTCGGCAAGCTATATTCCCTATGCCATGGGGAAAAATAAATTCTGATCTTTGGCTTAAAGCTATGAGTCTGTCCACTCTCTCAAATCAAAATACAACTCAGAATAATGTCAACTACAATACAATCGTTCGCAACAAATCAATTTGCTATGATTTCAACTCGGTAAGAGGTTGTAAATTCCCTAACTGCAAATATGCCCATATTTGTTCTGTCTGTAAAGGCGAGCACACACAGATAAAATGTCGTAAAAACACCACTTTTCGTAGACAATGATCAAACCATTGGCCAGGGGCTTGGTGTCACCCCAGTTAAATTTCATGCATTACAAGGGGAACTGTTAGGTTATGACAACAATTTGACTCAGTTTTTGCTAAATGGGTTTAAGTATGGTTTTTCCCTCTGTTATACAGGTCCTAGGACTTTACAAACTTGCAATAATTTGAAATCTGCTTTTGAAAACCCTTCCATAGTTTGGGAAAAGATTAATAAGGAGATATCAGCTGGCAGGGTGGCAGGACCTTTTTCTTCTATTCCTTTTTCAAATTTTAAAATGTCACCAATTGGTTTAGTCCCGAAAAAAGAACCTAACGAATATAGACTGATTCACCATTTATCTTACCCCCCAGGGGAATCACTAAATGACAATATTGACCCCGCACTCTGCTCAGTCCGTTACTCTAAATTTGATAACGCAGTTAAAATGATACAAAAATTAGGCCCTGGTACATTACTGGCAAAGGCCGATATCAGATCAGCCTTCCGCTTGATACCACTAGCAAAAGAGGACTACCCCCTTGTTGGTTTCAGTCATGGTTGTTTCTTTTTTCACGACCGTATGTTACCATTTGGGGCTAGTATTTCATGTGCAATTTTTGAAAAATTTGCGTGTGCATTACAATGGATCGTACAGAAAAACTGCAAATTAGGGGACTTGGATCATTACCTTGATGATTTCATCTTTTGTGGTAAAGGAGGTACTGACGATTGCCTTCTTTTATTGCAGACATTTTTTAATTGTTGTCGTAAATTAGGTGTCCCGGTGGCAGAAGAGAAAACAGTTTGGCCTACACCTATTCTGATTTTTTTGGGGCTTGAGCTAGATTCCATTCTAATGCAAGTTAAAATACCACTCTCAAAAGTAGAACAATTAATCGACATAATTAAAGAAGTGTTAGCACATAAAAAATCTGTTCAATTAAAAGAATTGCAGTCTTTGATAGGGTCCCTTAATTTTCTTTGTCGTGCAGTGGTTCCTGGTCGCCCTTTTTGTAGGAGACTTATAAATGCAACATGTGGGATTACTAAGCCCTTCCACCATATCAAAGTTAAAAAGGGGATGAGACAAGACTTGATGATGTGGTTAGAATTTCTGACCAATTTTAATGGGATTTCTATGTTCCATGAACAATTCTGGACTTATAATTCTGATATTTGTCTTTATACAGATAGTTCTGCTGCAGTTGGTCACGGCTTTGGGGCAACTTTCATGGGGGAATGGGCAATAGGAGCATGGCCTATTGAATGGCATAATTCTGGCCTTACAAAAGATATTGCGCTACTTGAGTATTTTCCCATTTTAGTAGCAGTCCACATCTGGGGCAAAAATATGAGAAATAAAAAAGTTTTGTTTAAATGTGATAACCAGTCAGTTGTTAACATTATCAATAGCCAAACAAGCAAATCAGACAAAATTATGGTTCTTGTGAGATCTTTTACACTACACTGCCTTAAATTTAACATAAATTTTAAAGCAGAATTCTTGCCTGGTTGCAAAAACCAAATTGCCGACAGCTTATCACGTTTTCAGATGAAGCGGTTCAGACAGCTGGCTCCACACGCCAACCAAGAACCAAGAACCATACCAGCATATCTTTGGACTATCTTGGACAACACTCCATGAAATTGATCAAAGCAAGCATATCACAGAACACACAAAATGTGTATAAGAACGCACTTAAAAAATTCAATGAATTTAGAAGCAGTAATGGGCTCCTGAATGAATGGCCAGTCCCATTATTTCACTTAGAATACTTTATTGCCTTCTTACATCACCAGAACTATTCTTCAAAATCTTCATCGACTTTCATTGCGGCCATCAGTTTTTATCACAAGTTGAGCAATTTACAGAATCCTTGTAACAATTTTCGTTGCAAAAAGCTTCTCGAGGGTTACCGTCGTTTGAACCCATGCAAAGACACTAGAATGCCCATTACAATTGATGTTTTGACAAAAATTGTAAGCATTCTGAACAAAACATGTTTTTCAAGTTACGAGGCCAAACTATTTAAAGCGGCTTATTTGTTAGCTTTTTTCGGCTTATTTCGGGCAGGAGAGTTGGTATATACCTCCCCTGATGAACCCGTCAGACATTTACAAGTACCCGATATACAATTTATTTATTGTTCTGGTAGGATTCATTCATTAAAAATCAAAATTCGTAAATCTAAAGCCAATCAGGCCGGCAAGCCAGAGATTGTAACGGTCCATCCGGTGGAAAAATCCAATGTGTTTCCTATACAAGCCTTACAAAATTACTTAATGATCAAGCCAAAATCTTCAAATCACTTGTTCTGTCATAGTAATGGATCCCCTCTTTCAAGATACCAATTTGGTGCAGTGATTACAAAATGCCTTATCAATTTGGGTATGTCACCAAGAGGGTATAAAAGCCATTCCTTCAGAATAGGGGCAGCCACATGGCTTGCCAAACAGGGTGTCTCTTATGAGGAAATCAAGAAGTTAGGGAGATGGTCATCAAACGCCTTTTTACATTTTATAAGAATTTAGCTTTGTTGCAATAGAATTTCTTCCAGAATAAGTGCATATCCAAAAAATTTTTGTTAATACTGAAGTATCAAGTTTAATTATGATTTAATGGGTGAGGTACTAGGATGTTATTATAACTACCTTCATTGCTAACTTCTAGTTGTTATTAATTACATAATTTAAAGTACAGGTATACTAAGATATCATTTGTAACATGTTTAATCCAACATTACTGTTTGTTATTTCTGTATAATAACATTGGTCAAGTATTTTTCAGATGTCTGGTTTATTGGTAATTCGTATGTGTACTGGCTGGAAAAACGTCTGAGGTTCCGCCGAATCCAATCAAACTTGGGATGCAGCTCCATAGCTGGAGTCAAGTGGCTTAGCCGTAGAGGGATGCATTGGGCAGACTTTAACCCAGTACTACAAATGCAGTGTCTACATTCCAGTCCACCAAAGATTTTAATAATTCATTTGGGATCAAACGACCTAACTTCAATTACTGGTTGTGAACTAAAACATAAAGTCCGTAATGATCTTTGTTTCTGGATGGACAACTTGCCTAATACAAAATTCATCTTCTCTGCATTATTACCACGAATATCTTGGGGGAAAACAGAGATTGCTTACAATAAAATTGAGAAAAAGAGAAAGCACTTTAATAATCGCCTTCGTCGTTTCATGGTAGCCAAAAAAGGTCATTTTGTTAAGCACGAGGATATTAATGTAGATACACCGGGGATGTACTTCAGCGATGGAGTACATCTTTCAGATGTGGGATATGACATGCTGCTTTTAAGTTTATCTGAACTTTTAGAAAAGCTATAAATTGAAGTACACAGGCAATATTGAAAATTTGGAAAATGGTAGGAATTTTGGGGCGAACAAGTTCGTGTGGCGGAAAATTCCTGGGGGTACCATGTCAAGTGGTATGAAATTGTAAAGGCTGTGTTTTATTTTGTGTGTTGTTGTGCAGTAGATAGCGTGTGCTGGCTTGCAGTCGATACGTAGACTCATTGCCGTCCAAATAAAGTATGCACTTTTTGGGCGGTTCAGTGAGCCCCTCCCACATGGGTTTTGTACTGTGGGTGGGTTGGTGGGTTGTAGGACCATGGTTCCCTCAATGCAATTACCTCAATGGGTGTTGGGGTGCAGTAGGGGCATGTGGTGGGTGCCACATGTGGTGTCGGTCCTACATTGGTTAATATCATGTTAGCTGCAGCCAGCAAGGCTAGGGTTCCCCTGGGGGTTTTCCGCCCGCGAACAAGATCTCTCCGCCACAGTTCAATTTCTTTATAAATAGAAAATTAAATTACGTAATTTAAAAATAGTATTGATTTATTGTTATTTTCGCCTCATGCAATAAAACAGACTATTTCTGACAAATAGTCCAATTTATTGTGCGAAAATGACGCTGATGTGGGCCTGGGGGGTATCGTGAAACTGACCGGAAGTTAGTATTCTTATGCTGCACCGTTTACGCAATCTCGCGCGCTTGAACAGATTTTGGCTGGTTTCACGAAAACCCACCCTCCCACCCCTTTCCTCATTTGCTTTCCTTGTCTTAGAATGTTAATCTATTTTCAGATAACAATGGTAATGGCTTGGACAGACTCTACTTTCATTTGGTCAATTTACGATATTCATTGGTGTAGAACTTTCTGACTGAGTACTGATGTTGCAATATTGTGCTAATGATAAAAGTGTGCTTTAAGTTTCCTATCTTGTTGCGTGCGGAAAATTCCTGGGGGTACCATGTCAAGTGGTATGAAATTGTAAAGGCTGTGTTTTATTTTGTGTGTTGTTGTGCAATAGATAGCGTGTGCTGGCTTGCAGTCGATACGTAGACTCATTGCCGTCCAAATAAAGTATGCACTTTTTGGGCGGTTCAGTGAGCCCCTCCCACATGGGTTTTGTACTGTGGGTGGGTTGGTGGGTTGTAGGACCATGGTTCCCTCAATGCAATTACCTCAATGGGTGTTGGGGTGCAGTAGGGGCATGTGGTGGGTGCCACATGTGGTGTCGGTCCTACATTGGTTAATATCATGTTAGCTGCAGCCAGCAAGGCTAGGGTTCCCCTGGGGGTTTTCCGCCCGCGAACAAGATCTCTCCGCCACAGTTCAATTTCTTTATAAATAGAAAATTAAATTACGTAATTTAAAAATAGTATTGATTTATTGTTATTTTCGCCTCCTGCAATTAAACAGACTATTTCTGACAAATAGTCCAATTTATTGTGCGAAAATGACGCTGATGTGGGCCTGGGGGGTATCGTGAAACTGACCGGAAGTTAGTATTCTTATGCTGCACCGTTTACGCAATCTCGCGCGCTTGAACAGATTTTGGCTGGTTTCACGAAAACCCACCCTCCCACCCCTTTCCTCATTTGCTTTCCTTGTCTTAGAATGTTAATCTATTTTCAGATAACAATGGTAATGGCTTGGACAGACTCTACTTTCATTTGGTCAATTTACGATATTCATTGGTGTAGAACTTTCTGACTGAGTACTGATGTTGCAATATTGTGCTAATGATAAAAGTGTGCTTTAAGTTTCCTATCTTGTTGCGTGCGGAAAATTCCTGGGGGTACCATGTCAAGTGGTATGAAATTGTAAAGGCTGTGTTTTATTTTGTGTGTTGTTGTGCAATAGATAGCGTGTGCTGGCTTGCAGTCGATACGTAGACTCATTGCCGTCCAAATAAAGTATGCACTTTTTGGGCGGTTCAGTGAGCCCCTCCCACATGGGTTTTGTACTGTGGGTGGGTTGGTGGGTTGTAGGACCATGGTTCCCTCAATGCAATTACCTCAATGGGTGTTGGGGTGCAGTAGGGGCATGTGGTGGGTGCCACATGTGGTGTCGGTCCTACATTGGTTAATATCATGTTAGCTGCAGCCAGCAAGGCTAGGGTTCCCCTGGGGGTTTTCCGCCCGCGAACAAGATCTCTCCGCCACAGTTCAATTTCTTTATAAATAGAAAATTAAATTACGTAATTTAAAAATAGTATTGATTTATTGTTATTTTCGCCTCCTGCAATTAAACAGACTATTTCTGACAAATAGTCCAATTTATTGTGCGAAAATGACGCTGATGTGGGCCTGGGGGGTATCGTGAAACTGACCGGAAGTTAGTATTCTTATGCTGCACCGTTTACGCAATCTCGCGCGCTTGAACAGATTTTGGCTGGTTTCACGAAAACCCACCCTCCCACCCCTTTCCTCATTTGCTTTCCTTGTCTTAGAATGTAAATCTATTTTCAGATAACAATGGTAATGGCTTGGACAGACTCTACTTTCATTTGGTCAATTTACGATATTCATTGGTGTAGAACTTTCTGACTGAGTACTGATGTTGCAATATTGTGCTAATGATAAAAGTGTGCTTTAAGTTTCCTATCTTGTTGCGTGCGGAAAATTCCTGGGGGTACCATGTCAAGTGGTATGAAATTGTAAAGGCTGTGTTTTATTTTGTGTGTTGTTGTGCAATAGATAGCGTGTGCTGGCTTGCAGTCGATACGTAGACTCATTGCCGTCCAAATAAAGTATGCACTTTTTGGGCGGTTCAGTGAGCCCCTCCCACATGGGTTTTGTACTGTGGGTGGGTTGGTGGGTTGTAGGACCATGGTTCCCTCAATGCAATTACCTCAATGGGTGTTGGGGTGCAGTAGGGGCATGTGGTGGGTGCCACATGTGGTGTCGGTCCTACATTGGTTAATATCATGTTAGCTGCAGCCAGCAAGGCTAGGGTTCCCCTGGGGGTTTTCCGCCCGCGAACAAGATCTCTCCGCCACAGTTCAATTTCTTTATAAATAGAAAATTAAATTACGTAATTTAAAAATAGTATTGATTTATTGTTATTTTCGCCTCATGCAATAAATGGGTGATGTTTATTGATCCTTAGGGTGCATTTTCTAGCAAACACTATAGTATATTGTATTTATTATGATGGTAGTGTTTGTTTTGTTTTCCTATTTGTCTTTGGGAAAAAATGTTCTTAGGCAATTAAAGAACTGTGGATTACTTATGGATATCATAACTTTTTTTCAAGTAATTATATGTACCCAAGTACTACTAAAATATTCATAAAGAAATTCAATCAGATTGAGAAAATGTAATCAAACACACTACAAATCAAGCACCCTACATTGCAAGTGACGTCACTTTTTGTTTACTTTTCAAAGGCCAAGTTGAAAACAAATTGTTATTCAACTCACGTTCAAACAGTTGTCAAATAAGCGCAGTTGGTAACGCACTACAGTCTTAAGTAACGTCTTTCAGGGGTTCAATTCAGCGCAAAAGAATTTTTTTCATTTTTCATAAATTCAGAATCAAAACACAATGTATTGTATTAGCTTTAGCAATTTTACGCGAAAGGATTTTGAAAAAAAAAAAAAAAAACTTTCCATTTTTAGCTCACCTGAGCACAAAGTGCTCAAGGTGAGCTATTGGGATCGTAGAATGTCCGTCGTCCACAATTTCTTTAAACATCTTCTCCTCCTAAACCAGTGGGCCAATCTTCATGAAACTTGGCAGGGATGTTTCTTGGGTCAAGCTCTACCAAAGTTGTTCAAATAAATGAAATCCACCCTTTACTTTCCCTTACCCTTAACAAAAAGGGTGAAAATATGAAAATCTTTCAAAATCTTCTTCTCTGAAACCAGAAGGCAAAGAGCTTTCATATTTGGTATGTAGCATCATCTAGTGGACCTCTACCAAGTTTGTTCATATTAAGACCCTGGGGTCATATTTGGGCTTTGCCCGGGCCCAACCCTTTTTACATAGAATCAAAGAGCAAAAATCTTTTAAAATCTTCTTCCCTGTAACCAGATGGCAGACAGCTGAAATATTTTGTGTGTAGCATCACCTAGTGGACCTCTACCAAGTTTGTTCATATCAAGACCCTTGGGTCATATTTTGGCTTTGCACAGGTGCATCCCTTTATCTCTTATGAGCACGAAGGGTAAAAAAATGAAAATCTTCAAAAATCTTCTTCTATGAAACCAGAAGGCAGACAGCTTTCATATTTGGTATGTAGCATCATCTAGTGGACTTCTACCAAGTTTGTTCATATCAAGACCCTGGGGTCATATTTGGGCTCCACCCGGGCGCAACCCTTTTTACATTAGAATTAAAGAGCAAAAAGGTATATCTGTCTAGCTCTTCGCTGAAAACGTTCCATGGTATTGATCTTACGCAATTATCTTCTTTTTGACATCTGCCTATCTAATTAATGTGATGTCCCAGGGGTCAAAGAGACTCAGGTGAGCGATCTAGGACCATCTTGGTCCTCTTGTTGTGATATTTTAATGAATACATGTGTATGAGTTGAAAATAAAATAAAATATGAAAATACTGATACATCAGTAGAGAAAATAAAAAAAAAAAATAAAATGAAAGGTTTTCTTACACATGTAATGAATAAGGGAGTCAATTTTGAAATAATGAAATAAACTTTTTTCTGTTTCGAAAATAAAAAAACACAAAAAAGATAATATCACAAGAAATGTTTATTCCGACAGAGGTTCAAACCTCGGCTTTGTTTGTAAATTAACATTCGCGGGGCGGAGACGTATGCCCAAACTCACTAACTAACTGAGCTATTTTTCCACTTGTCATATTTAGGAGTTTTTACTATTTATTTAACCTTCATTACTCAGAAAGCAATAAAATAATAAACAAATCATGACGTCACTTGTAATGTTGGTTGGTCCGACTGTAGCTATGAGTTCCACATACATGTGAAGTTTCAACATAATAGTCCTTGTATTTTGAAAGTTATGGACCGGACAGTAATTTGCAAACTGAATCAAACAAAGGGCAACAACTCAAAAATTATAAATAGTAGAGTTCAGGTTATTGTGCTCTGCACATCCTAGCTATGAGATCTATACACCTGTGAAGTTTCAAGACCATAGGCCTAAAAGTTTCAAAGCTATGGACAAGACACGAATTTGCTCACTGAATCAAACAAAGGACAATAACTCAAGAATTACAAATGGAAGAGTTGTGGTTCTTGCGCTCTGCACACCCTAGCTATGAGATCTACACACCTGTGAAGTTTCAAGATCATAGGCCTTATAGTTTCAAAGTTATGGACCGGACACAAATTTGCAAACTGAATCAAACAAAGGGCAATAACTCAAAAATTACAAATGGTAGAGTTGTGGTTCTTGCGCTCTGCACACCCTAGCTATGAGATCTTTACACCTGTGGCCTTATAGGCCTATAGGCCTTATAGTTTGAAAGTTATGGACCGGATATGAATTTGCTAACGGACAGACAGGTTGACAGACAGACGATAACATAATACGACTCTTTGGGTGTATAAAATCTTTGGAGTACATTTTGGAAAAAAATGCAGAAGCAAATTCTTCATTCTCAAGTGATTTCTTACTCTTAAAGCAAGGTTTTTGAAAATTTCATCAACTGATAATTATTCTTTCGACTTATCAAAAATTTAGTTGGCTTTGGCTTAGGAGAGTATTGTTTATCATCTTATGACTAAATACTTCAGATTTCTTAAATACCTGTGTGATAACATCCCAAATGATATTTTTTATATGATATCACATGGATATGTATAGAACAATGTTATAATGTAAATTTTAGAGAATTTCATTTCTGTTAGAAACATCGACGAAAACAAAACAAATAGAGGTTAAAAGATGAATATAATACTAATTTAGTGTATTGTTTGAAAAAATGTCTAAATGACCTCCGCTGTTAAAAACATATTTCTATTTTGTTCAAGATTTTAATTTCAGTAAAAAATGAGAATAACTCTGCACATGCGCCTCCTTTAGCTTATGTTTCTGTAAAAACATGGTTGTGCGTAGCGTGGTTGATGCTATTTACCTAATTTTGGCAAATTGATGAGTTTTGGACGTGCGTAGTGAGTGTGTCAAAATAATTCTGATAAGGTTTTTGCGTGTAGCACAACATGATATAACTCCAGTTATTGTGTTTTGGCGTTAAAGTCGACTCTTCGTTTCTACACTGCCTGTAGGGTGGTGGGGTAAATGGCCAATCAAAACAAAAACGACAAAAAAACCCGTAGAAATCAGCACCGAAGGACAGTAAACAAACATCAAATACAAAAACGGAGAATGGATCTGGTCAGAAAAAAGCTTTTTTTATCTGATCACAATAATTTTGTGCAGTCTGAAAATGAGTCCTCATAGGAACATTCCAGTGAAATTTTGGTTGATATCCATCACTTAGGTTCTTAGAAAATGATTTTCAAAGTTTGCACTATATAACATATTGAACAAGTATCTGGTGTTGTATGCAACACATATAGTCCCCTACCGGCTTCACATTGACTCAATATGGTAATCAATAATAGATTAAGATGAACAAGTCATCAAAATAATTGTCAAACATATGAAATGTTATGCCCAAAATTTCGGAAATATAATTCAAATGACTTGAATAAAGTTACTAAAAGATCAATGATTTGTAATTGCTACCATAGCAAGTGTCATTTTATAAAATAAGAACAACGGTAATCTAAATGTTTAGTGATATTTTTTGCAAGCAAGTTTTCAGCGATCTTAATAAGTTATAAAGACCTTAACCCTTTCCCAAACGGCAAAAATTTAGGGTTGTCCCATTTGAAAGCTGCTGCAGACGACAAATTGGATGCTACTTAAGGTATAATTTGACAATATTATAGCTCAGAAAACATTGAGACAAACGGAGAAAATGCTGTTTATCAGAATTTTCTTCTTTTGTCTCAATGTTTTCCCACGCCAATTCTATCAGGGACGTCAAAACCAGGTCTTGTTTTGGAAAGGGTTAAACAAGACTTACATGAGTTGTTGTCTCTGCTGTGCCCACTATACAATTCATGCAAGCAATAGACAGATGCAAGAAATAGTATCAATAACAGTTACCTTGTCTGATCCAAGATGTTTTTCTTCAGTCTTGTTGGTAAGAAATGAGAACTTTCACTGGAGGTGATTAATACTGCTGCATCACCACCCTGACTAACATGGCTTATAAATTTTTTTACATTTTTAAAACAGGTTTCATCAAGTTAGCTTGCTTAGTTATTAAGTTATTGCAGGATCCATTTTTTGCCATATTTTCACTATTTCCGTTACCATAGCAACCACACTTTTTGTCAAAGAACAAAGATAAAATGATGTGCATAATCTACACATTGCCATCTAGTCATATACCAAGTCTCATCAAATTAGCTTGCTTACTTATTAACTTATCGCAGGATCCAATATTTTTTGCCATATTTTCACTATTTCCGTAACCATAGCAACAACAATTTTAGTCTAAAAACAAAAATAAATTGATGTACATAATCTACACATTGCCATATAGTCATATACCAAGTCTCATCAAACTAGCTTGCTTAGATATTATCTTATCGCAGGATCCCATTTTTGGCCATATTTTCACTATTTCTGTAACCATAGCAACCTCAATTTAAGTCGAAAAACAAAAATAAAATGATGTACATAATCTACACATTGCCATCTAGTCATATACCAACTTTCATCAAAAACGCTTGCTTAGTTATTAAGTTATCGCGGGATCCAGATTTGAGCGGACAGACAGACAGACGGTCGGACGGACAGACGGAGGGCAAACCTATAGTCCCCTCCGGTGTGAACACCGGTAGGGGACTAACAAGAGGCCCATGAGGGCCTGAGACCAATCTATTGACTCTTTGATGTGGTATTCAAGAAATAACCATAAAAAGGAAATCTACTTCAAGGTACCTTTTCCCATGACACCCAATAATTGCACAGAATGGGTATGCTGTGGCCATAGTCATAATAGGTGTTGTGTTAACAAGGAAGCTGACTTTAAGGCCCCTTTTTCCGTGATGTTGCATGTCGCCAAATGGCCATGGCCACATGATGAGAAATATTTTGTTAAGTTTTATAAATACATGTATCAGTGTATAAATGAAGGAGTTATGTTAACAAAGAAATACATAAAGGCCCTAACCCCCCACAAGCTCTTTGTCAGAATGCAAGTGCTATTAGTGCAGGATGTGTTTGTAACTAATATTGAGGTCATATGTAGCACTTGCATGAAGTTTCCTGAATCTAGGTCGCTTGGTTTTTGAGTTAAGAGTCCAGACATGAAAATTGAACAATAATTGACTGTAACCTTGACCTTTGACCTATATGACCCAAAAACAATAGGGCACTTCCTTGGATCATAAGCAACATTTGCATAAAGTTTCATGCTTGTGGGTCACTTGGTTCTCGAGGCTGGAAACGAAAATTGAACAAAAATTTTCAATGACCTTGACCTTTGTAACCCAAAAACAATAGGGCACTTCCTTGGGTCATAAGGAACATTTGTATAAAGTTTCATGGTTGTACACCACTTGGTTCTTGAGTAAGAGTCCGGAAACGAAAATTGAATAAAGGCTGACTGTGACCTTGACCTTTGACCTATATGACCCAAAAACAATAGGGCACTTCCTTGGATCATAAGGAACATTTATATAAAGTTTCATGATTGTAGGTCATTTGGTTCTTGAGTTAGAGTCCGGAAACGAAAAGGTCTACGGACTGAGGGACGGAAAGACAGACAGACATGGTGAAACCAATATACCCCCCTCTACTTCGTAGGTGGGGGGTATAATTATGCCCTGACCATTTGAAAGTACAATTGAAAAGTGTGATGTGATTTGAAGAAGCAGCTACCGAATAGTGGGCGTAAACATAGTAAGGGGGTCATTATCGAAAAAATTGTAGACTCTCAATTAGATATTCAATTGATTTTTTCTGACAGTTTTTTTGCTAGCCAAATGCAAAATTAAAGCCTTAGGTATCCTGGATTGATTAAGGCATCTGGATACTTTTGCTGCTTCCAGCCAATGTTGCGTCAAATGAACATAATGGCCCTGTCACACCTCATCGTTTTAGCCAGCGTGTGCCTAACGCGATTGAAAAAACGACTAAGTCTGTAAAACGTCCGCATATGCTGACCTACATTTCTTTTTGCCAATTCAAGACGCAGTTATAGCGTGCTCATAGCAAGTTTGAATGTGTGAGTAACGCATGAGTAACGTGTCCAGAACGTGTTGATAGCGTATGTCAGTGTATATCAACATTCTTGAGCGTGTGCCCAACGTTCTCATAACGTCCTTGGAACGTTCTTAGCGTGTTTGTTACGCGCTGCTAACGTGTTATAACGTATTCGCAGCGTGTTTTGATGACAATATAAATTCTGCAAGAAATTACCACTTCAAATTCATTCTTTTAATATATTTACAGGCCACCGGTCACTGCACATATTCAAATTCAAAGTATATTGGTTCATGTAAAAGAAAAATAGGAAAGGACGGAAAGAAAAATACACTGGCACCTGTTACATATTAAAACATGCATATAACAAACTTATTAGATTACAGGCTGATTAAAGCTTCTGGGACTTTTAACTCAAAAAATTATTGCGGAAGGGTAAGAAACTACTTGTCACAATACACTCCTTTCTTCCTCAATGTGCTCTACCATATAGGACGACTTTTCTGAACAGAACAGAATAGAGTAAAACACGTCTTGTATTATGTGCACTTAGTACAATGATGTACTTGTCATTTTGGTATATTGATTATGATAAAAAAAGACGAATAAATATTTATATAATGTGTAAAGTATTTTGCAAACGTATTGCTATTCTGACCAAAGAGCAGACGCACAAGCTATAAATGCACTGTTTAATACACATTTAGGCTACATTCTCCACCTCGACAATGTAAGGAATTAAGAAAATCCGTAAATGGAGTAATCAAATGTCTTTTAAGTAAGACTCATTTTTCTTGTATATAAATGCGTATATAAATGTTGGCAAACTTATTATCTAGTATTAACAGGTCAGTGTTAATACACAATTGACTTAGTTGTAAAATTCATATGTATACAGTGGTTGATAGGCAATATTGCCTTTAGTGCCAGAAATAAACATTTACATTAAAAAGATATGTGGTAGAAAAGACAACCAGCTCAAAGAGAACGCTAATCAAATTTTCAAGTCGTTCTTAGACTGGTCATGAGGAAACGAAAAACTATATACATGTATAAGGGTCATATCCACATACATGCACATATATTTACGATAAGCTAATGGAAAAACTTCAGGACAAATATGCAGCGGAACTTTTAAATTTTCGTTGAATACTGAAGCGCTGTTATACGCCAGAAACACGCTGTGAACATGATGGAAACGCTCTAGACATACGTTAAGTACGCTGGAGACACACTAAAAGCATGTTAAGCTTTGGGCATGTTCAGACCATGTGCGGAGCATGTTTCAACACATTCGGCACACGCTGAGAAATTTTGTGCATGCATAAAATTTTATGAGATACTCAGCGTATCGCAACGTATTACAGCCGATAACACGTGCCGACAGCGTGTGCGGAACGTGTCCATAGCGTACCCGATGTGTTCGCAGCGTGTTATAAAAAATCCAACACATTCCGCACACGCTGGCTAAAACGTTAAGGTGTGACAGCCCTATAAGCATAAAACATCTTAGCAGATTCAAAGCTCAATTATAACCAAATTCTGTCTGCACGTTCCATGTCAATAAAACAAATCCCAAATTTCTCTATTTCAGGTTTAAGCTGTCAACAAAACATTTGCATTGCCTTTCCTCTTGCTCATTTGAGAGGCTTGTATGAATATCAAGGAAATTTGATCGCCTCACACCTGTTAAAACTTAGATGGCAATTGGATTGGTTCTCACGTTTCTAAAGGTTAAGACATTTATTTCACTTACTTTTTAAAACAGTCGTTAATTAGTATGGAAGCAATCGCATCAACCTGATAGATGAAATTTGGCATACCATCGTGGCCCTATCGAGTTGAAGAGGCCAAAAAAATTTACTAAATTCATAGGAAATGGTCAGCACACTTCTTAATTCTTCTTCTCTTTCAACTGTTTTATGTAAAAATTTCTGAATGATTGCAAGTTTTTTTAACCCAAGCTGTCTGGTAATTATCTCAGTCTTATAACAAGAGGTTAAATTTATTTGAGAAGAAACTCAAGATCAAACATGTTACGTATTTCGACGTAGAAAACAAAGATTTTGACATTTCTTGAAAAAAAAAAAAAAAAAAAAAAAAAAAAAATTGACATGTAGTTTGAATACTAATGATGTGTACATGAGAAAACACAACACTGAAAACACTTTGGTACCATAATTGACAATTTGATCAGAGATGTAAAATTTTCTTGATGCATCCCTGATTACATTAGGGTCCCCATTTCTAGAATGCAGTATAAAAGCACCAAACCACATCAATATGCACATGGTCACATGATGTAGAATACTAAGTGAAATTACCATTAATTTCCATTTATATATAAGAGCGATAACAATGAATTCTTAAAATTTGATTTCAAATATAGGCCCCTATCTCATGAAGCTCAATAGATCATAATAAATTTAAAAGGAAGCTATTATCGTGATTATACAATCATTCTGAGCTAGTTGGAAGACAATCGGATAAAAACTGGACATTAGGATTAATGAAGATTTTCTAATTGAATTTCCGTTTGGCCCATATTCCTATGACGATTGACAGATCGAGCCAATTTTGGAAAGGAATCATCATTGAAAAAGTACAATCATTCTGAGCAAGTTTGAAGTCAATCAAATGAAAACTGTTGATTTTCCCTAAATATGTAAATTTTTCATTTATTTTCATTTGGCCCCTTTTCCATTGACAATTAAAAGACCGTTGCCTATTTTGAATGGAACCATTCTTGTGATAGCACAATCCTTCTGAGCAATTTTAGCACAATCCTTCTGAGCAATTTTTTTTAAGTCATTTTGATGAAAACTGTGGACTTTAATGAGGATTTGCCAATTAAATTTTTCATTTAATGTCATTTGGCCCTTTTCTCTGTGACGCTTAACAGATCAAGCCCATTTTCAATAAGAACTATCCTTGTGAAATTACAATCATTCTGAGCAAGTTTGAAATCAATCAGATGAAACTGTGGACTTAAGAACATTAATGAGGATTATCTTATTCAATTTACATTAGGCTCCTTTTCCCATGACACTTGATGGATCTGACCCATTTCATAAGGAATGATCTTTGTACAGGACTAATCATTCTGACCAAGTTTGAAGACATTCAGATAACAAGAAAGCCATGAATGGCCTGAGTTGCTCCACAGGCTTGATATTCTTGTAATAGCAAATCAAAGTTTTTATTAACTTTTATCCCACATTTTTATAATGTTTTTTTTTTGTTCTTTTGATAGCCTAATTTAACTAGTTTTTGAATGACTTTTTTTTGCACTGTCGCGTTTCAATTATCGTATACCATCTCCTGAACTCAAATGTGGAAAACAAGTCGTTGTTAAATGGTCTTTGGGACAAATTTGGGTGATAATCGATGACCTATGTGGGGTTAGCAACTAGAGGATTGGAAGAGTCATTGTGGTAGTTTTCGTAAGAGAAATTTCAGGTATCCATAGTTAGGTTCTCTAGTCGCGCAAAAAAATAAAAAAAAAATAGTCGTTAGACCCTATTCAAACAAACAAAACAACCCTATTCAAAAACAAAACAAAACAAACAAGCATTTGGAAGTATTGCATGGCAATACCAAGTCCCCTACCGGATTTATAATTTTATCCCTAGAGCAGTATCTTTTTTGGTGGTAAAGGTAAAACTACCTCTCCAAAATATTGGTTGTATCAGATTTTATGTTTCAGCTCAATATCTCTGAGGATAAAAAAAAAAAATCTGGAAATTTCCTGGTAATTTTCTAAGTCCAGCATCCGTATCTTGCACAAAAATCAATGGACCGGAACCAAATTCAAAGTTGATCTGTAACTCATTGATGCAGACTCACATTCCAAAAAATCAGCTCAATATCTCCAAGGATTAAGAAAAAAAGTCCGGAAAACTAAAATTTCCAGGTAATTTTCTAAGTCCAGCATCCGTATCTTCCACAAAAATCAATGGACCGGAACCAAACTCAAACTCGTTATGTAACTCATTGATGCAGACTCACATACCAAAATTCAGCTCAATACCTCCAAAGGTTAAGAAAAAAAGACCGGAAAACTGAAATTTCCTGGTAATTTTCTAAGTCCAGCATCCTTATCTTCCACAAATATCAATAGACCGGAACTGAACTCGAACTCGTTCTGTAACTCATTAATACGGATGCACATACCAAACATCAGCTCAATATCTCCAAGGGTACAGAAAAAAAGTCCGGAAAACTGAAATTTCCTGGTAATTTCTAAGTCCAGCATCCGTATCTTCCACAAAAATCAATGGACCGGAACTCAAACTCGTTCTGTAACTCATTGATGCGGACTCACATACCAAAAATCAGCTTAATATCTCCAAGGGTAAAGAAAAAAAGTCCAGAAAACTGAAACCCGGACTGACAGACAGACGGACGGACAGACAGAGCGCAAACCCATAGTCCCCTTCGGCTTTCGCCGTTAGGGGACTAAAAAGAAACTAATGGGCATTTTTTTTTAACAATTAGCATTTAACGTACTGCAAATCTCTTTGAGAATCGCGTGATCTTCAACATTATCCAAGGAAAAGAAAGAAACAGAAAAATCGGCTGAAACCTGGAGGAAAAGTAAATAGACTGCTGCAGTGATTCGAACCACTGTCTTTCGACATCTAATGCCCTCCTCTTTTCACATACAGTGACAAGTGTTTGCTTACCACAGTGTCATTTAATAGGTATTTATTATGAAACTTGAATCACGAAGTTAAACGGGACCTAACGGAGATGCCATGTGAAAATGAGTCAAATATGTAATTAATGCTAATAGAGGTTACGGTCAGTCATGTCAATGATTCTGCGCTTTAGCTCCTACCAGTCCTCGTTAAAACCACAGGCCTTTGGTCAGAGGACTGGTTTTAGTCTTGACAACTATGAACGCTGATAGATACTTTTTTTATTTTTTCTTCATGAAGTTTTTAAACTGTATTTCATTTTTTTATCTGAACTCATATTAATTAGAATAATCATGTGCATACTTTTAGAAAGCTTGGAGTTGAGGGAAAAAGCTAAAAATCAGAAAAAGATACATGTTAATTCTCTAGATTTTTCCAAACATTCTGGCCCTACAATTATCCTGTGAAAAATTCAAGGAAATATGAGGTTGTGGGTGACATATCCAACAATTTCAAATGACTGCCAAGCAAAGACTCTATGTAGATAAATAAGGTCTCAAAAAATTTGTTGACTGCCAAGAATTCCTTAAATTATGCTAAGTGACTGTCTAGGCACTTAAATGTTTGCAGTTCACACACATGCTAATTGGTTGGAAATTAATTAGTTGGAAATGTTTGCAGTTCACACACATGCTAATTGGTTGGAAATGTCGCACACAGGCACATTTAATCATATTTGTGAACTATATCATGTAAACAAGAATTGTTTTTTGACAAATTGACAGACAAAAGAAGAGAACCACAACAGGGCTTTTGAACTTTCTGGCCTTTTTCGACTTCCTGATGGTACACTTTAACAACGTAAGTCACATGGTTAAATGGAGTCACCAAAGTCATTTTTGTGTTTTTGGTTTCTTCTTTGATCTTTTAGATCTCTTATGCCCATCTTTCATAGATTTACACATTGCTTTAATGTATTCAGTTTGCATGTCATAAGAAGTCTTCATATGCGATTGTACCTGCTGATTGGAACACTCGGGGTCTCTATATCTGGGCATATTCTGATACAGGCCAGCATAACCCTGCCAAGGATTGTGAATCCCTGGATACTGATATGCATACGTGAATGGCTGATAATTAAAATGTTGAGGCATATGGGGCACCTGTTGATAAGGTGTGTTAAAATACTGTAATGAATACTGCTTAAATTGATCACTCTCAGAGTTCTGTGGGAAGTGAGGCCTATAAGGATTGTTTTGTACTGAATTTTCATCCTCACTGTCAGTAGAACTAGAGGTGGATGAGTCAGAGTCTGAGTCACTTGTGTATTGTTCAACTCTATGAGATTTAGCTGAATGTTCAATACTATGAGATTTAGCTGAATGTTCAATACTATGAGATTGATTTTCTACTCTATGGGGTTTTGCTGAATGTTCTACTCCATGAAATTTAGCTGAATGTTCAATACTTTGAAATTTATCTGAATGTTCTCTATGAGGTTTAGCTGAATTTTCCATTCTATTGAGTTTAGTTGAATGATCAACTTTATGAGGTTTACTTGAACGATTTACGTTAGATCTGTTCTTGGTATCATCATTGAAATTCGGATCTCCATGTAAGAAATTCTGGGTCTCCTGTTCTGCAGCACCATTTTGAAAAGGAATTCCAGAATTTTCTTTACTATCTGATAAAGCATCTCTACTAGGTTGATTTCTTTCACCAAAATTACAATCATCTACAACAGGATCTTCTGCTGTTAATTTGTTCAGTTTTGCGTCATACTCCGGTAGGGGCTTATCTTCTCTATGACTTTCAACTACTTCTATTCCATCACCATCAAAAACAGAAGACCCTGGCTCTAGAAGATAGGCTATGGCAAATTTGTTAGTGTAAGGCTTCCTTGATTTAGATTGTTTTTGTATGGCACCTTTATCACTAGCAGTTTTCTCCATTCTCTCTGTTATATCCTTGTTATTATTTATATTAGTATTAGAAACTTTTTCAACCTGTTTGATTTTATCCATGTATGCGATATCCTCCCCAACTTCACCAGCACATGATTCAGTGCTTTGTTCATTTGCTTTTAAAGTATCCCTCAAATTCATACTTTGTTTCTCTGATGAATCATGTAGATTCTTATTCTCTTCCAATTTTTCCCCTGTATAGGAGATTTCAGTCTCGTTTTCAGAGAGCCCTGGATCTATCCTCAACTCTATATTTCTATCAAACAACTCTTGTAGTTGACAAACAGCCTTCCTTAACAGTTCTTTATTCTCTTCACTACCACAGTTTGGTATAGTTATTGATGGAGTTTCTCTATAGCCAGTAAACTTGGCACGAAATTCATCCAAAGATTGTTTAGCAAAGGAATGGGTCAGATCATTTTCTTGTTTCTTATAACCAATGGTGTCCTTAAAAACTGAAGACAAGTTTAAGTCATTAATCCTTGGAAAAGAATGAAATGGTTGACTATCTCTGACACTAGTTTGAAAAACACCTATACCTAATCTAGAATTTAGCTCTTTAATTTCAGATGATTTGGTTTCAGCAATTGGTTTCTTAGGCGACTTAATTGTAGCTTGCATTGTTATTTCATCTGCAGCAATTAGAGGTTGAACAGATGTTTCATCTAAACTTTGATTTTCTATAAGGGTGTCATTCACATCGTTATCATTGATCTTGTTGTCATTGACAGTGTCATAAGATGTTTTAATTTTCTCCACCTCTTCTTTAATATCTGCAGCTGACTTAGCTTCTAGGAAATGTAGACCATTCTTTACGTCATCAGAAAGGTCATACACTGTCATCTCTCTCTTGGTATCAGAGTTTTCATGTCTACTGTTCACACCATTTTTTAGCTGTCTATCAGCAGTTGTATCATTCTTGTTGATCCCTTCATTATCCCACATCTCATTAGTCTCATTATCCACATGGTCCCCATTTACCACGCTGGATGGTGTTGTATAATCACCAGGAGTTTTGTGAAGGAAAGCTTTCTTGAAGTCCCTGGTGTTTGTATCAATGACTTCAGAGCTGACCACATCATTAAGGTACACTGGCTCTTCAACTTTAGCCAGGTCTGTTGGTAGAGGATCTGAAAATGATTAGACAGAAAAAACCATGTCAGGGAATGGGTGTAAAACTATTATGAATGTAAATTCTTAATATGCTATAGCTGCCAATGAATTAACTGAAAGAAGTCCATTTTCACACATTCTTTATCATATTTTTTGTGCTAGAAAGGAACAAGCAGTTTAACCTTTCACCTTTAAACCCTTTTTTTTATCATTCAAGAGCCTCTGAATGACATAATACTAACTTATTTATTTAATCCTTTTTCAATGAAAATATTGAAATATTCTCTGGTTAAAGGTGAACAAAGTAATGGACAGATAATAACCTTTTGGCTCAACTTCAAGAAAGATTTGAAGACTGTTTAAAACAGTCTTCAATTCTTTTCTGAAGTGGAGACCCAGAGAATTCATGGAACTCAGATTAGAGACTCGGGAGCCCTAGTAACTTATTTTTAGTCTCAGACTTTAAACCTTTGTCTCTTAAAAACCCTGTTATTTACATGTTTTCAGTGTATAAACAATGTAAAAACAAAAATGTTACCAGGTAGAGGGTGTATTGTAGTATTACAGCGTTTCTCTATTGAGTTCATATCCATCTTTTCTTGTCCTTCACTCACGAGGCTCACTGCTATCCCAAATGATCCTGAAATATTCAACAGGTTAAGTAACACTTTATTCAAACCCACATCCTACAGAATCTATTATTTGCTTTAAATCCTTTTTCTATTGTTTTGTTTTGTTTGTTAATATTTCAAAGTGGTTTTGATATTTTTTTTTAACAAATATGGTTCAAGATTTTCTTGCAATAATTAAGTATAAAGCAGACAGTGTGGTCTGAGATCAGGGCCCGAGGTTATAAACTTTTCTCAGGCTCAGACTCAATTTTCTCAAACTTTAAATTAAAATAAATCAAAATAAAAGATAATATTAATAAGTTGTTATTTATAATAACTTATTAATATCATCTTTTATGTTAAAACAATTAAATGAGTAATAAAACAGAATTATGGTTTTAATTTCAAATTGAAAATTGAGCCTGAGCCTGAGAAAAGTTTTATAACCTCAGGCCCAGATTGCACATCTGTGCAGGCTAATCAAAGGCTTTATTGTCTGCAAAACTTTTGTGTTCAGTAGGAATTTGCCATAAATAGTATGACAAGGATTACAAAAGTTGTAATCAAATGTTAATTCTTTCCTTCAAAGTACTGTTTTAGGATATTCACAAAGAATAACTAGAACTGTCACAGAGCAGAATCATACCCCCCACCAGGGCATTGTCCTACCAGGGCTTTGTCCCAGTAAAAGTGCTTTCAGTACATGATCTTTTTGCAATATGATAACAACAAGATGATGTTACTAACCAAATTTGGTAACTGAGTTTTGCAATTTAAATTTTGGCTACTCCCCCCCCCCTTCCTTAAAAAGTTCAAAGTGGCATAACTCTGAAACTAATGACTGGATCAGGATGAAAATTGCAGGTGCAAAACTTCATGTGATGTGAAACAACCTGGTAAAATTGCAGCAAAATTGGTCCACAACTGTGGGAGGAGAAGAGGACACAAAATTTGGAGTACTCCCCCCCCCCCTTCCTTAAAAATTTCAAAGTGGCATAACTCTAAAACTAATGACTGGATCAGGATGAAAATTGCAGGTGCACAACTTCATATGATAGGAAACAACCTGATAAAATTTCAGCAAAATTGGTCCAAAACTGTGGAAGTAGAAGAGGACACAAAATTATGTCTACAGACTGACAGATAGACGGATGGACGGACAACCTGATTCCAGTATACCCACCCACAACGAACCTCGTTGTGGGGATATAATTACTAACAGAGTCCTTTTTTTCCTTTATATTAAACATCTGATGAGGATTAAATATGAGCCTGTGCATAACATTTTGAACAATTTCATGTGTGCCAGATGGAAATATGTTGGGGAGCCTGGACAATGGCACAGTGCATCAAAATAAATATTGGGTTGCGAATAGCTATCTTTGGTCAGTAGCCATCTATTGAGCACAAATTTAAGACTCCGATCAGACTGTGCAGCAGCACAGCCTGATCAGAGTCTCAATATTGTGCACATGTGAAATTGTTGTAAATGGTCACCAACAAGCCAGGTAACTGGAATGGTTGACAATAGACAACTGATGTTGAAACTGGACATTTCTGACCTTCAAATGTGACCTTGACCTTATACCCAGCAATAACAGATTCACATTGCACTTATAGCTTTTGTGTATATTGTTAAGCTAATTTAAAGGAAAGGACTGTAGATCATTCATTTCCTAGACAGTATCTAAATTCCATATCCTTGAGAAACAAATGTGGTAAATGCTTGCAACAAGTAATTTCTCCTTTTCCCACTATATTGCCTTCTGCAAAGGATGGGTAAAAATAAATGACAAATCATTTTTTAACTCACCAAATCTCCCTGCTCTACCAATCCTATGTAGATATGTCTCATGATCTTTTGGCATGTCCATGTTGATAACTAGATTCACTTTGTCTGCATCTATTCCTCTCGCAGTCTGATTTAAGGAAAAGAAAATTATGTGAGCCTGTGTTTGACATTTCCGACAATTTGAACTTTAATGAGGTGCAAACAAGGAGTAGCGTTGACAACCACATACTTTAAATATAAAGTTACCTGATGGTCTACAGATATTTTGAGACCTCATCTATCTACTAAGGGCTTGGTGAAGAATCCAGTCAGACTGTGCAGATGCACAGGCTGGTTAGAGTCTTTGTTTGCGCATATTTGAAATCGTTGGAAATCTTACGCACAAGCTCATGTAAAAGTAGCATGTATATCATAACACATTTGTAGCACCTGTGTAGCATTGATAGATGCAGTAAAACATTCGGAACATCACTCAGTGATTTCCTTAAACTGCAACAGACCTCGGATGTATGTAAGGCAGATGGGTATGTAACAAAATCGTGCATTTTGTTAGGCTGAAACAGTGTAAGAAAAACTAGCACTGCAGATTTATATCTTTTACAGTAAATAATGGCTGAAAAATCTTAATTTTTGAGAATGACAAATCATTCTCAAAAATTAAGATTTTTTAAGCTGTTATTTAAGAATCTAAGATATTTACATTAGGATTCGATGGTTTCACGTCAGTGACTTAAATAAGTAGCGTTGGCGATGTCGAATGTTTTCACTCACAGTTTCGAGGGCTTACGCCATTGTAACTGACATCATCGAGTTTTTCCAAGGTTTTCCTATAATTTTTAAAATAGTCTGTCTATGTACATCCAAGGTTTATCGTGAGATTGGCCAAGTGGTGTTCCGAATGTTAAGCGACCACTTGCAGGACCACAAAAAAGAAGTCGTTTAAGAGAATGGTCGCCTAGTACACATTTTCTTTGATTGAATGTGCATGTAATTGCACATTTCCCAATAATCCTTTGTTGTTAAAACTCATCAGAATAATCTTATTTAGACGACTAGAATACTCAATTACAATGAATTTTGGACTAATTAAACCTATTTTTTAAAATACTTTGAATAAAACAAGATGTGTTTGTGAAACAAGAATGCCCCCAGAACAGCATTTTTTTTTTAAAGTTTGACCTTGACAGATGACCTTGACCTTGTCACATGACCTTGACTTTGGTGTACAGATTTGTATGTCGAATACTTTTGGAGAAAAGGCAAAGGTTAAGTTTGGTTAGACAGACAGACGGACAGACAGACAGACGGACAGACAGAGAGACGGACATGAGTAAAACAATATGCCCCCGATCTCTCGATAGGGGGGCATAAAAATGGAATTTTTTATTATGATCCCATTATAAAAATGGTGGCTTTATAGAGTTGGTCACTGATGCAATATTTCCCTTTTTCAATTGAACCTCTAGATAAATGAAATAATATACGACAAACTGTATTCATTTTAGCAAATCAGTTAAAGAAATATCATATACAGAAAGACAAACCTGACAAAAATAAATACTTTGTCATAAGTTTGCCAATTTCAATATATGTGCATTGGTGAAGAACATGGCTTTTTCACTCTAAATATGAACTGGCTTTTTTACTCTAAATATGAACTGGTTGAAAGGATGCATACCAAGTCAGTGGATATTAGAATTCTACATTTATAAGTCTTCAGTTTAGCCATGGCGTGATTTCTATCCTTCTGGTCCAAACAGCCAGCTATACATGCTGTAGGCCATCCTTTATTAGTCAGGGTGTCTGCTAGGTTACTGGCTCTGAAAATTATCAACATAAATCAAAGACTGAAAACAGATAATTTTTGGCACAAATTGTCAGTTTATTTACACATGTTCGAAGTAATTGAGTATCGATGTTTCATTGAAAGAAATTTATTATTAATTTCTAAATTCAACTAAAATTATTTGTAACTTTGCATTGTTAAATCAGTCAAGCACATTCAGGAAAAGAAAGCTCTCTTTAATCAAACCAAATTTAAAGTATCTGATTTACAAAAGTTCTTCTGTTCATATATACTGACTTATCAAACTTATCAAAATAATAACATTTGAGCTAGTGCATGACATTCCAACAATATCAAATGTGTGGCAAACAAAGACTTTGGCCAGCCTGTGCATCTGCAGTCTGACAAGACTCTTCAGGATTTTCTCTGTAGATAGATAAAAGTCTCAAGGTATCTTCAGGCAATAAGCCAAATAATAACGCTTTCAGGTTGTCTCCTCTGCTTAAAGTTTGTACCTCATGCAATTGCCAATTTGTTAGAAATGTCATGCACAGGCTCATTTTAAACCTGTCCAAAATCATAAAAGTTGCAGACTACAACAGAATATATCATTAGATTTATTTAAAAATAAAACCATCCTAATTGGTAGAAACAAGAGGGCCATAGTGGCCCTAAATGGCTCACCTGAGTTAACTGTCTTAAGATCTGGCCCCTCAACCTAGTGTCAAACCAAACTTGACCCAATTCAAACCAGACCGAGATGTCATAAAGACAATCAACCTAAGCAATTTTTTGGGTGATTCTGCAACAAATATGGCCTCTTGAGAGTCAACAAAGTTCTTCTAAGATTCGACCCCGTGACCTCATTTTTGACCCAAAATGACCCAATTTTGAACTTGACCTAGATTTCATCAAGCCTTTGATTCAGACCAATTATCAGGTTGATTGAGCCAAAATTAAGGCTCTTACAGTGTCTACAAGGTTTTTCTAATATTTGACCCCATGACCTCATTTTTAGCCCAACTTGACCCAATTCTGATCATGACCTAGATTTCATCATCACATTGATTCTGACCAATTTTCAGGTTGATTGAGTAAACAAGAGCACCGCCTACGGGTGCCTACGCTCGGCTGTCGAAAGCTGGATGGCGGGAAAAAATTTAAGTCGAAAAAGGGGCATAATTTGCACAAAGTGCATCTAGAGTTATCCCCCTTGATAGTATAGGTTGCTCTTTTGATGGTGAACATGTGTGCCAAGTTTCAAGTGAATGCCTTCAGTAGAACCTGAGATATAACAAAATGTCAAAGTTTTCGCACGACGACGACAACGACGACGACGACGACACGGAGGCTATAGCAATACCTCGGGTTTTCTCCGAAAACAGCTGAGCTAAAAATATGGCTTCTAGAGGGTCTACAAAGTTTTCTTTTAATTTGATCCCGTAACCTCATTTTGACCCTACTTGACCCATTTTTGATCTTGACCTAGATTTAATCAAGATATCAATTCTGGCCAATTGTCAGGTTGATTGGGCAAAATATATGGCCCCTAGAGAATCTCAAAGGTTTTTCTAGAATTTGACCCCTTGACCTCATTTTTGACCCTACTTGACCCAGTTTCGAACTTAATCTAGATTTCATCAAGACATTGATTCTGACCAACTTTCAGAATGATTGAGCTAAAGACATGGCCTCTAGAGTGTCTACAAGGTTTTCCTAAGATTTGATCCCATGACCTCAATTTTGACTGCACTTGACCCAATTTTGAACTTGACCTAGATTTCACAAAGGCAAAGATTCTGACCAATATTCAGGATGATTGAATGAAAAATATGGTTTCAAGAGTGTCTACAAGGTTTTTCTAAGATTTGACCCTGTGACCTTATTTTTGACCCCACTTGACCAAATTTCAAACTTGACCAAGATTTTATAAAGAATATCATTCTGACCAATTTTCAGGATGATTGAGCAAAAATATGGCTTCTAGAGTATCTACAAGGTTTTTTCTAAGATTTGACCCCCTGACCTCATTTTTGACCCCACTTGATCCAATTTCAAACTTGACCAAGATTTTATAAAGATAATCATTCTGACCAACTTTCAGGATAATTGAGCAAAAAATATGGCTCTTAGGGTATCTTCAAGGTTTTTCTAATATTTGACCCCTTGACCTAATTTTTGACCCCAATTGACCCAATTTTGAACTTGACCGAGATTTTATCAAGATAATCATTCTGACCAATTTTCAGGATGATTGAGCAAAAAACATGGCCTCTAGAGTGTCTACAAGGTAGATGTTGGCATTGCACGATGGACGACGGACATCATGCGACCACAAAAGCTCACCTTGAGCACTTTGTGCTCAGGTGAGTTAAAAATTGGGGGAAAAGGGGAACTAATAAAATTGCTTGCTTTTCTTCTTTTTCCATAATCCGAGGACTCTCCAGGAAAGGGCTTTCTCTTTGTGTTAAAAATCATGTTATTATGTATTCTCAAACAAGAATATCAATAAATGCAGACAACTACATTATCTCTTAAAGCTTGATTATAATTCCACCTTTTAAAATCAAGATTTGAAATGTGTCCAGCCAAGAATGGAAGACACCCACATGCACACACTCACACACAGACAGAGGTAAATCTAATGCCAGTCGCCACATCATGGTGCAGGGATCATTTTGTGTGAGATATGGAGATTCCCTCATTTTTCTCATTAGAAATTGGCTTAATAAGAGGATGATCTCAAAGCAAATTCAGAGAAGGATTTTGCCTAAAATCATATTGGCAGTTACAACTGTTTCTTGCTTAGCCATTGATTTGTTTAAATTTCTAACCAAATATTCTTAATTTCTCATTATATTCAGCTAAATGAGATATTTTTGCACATGCTATACTGAGCCAGAATTATCCCTGAGGGTTGAGGCGTAAATCTATACCAGTTGCCATTTCATAGTGGGGGCATAGAAATGGCTTATCAAGACTATTCAAACTTTTGAAATGAAGAAGGGACTCATCAAAGCTGATGATAACCAACCTTGTTTGTATGTTAGAGAAGACTAGACACTGTTGAAAACTGACAGATGACAGAATATTGATTAGAACTTTACACTTCTCTTCAAAAACCACATGGGAGAGAGGATGGTATGTTACACTCTGGTAGTATTGCCTTATACCTGTGAAAATTGAGAAAAGTTTTGATGAACTAATACGAAGCTAAACAAAACAATATCAACCTTCCTCATGGCATATTTCTGCAGTAAACAAAGCTTTAGTGGACAGTATAGACTATGATCAGCCTGCACAGCTGTGCAGACTGATCTCAGCCTATACTTTCAGTTTTCTTATTGAGTATTGCCAAAACATTCAGGCAGACTGGTTGAAATGTGAGGAAAATGAGATATGTCTTTTGAAGAAATTTTAATCAATCACGATAAGGATTAAGCAAATAAAATGTTGTAAATAAGTTATTTTCATACAGAGATATAAATGTTTCGAGTAATAATTAAAACCTTTGAGTAACCTTCAAGTCCTAATAATCTGTTGTGACTTGGAAGGATGTTAGAAACTTCACAACCCACTGATTTAGAGCCTAACACATCACTTAGTGAGTGACTGTTTTCACAATTTGTTTTTCCTTATCTATTTATACATTACTTCATTTAAAAAATCTTATCCTATTCTCTTCAACTACTTTCCATAAGGATGTCAAATGAGCCTGTGCGTGACATATCTAACAATTTCATATGTGCATAAAACAAAGTTTCTGGCCAGCCTGTGCAGCTGCACAGTCCGACCAGAGTTTTCACTATGCACTATATTGATAGGTAAGGTCTTAACCGCTCCTTAGGCAGTCAGCATATATTCTTTTTGCATTGTGTCTTTGTCAACACTGCTCAAAGTTTGTACCTTGTGCATGTGTGAAAATATTTGAAATATCACACACAGGCTCAAACAAAGTCTCTAGATAAGAGGGAGTGATGGCAATCTAAATATTTTTTTTCTCATCAAGACCCCATGTTGTGGGTACTCACTGAAATCCTCTTGATGAGACAATTCAAATGAGTAGGATTTGAAAAGGGGATAAGGTAATTTTCTATATCAAAGGAGAAATCACCTACTCTATCACAAGCACTACAGTAAGATGTAAAGCGTGGTTTTATTGATCTGTATCTGACCCCCTGCTATTTAGATGAATAACAAGATGTGTTTGTGACTCACAAATGCCCCCAAAACCACAATTTTTAAGAAATTCAACCTTGACAGATGGCCTTGACCTTGTCACATGACCTTGACACAAGCAGATGTGTATCATTGAGATCTATCAGCATACCAAATATGAGCATTGCATCTTGAAAAGCCTTGAAAATATTGACAATGTTAAGTTTTTTGGTTAAGTCTTACAGACAGATGGACACATGGACAGACAGACAGGATAGACAACGGTAAAACAATATGTCCCTAATCTTCTGATGCGGGGGCATAAAAATCAAATTATTCCTACTTGGCTTTGCATGTGCTTTCATAGGTATGAATAACAAACAGTTTTGAATGTAATATATATTTTGTTAATTGATAAATTATGTTGGTAATTCTTATTTAAGCATTTTCCACTGAGGTTACATTCGGGTCAAATAAACCAAGGTTTATATGGTGGTGGTTTATGTAAAGAGTACCTAGTAAAGCTGGATCTGAGATGTTGAGACGTAGAAATGTCGGGTTCCTCATGTAAGCTGTCAGGTGATCAGCAAGGTATTCTGGGTAGGTGGCCGATAGAGCCAACATCTGCTTGTTTTCTGGGAGAGTCGAATATATCCAGCTTAAATATAATGAAAGATATGTATGACAGGATCTAATTTGTCTGCATGAAATAATTCTGCTGGATATTTTGGATATTACAAGGTCATTATACTAGTTACTTTAATTATTATGTAGATATTAAGTAAGCCTAGATCATATAGATTAGGTTTTTCTTGTTACCATACAATGATGTTGAATGCACATAATGACGTCACTTATAGCATTAAATGTTAGGCAGAAACATTTTAATGCATGTCAATGGCATTCAAAATTCCACATAGTCTGACTTAAGGACGATTTCGGGAGTTCGTTCTTGCGCAACGTCTTTGCGCATCGAACTCTTCAAAAAGGAGTATGCCCTCCAAAACTTGCACTTATCTCGGACGCAACAAAAACACAACAAAACCCCTCTAAATTTCCTTATTTCGCGGAAAATGCTTTCATGAAGACGATTAATTTATCCTATCACTTAAACATGTTTATATAAATTATCGCAGCCATTTTATTTTATAGAAATAAAGGATATGACGTCAGCGTCGTTTTTGTAGGTATTTGTGACGTTAATGTTCCCGCGCATAATCAGACATCAAACAACGTTATCAGTCGTATATCCGATAGCTACATGGAACCGTAACATTTCATTTTGACAGATTTAATTTTTGACAGGTTGAACTTGATAAACGATCCTGTCGTTGTCAAATGATCTTGTCAGATTTTTAATTTTCAATGGTTGGATTATTTTTAACAGACCTGGGTGTATTTGAAATTTTATTGGGGGATGGGGTGTGAGCGAGATAGATGACCTTGATCTCATCATATGACTTCGATCAGGGAATTTGATGATGCTTATTGACAAGATCAATTATTATTCAATATGTGAGTATTCTATTTTCAACAGGCTTGAAGATTTTTGAAAACACTGGAATTTTTGCGTGATTTATGTAATGTTGCTTTTGACATATGACCTTGACCCTTTCATATGATTTGACCTTGGGATTCGTTGACGAAAACAAAGTGATACCCTAATTGTTGAGGAATTCAACTCTATAATCGATTAATTTAAGAAGGATTGAATATCATTGATTTTGTACATAAAATTAGTATAAGAAAAAAAATCTGGAGTGATTTTTTCCTTAGCGTCAAAACTGGGTGACCTAGAATTTTATTTTTTTTCAAAAATTAGCACGGTGACCATACCTTTTTTATATCAATATCACACGAACATATAATTATCTACATAATATAGAAACAAGAGCTATCGGAGGACAGCGAAGCTCGACTATTCCATGTGCTGGATAGTAACAGCAAATCAATTTCGACATTGGAAATTCAATAAAATGAAAGTCAAGAGAAAAGAATCTTTGTCTAGAGGCTGATATAACGGTCACAGAAGCATGTGCAGAGTTTCAAAGCAATAGCTTTAGTAGGAACAGAGATACAACTAACATAAAACAGTTGCACATAAAAACATAACCAAGATTTTTAAGGCCGAAAAGGGTTAAAATTCCACTAAATTAAATATCAGAGTAATGAATCTTTTTCTGTGGGCTAAAATTATGGTCAAAGAAGCATGTCTAAAGTTTCCAAGCAACAGCTATAGTAGAAATAGAGATATTACAGAAAGTTTCCAAGCAACAGCTATATTAGAAATAGAGATATGACAGAAATCCAACATTTGCACGTAAAAACTTAACCAAGTCCAAAAAGGGTTAAAAATCCACTAAATTCTATACCAGAGAATTGAATTTTTATCAAGAGGCTGTTGTTATGATCATTGAAGCATGTGCAAAGTTTGAAAGCAATAGCTATAATAGAATTAGAGATATAACTGATGTACAACATTTGCACGTAAAAACTTAACCAAGAATTTCTGAGTCTGAAAAAGGTTAAATTCTACTAAATTCAATATCAGAGTAATAAATCTTTGATAAGAGGCTGATATTATGGTAACAGAAGCATGTGCAAAGTTTCAAAGCAAAAGCTTTAGTAGAAATAGAGATATTACAGAAATACAACATTTGCACGTAAACACTTAACCAAGATTTTCTAAGTCCGACAAGGGTTAAAATTCCACTAAATTCAATATCAGAGTAATGATTCTTTGTCAAGAGGCTGATATTATGGTCACAGAAGCATGTGCAAAGTTTCAAAGCAAAAGCTTTAGTAGAAATAGAGATATTACAGAAATACAACATTTGCACGTAAAAACTTAACCAAGATTTTCTAAGTCTGAAAAGGGTTAAAATTCCACTAAATACAATATCAGAGTAATGAATCTTTGTCTAGATGCTGATATTATGGCCACAGAATCATGTGTAAAGTTTCAAAGCAATAGCTTTTATAGAAACAGAAATATCTCAGATAAACAACATATGCACGTAAAAACTTAACCAAGATTTCTAAGTCCGAAAAGGGTTAAAATTCCACTAAATTCAATATCAGAGTAATGAATCTTTGATAAGATGCTGATATTATGGTCACAGAAGCATGTGCAAAGTTTCAAAGCAATTGCTTTAATAGAAACAGAGATTTTAAACACTTGCACATAAAAACTTAACCAAAGCATTACGCCGACGCCAACATGACTGGAATAGCCCCCCTATTCTTCGAATAGTCGAGCTAAAAATAAAATTTTCTATCTCAGGGTTTTTGAAAAATTTGATCAAAAGGTCTAAATTTTGAAAATATTCTCGTTCATTTTCGATAAATCAGTTTTTACGCATTGGGAAAAAATACGTTGAAATCATTATTTTTCCTTTCAATCGATAATTGAGTATTAGATTCAGTGCAAATAATTTCCTTTCTATGAAATTAAAATAAAATTGATATTAGTTGTTTGATTAGATTTGATTGTATTACGGTTTTATGTAATTACCAAGAAATGAAAATCGGCGAAAAGTCGGACAAAAATTTACTCAATACCTATGACATTCTATGACGTTTTACGGAAAATCTGATTCGGTGACCCCCTTTTTTCATTCCATTTTTGCAATCGGCATACTTTAATCCATAAAAATGAAAAAATAAAAAAATTCTATCTCAGAAAATTAATTCTAGCAATCGTCCTTAAGTCTTTGCTTTGCACTTTGCAGATGGATAAGCTCCCAAAGTGTATTTAGACTGTCATGCTAGCTTCTAAATGTACACGTATTTTGGGCCTGTCCTGGCTGATCAAAGATTGGATCTTGAGCACAAATCAATTTATTGGAAATGTAGCACACAGGCTCAAATGATTTTAATCGTACAAAATTTGACCTACTTATAGTGATGGGCTGATAAATCGATATCATTATTGTTTTTGGCTTCCGATATAGATAATGGATTAAGAGATCTCATAATCAATTAATCAGTTCATAACTGAGAGTGGACCTACACTTTACCATTAGTGGTCAGTGATACAGTCACTGACCACCAATGGTTAAGTTAAGGTCCAACCCTGAAATGCTAAAGCGTAAAACAACTGCTAACTATTTTTCAGTAACTAAATCAAAACACAATGGAAGAAATTTTAAAACACATCAGATAAGCGAGAATAATTTTTAACAATTGGAATAACCAATGATTGCACTATGCCATAGTGTATGTTCAATGAAATTGTACTGTTTGGAGACCAATTCTCGCCGTGTACTAGTGTTGTAATAATGATTGGAAATAATAGATAAATCGTCACTGAAGTCCAAGATCGACGACAATCGATTCTTGCTTCGAAAAATCGATGTCGTTACTTGTTTTCCTTTCCTGCAGTTTTCATCTGTTGTGTTTATTGAAAATAAAGGGACATCACTCTTAAACTCAAATTGAAAATGGCAGACAATGGAAATAATGCTTCTAAGTCATGGCGAGTGACTGTCAGACATGGCCGAAACAAAAACCCTAGGTCGAGTAAATTTTACCAGATTGTCAGTCTGAATGTCCG
Organism: Fragum whitleyi; assembly: GCA_948146395.1. Taxonomy (NCBI): domain Eukaryota; kingdom Metazoa; phylum Mollusca; class Bivalvia; order Cardiida; family Cardiidae; genus Fragum; species Fragum whitleyi. The sequence goes on along the minus strand of OX411550.1, from coordinate 27,310,758 downwards.
TCACTATTTTCTGGGCAAAATGCTCTTCAAACTGAAAATCCATTCTGATGCAAGAAAACACTAAAACGGTCATCTTTCTCACGAAAACCAAATATCAATCTTAAGATTGACAATCGGTTAACAGATTTTCTACGACTTTCGGCACCGCTAGAAAAAGCAAATTCCATTTTACAAATCGCATCAATTAGGTGGCCTTAGAACTGATTTCAGGATCCAATTTTTAAAGAATTATTGGTAGCTAGTCTTTAACCTGATTTTTTTGAATTTTTCCAGTTTCAAAAGCACAAACACAATGATAATTTTCTGCTTATTCGTACCCAAGAATGTTCGACCCATCAAATTATTTCTGTTATTTTTATGAAAATCTCAAGTGCCTGTATTCTTCTGAAAAGAAATTTCTTTTTTTCAACTCTTGTAGATCTAATTTCGGCTTTTAAATCAAAGCACTAAAAACACTGACAGATTAAGAGAAATTTTACCACTTACCTAGGCCTGAAATGTTATTGCTGCAAAGTTAAAAGTTTTCTCTCTCAAGTTATATGCAAAAAGGCATACACAAACAAAGATAAGTCAACATCTGATTGTCTAACGACTTGCTAGTCGCAACCGTAGATTGTTTAGTACCGATTAGGTTCCTAATTTTTTTACATAATGGTGTGTCAATTACAAATATATATAAATGATGCATGTAATTTTGGAATAATTATTGATGTCAGCATTTATATTTTTTTGTTGTTGTTCTTATTTTAGACTAACAAGAAGTTAGTGAGAAATTAATGTTTAAAACAAGAGCTGTCACTGTAAGATGACAATGCCCCCGACACCGCTTTGATTTTAAATTATGGCCAATCTATGTTGAAGGTCAAGGTCATCCAGGGGTCAAGGTCACCAAAGTATGTGCCTACAGAAAGGTAATGTACCAAGGAATGTTGTGGTAAAGTATGATGCGAATATGTTAAGTAATAAGGAAGTTATGGCCAATGTTAAAGTTTTTGGACGGAATGACGGACGGACGGACGGACGGACGGACGGACAGACGGACGGACGGACAAGTCAAATTTATGATGCCTCCCTATCAGGGGCATAATAAAAATGGTAATTATCCTTCGTTTATCTAACTATCAAAGTGCATTAATCATCATTTTCTGAAACAAAAAACACCAACTCAACGTTGGCGCTGTCGGTCGCCATTGTCGCCAAATGCGACAAAAATTTAAAAGTGGCCCAAGAATTTTTCATTTGGCGAAAATGCTTGGCGCCAACAAAAATCAAGTGGCCCCAAAAATTATCAAATGGCCCCAACTCAATACACGATAAGCAAATATCAATAACAATATACATAACCAGACTGCCCTAAGGGAATAAACTCGCTAATCCGTCTAGTAGCCTACATGCGACACGCGTCTTTCACGGGGTCTGATTATCGATTTTTTATTGACAGCTGGATTCATTCACATTTACCTATACGCTTCAAACACGGTAGGCGGGTCTAGTATCTGACCTCATTACACAGGGCTCTCGGAAACGACAGTAGTGTCGTCTGAGACGACAACTTTTCTTAGCGGACGATAAAAAATCCTATCAAAGGTTTCCACCGGACGACAAGTTTTTCTAAGTCACTCGTCCCGACTAATAACCTCTCGGCTGTGTATAACATGTATTTGATTGTTTACATAAGTTAACTGTCGCGTAAAAATCGATAATAGCCATATCTGAAGTCCGATAGACGGGTGCGGTAGGCAATTGTTAATTGTTAAAGGTAGTTAATTGACGCCAACAGCCAATCGTAATCGGTTATTCGTAGACCTTGTAGGCGGAGCTTGATTATCAATGAATGGAATCTAGACTCTGCCCGGCAATGCGTTTTCGCGAAACATGTGAACCATTAATATATTGATTGAAGCAGTTGATTCACTAATTATATACCGGTAATTGAATTCGAGCAGGGCCCCAATTAAAAAAAGGCAATAGTAAGACAACATAATCGCCCCGATTTATTCGTAACAAGTAAATGATTTGTCCGTGTCCTTCGAACTGACCCGAATTTTTTTACCTTTTGTAAAATCGGTAGTTAGAGTAAAAACAATTATTAAAATAAAGAAATGTTCCGGAAAAATCAACATGAATTATCACTAGCGGTGAATCTCTGAAACGCCGTGCATGTGCTTAATTCCGTCGGATAACGTATTTCAAAAATGGAAAGCTCCGGATCAGCCCACTGAACAGACGTGTGTTGAAGTCAAAAAAAAAAGAAAAGAAAAAAAAATGAACACAAATTAAGAGACAGGTGTTTCGGAAAGTTTAATTATTTCAATAAAAAAAAAGAAAATAAGAAAAAGAGATAACCAATGCAGTTCAAACATACAATCTTTTGTAATGAATATCAATTCTGAACTTTTTCTCTCAATTGACAACATCTGCAAAGAGAATCATGGCATAGACTATCGGTATATGTTGAGATTTTTTAAAGTCTAAATAAATATAATAACATTTTTTGACTTCTTTTTAACTTCTGTCAAAAAGAAGATATAACTGTTTCAAATACTTGCTTTTGTACTAGTCAATGGTTTAAACTGAACCTGGAAAAGTTTTGTCATCTACTGAGCTCATCTCCAAAAATGAAAAAGAAAATGTAAAAAGCATTGGGATAAAAGAAGAAAAATGTTTTTAGGAAAAGAGTTGGGTGCAAAATGTCGAAAATTTTGTCTATTAGAACCGGCACAGACACCCGAAATGTGGCCCCAATTTTCACCAGGTTGGCCCCAACTTTTTTCATTTGGCGAAAGTGATGGCCCCAACTTTTTGAGAGCCAGAGTGAACCCTGCAACTTGGAAGTAACTTGATACTTTGTTATCCTATCTTAGTATGATTGCTAAATGAGATTACATTATAGAACTTATATTTGAAGGGTCTAATGATTTTCTGTCTCATATATATTTCTCCCCAATATTTTTGATCTTTATTATTTACTTGTACAGTTGATTTGAATTCCATTTTTAGCTTGAATAACACTTACTGTTGATACTATACAACAGATGACAAACTTGAGCCTTTGAAGGTACTAAACAACTGCATCAGTCAACAAAGAAGTACTTATCTAACAAAAATGAAGTTTCGATTCTAAAATCGATAATTGAATCGAAAACAGTTTCCGATTCAATTTGATTATTGATTCTGATCTGAGTCCGATTTTACAACACTATCACGGCAGTTTTCGCCAACTGACCATTTTCACGGTACAACAAATTATTTTCTGTAAAGAATTATTGTCAGCATAACTTGTAATTCAGAATGGTTTCCTTATTGTCTTTACTGTGAACTTGGCTGGTTGGCAAAAATTGGTACTCGGCGAACCTTGGTCTCTAACCAGTATTGATTTGAAAGAAACCAATGGTAGTATCTATCATTAATCAATTTTGCTCTTCCGACTGAAAACCTTTTATCGATTATGATTTGAAACCGATTGCCCAACACAACCTACTTGATCTGATCCTGGAATCCATCCTCTAGGAGTTTGTCAGCTTCATCCAACACAAACATGCGAATATTTTCTGTCCTCAGTACTCCAGTCTCAATCAACTGCTTTATACGACCTGCAATGAATCAGCATAACCAAGAAATATTTACTTATCTTCTACTAAAACTTATTTCATTATTTTGACCCCTGAGAAACTCACAGTCACGGAGTAAATGAATTTGTAGACAATTTGAAGGCCTATTATTAGTGTACAGTGCGACAGTGCTCTGAATAATCGAACATCCATTTAATATATGTCCAGAATTTTAGAAATAATGTCCTGAAAGTCAGACCAAGGTGTATAAAAATGTCAGAGATTCAGGGAAAATGTCCTGTAATTTGACCTTGGACCTTTAACAAATTTACCTGATAAAGGGTTTAAAATAAGTTCACACTTGCAAAAAATTGATATTCCTTACTTTATAAAATAAAAATCCTGGAATTCCAATATGGCATTACAAAAATTCTGATTTTGCTCCCTATTGAGAGCACTGTGTGAAGTTTACCCCCAAAGACACATATCAATCAAATACTGTAAATAGCTTTATTCCGAGAATTTTTCAATATTTACATAAAGACATTAGGATCTAACTAAAAAAAATAGTCACCATGCATTTAAAGACTGGACTCCAAAATCTTAATATCCAGACCCTATTTTGGTGATGTAAAATTAATTCGTTTAAAATAATTTAAGAGCCAGTACCAATCTCCACAGCCCAAAGTTGCACTGCACTGACTTTTCTGAGGCTTTACTTTCCTAACATTTTTAATTGAAAAACATGTCATGGCACACAAAGGCTCAGATGTATCACATTCAAATCTATATTTATTAATGTTAGTTATCAAAAAGTGACATACAAATTCAAACAGAATTTACAATTTCAAATTGAACTCAAATACCCTATCTTATGCTGTGAAAGTAAGTAAATAATTTAATGATTGAAAAACTAAATTTCTTACCAAATAACCACAATTTGGTTTCAGAAAATAAGAGGAAAAAGGTTATGTAGAAAAAGAAAAAGTTTTAAAAGACTTTTCAGAAAGCTATCAATACCTGGGGATCCCACTGCTTTGTGACATTTCTTCAGTTTGATCCTATCTTCTTAAAAATTCACATCCCTTGGATTGACATCCCTACATATCTTAGCCATAGTTTCAAGGACTAATCCCAAATCTGTCTATACCTGGGGATCCTACAGCTATGTGACATTTCTTCAGTTTGACTCTATCCACTTGAAGGGGTAGACCCCCAATAAAGGTGTGACACTCCAACCCCTTCATTGCACTCCCAATACTTCGGATGACTTCCCATATCTGAACAGCTTTCATCCATTATTTGACAAAAGGCACTTTTGTCAAATAAGGGATGGAAGATGTCAAGCCAGGGGTAAAATCCACACCCCTTGAATTGACATCCCAACATATCTTAGCCATAGTTTCAAAGACTAATCCCAAATCTGACTATACCTGGGGATCCTACAGCTATGTGACATTTCTTCAGTTTGATCCTATCTTCTTGCAGAGGTAGACCCCCAATAAAGGTATGACACTCCAACCCCTTCATGGCACTCCCAATACTCCGGATGACTTCCCATATCTGAACAGCAATTTCTCTTGTTGGAGCGAGGACAAGCACCTGAAAACAAGATGTATTTTTTGTTGTTTTGTTTTCATTTCGATACAAAAGCCCCTGCCACTGCCATTATTCAGAAACAGTAGATTTCTACAATATTGAAATCAGTAATAAAACAATCCTGATAAAAGCAATGTCTAAGTTTGAATTTCACATACCATGGCTCCTCGTATTTTCACGGTACAAACTAGTCAATTGTGAATGGGCTTCAAATAAAAAACAAATCAAGAACAAAAATTATATGCATTACAAGCCTGTTCCTTGATCTGTCAATAAGCAAAATTTTAAGGGTCTTGTTAGGAAATTATTAGCTGAAAATGCTTGTAGATTTTGACCACCGTCATGAGCACAGTATTGAGTCAGGACGTCATATTTCCATGGTAGTTGACAAAAACATTTGATTTTCCCATTCTTTTGCATTCTTTGTTGTCTATGCACCATGTATAGGTCAAAGTTGCATTGTTTACATGATTTTATAACAAGAAAATGGAGGTAATTTGGAAAGGGGGTGGCTGAATGATGGAACATGGTGCAGATTTTGAATGCATTGACATTTGCATTAATTTAATATTAAACATTCATGACATTGTTGATCTTCTTAATCTGGTAGATATATGTAGGGTTCATTCACAAAATTTGCATCAATTCACAACCAACAAAGCAAGCAAAACACTAAAAATCGATTGCCGCAAAAATATGACGTCCGCGAAAATACGGAGTTGGAGTATACTTGAACATGAAAAATGACCTTGACAGACAACCTTGAAAGTGGTACCAACAGAAAAGTCTTGTAACAAGCAATGCTCAATAATGATATATGAAGGCTCTGTCCCTTACCAATCATGAGAACTGATATAGCCACTGAAAAAGACAGACAAATTTAAGTGACAGGTCCAGACTGTAATTATTCAATATTTAACATAGGGGTATGGGCATTTTCTCCAAAAATCTAGGGGCTCAGTTTAAAACCAAGGGGCCATGAGAACCTGCTTATCAACCCAAGACCCTGGAATGTTCCCACTTTAGATGGTGGAGGGACTAAGATCAGCAGACAGGCTGATATTAGTCTATACCACCTGCCCTGTGTTAATGTTGAGAAAATGGTGCAAGCTGTTTGTGAATTATATCCCACTTTGCACATGCTCTGATTTGTCGTCCTTTTTTTAACCAGAAAAGTTGAACAATATTTTTCAAAATGAATACAGACTCAGAACAAATTCTTCAGCAATTTGATTGAAATGCAATTTTGACAAAGTTTTAATTTAGCATGACAAGTGTAATTTGGGATTCCTTCTTGCATTAAGATAATGGGAAATATCAATTCCTCTTTGTTCCTTACATGTATGCAAGTAAAAGAAGTTAGTAGCCTTCGGTTGAAAAAACTGTTTGTCAAAAATATATTTTGTCCTTTGAAAATAATTCCAGATTTCGGTGGGTTCCCTCGCGGCATCCATGAACACTTTTAATTTCAAATTTCCTTTTTACCCAGAAAAAAACAGATAATGTATTTTCAAAATAAAAACTGACCCACGATAAAAGCATTGATTGATTGTATTTCGATTTTTACCAAGGTTCATATTCAGTACATCTTTTTCTTAATTTCAACAGTTATCAGTAGTCAGAACCTTAATTATATTTTCAAAGACCAGCCAACCCAATTTCATTACAATAAAACCTCTTACTTGTGTTGAGCTTGTATCAGTACAAATACTTTCTAAGGCAATCACAGAAAACACACAGGTTTTCCCAGTACCTGACTTGGCTTGCACTATCAAATCTGTAGAATAAATAGAATAAAATAAAATCATTTAGATTGCAACACCTAATTGTCAAGACTTTTGTTACTATTTGCCATTAGTTACAAACAAAAGCAGCTATTTGCTCTTTTAGTCTTGTATATAGGCTTTTTAAAATTCATGCAACTAAATATTGTCCCAAAGCAGATTAATACCCCCCCCCCCTTCTAGTGCTTTGTGCAAATCTGTTCATTTGTTGCTGAGAGACATGGCGATGTAATTTCCATCAAAGATCTGTAACTCTGTCATAAGTACATAGACTATAACCAAAATAAAGCATACTCATCTCTGCTTCTACTGATCTTAAGTGAAGTTTGAAAGTAATATGTCCATTAATTGCGGAGTAATTAAGCAGGCAAGAAAAAGTTACAGTTAAAACAACTAACTTTTTTGTTTAAGGGTCATAATTCTGTCAAAAGTCAACAGCTATTGGTTCATGCACCTTTCTGCTTTATACTGATCCAGCATGTGATGTTTGAATGAAATGAGTCAATAAGCTGCTAAGAAATTCAGTGGACACAAAAACTGCAGATGGAACAACTGAGTATTCATTAAAGGGCCATAATTCTGTCAATAGTAAATAGCATGTAACCAAGTTGGATAAGCTTATCTTTGACTAGTAATGGGCAGATTATAATCGATAATCAGTCAGTTTGGGCTTCTGATTGTGATAATCAACTAAAAAATTTCATAATCAATTAATCAGTTCCTAACAAATAAATGAAAGTAAATTATAAATTGTCTTCGAAACTGACATCAGTCTGATGGCTCAGCATGAAACAGTTGTTTTCTGTTTTTTTCCCTATTTAATCTTGGGCCAAATCCGCGGGATATAATTTAGGCTCTAAATGATCCACCAAGAATTCAGTATGATTCCTATAGAACAGACAGAGGTGTAGATTGAATAACTACCCTGTTCATTGATTGCTAATTTTGGAGGGTGTATACTTTGGGTTTCCAAATTTTTGGATAGGGATTCAAGTATTACTAGTGATCAAAAGATATTTTTACAAGTCTGTTCTACTTTTTCTGCATGTGAAACGAACATATTAGGCAGGGTTAGTTTTGAATTCCGTCTGTACATGATTTTTTGTATTTTTGCACTGCAGCATGGTATGAATGGGAGCACTGGCTCTGTGTTTTTGTGACAGTGTCAAATATAGACATGATGTTGTCATACTGAATTGATTGAAAATGGAAATTTGTAAAATATTTCGCCAGAAAAATCACCGAAAAGGTCACTAGCATCACTTAAATCAAGTATTTACAAGAAGCCTCCGGCCCCCTGGCCAGGACTTTACCCTGAACCTATAGGGGCCATAGGAACCCTGAGTTCTTTAATCACACATCTGACATTTGTGGACCCTTGAGCTACGTCTGTCTATCTATCAGTGTTCCCACTGCTTTTGCAATCTAGGGGTAAGAGTGGGTATTTTACAGTGTGCATGTATACCATCTATATAACACAAAGAAGCCATACTTTCAAAAAATTTGGGGTTCAAGCTTCAATTTAAGGGTAAATTGGGAACACTGATCTATATGCTATATTTGCCAAATTCCGTGGGTATTTCCAAAAATAGCTCTAGACAACTGTGATGACGTCATCAAAACAAAGAATTTTGGAGTTTGAAAATGACTTGCTCATTTTGTGTTTGGTTTGACACAGTCTACTTATGTATGACTTCCGTGCTTTAGGAATAATTGAATATTATGTTAAGGTACATAACATTTGAAAAACTCGGTTTTCCTTTATCTGTGGCCTGTCAAATAAGTAGGTTAAATTAAGCACAATGCTGGGATGACACCTAAAGAAATTGGATGCTACACATGCATAGTATCTCTTCCTTAAACTTCGACTTTTAAAAATGTTAATAAATACTCGGATCTGTTCATTTTAGAAGACTACCATTTTTAAATTCAGAAATTCCAAAAATTATAGATAAAGGATCGATTATGTTGAATTTTGATGGAGCAATCTCATTTTTCAAAGCAAATTTTATCAAAATAATTCTTTCTCAGAATAAACTGTGAAGGATTTTAAGGTTTCCTACCTTCGTTCAATATTTTTTCAATAGCAGGGCTGACTATCGCCTTGGAAAATCACTATCACAATAGTTACTATTGTTGCACTGATATTGTGATACTATCACCATCGTCAGATATCTATTGCGATATATCACAATACTATCAGTTAATCTATTTTTTATTCATTTTTTATGTTAATGTCAACAGGTTCTCTCCAAATTGAGGTGTTCACACTATGTTTAAATATTGTGTAACGAAGTAAACAGGAGGTTCTCCTCATAGATGTTTCACTTTCACCTTTCTTTACAAATCCGAAAGGTCCTGAACACGGGAAATTAAAAATATATTATTCATTATCTCGAAATCTGCAGCCGTATCAGACGAATTTAACCATAAATTTGGACAAAATAAAACAATTGCTTTTTGCATCTATAGATAATTAATCAAGCTTGTGCTTGAAAATATGGATAAATTATCATTGTCTGGGGAGAATCATAGAAAGTAACCAAGTCGCCAATCTCACTAATTTGTTTACAAGTGTTAGAGTTTTGAGAAAAAAGAATGTGCGAGACGATCATATTTAAATTTCAATTCTTTTTTTAGTCTGCCAAACAGGGATTTCAGGGTCCAAAGAATCCACTCGTCCGCTCGTATTTACGAGTAAGAAATCACGGAGGACGAGTGGAAATCCTAAGTCAGTCGACCGCCCGGACGAGTGAAGAATTAATGGCACTAAATAACAATGCCTATTGTCTGGGTAAATACGGATAAAAGACAGAAAAGGGGCTCTAGACAACTTAAATGATAATAGAAGTTCGCAAGAACTCGAACTGTAGACAGTCATGTACTTTGATTTCTAAAAATAAACTTCCGGTATTGGCATGAGATAACCCGGTACCCCAACATCGTAATTGTTTATCGATCCCCAAAACAGGGAAATTATCGAAAATTCAACGGGTTTTCACGGGTTTTGTTTATATCTACTACTTCTTAAATGGTATATAGACACGATCATCAAATTGAACATGAAAAATCCACAATATCGTATGTTAAAAAATAAATTATTTTTCTCATCCGAATCTTTTTACCGGTATTTAAACGCTGAATAAAAGTTATTTCGACGTCATAAATTTTGTCTTTTTGTTTCGTCTGCACTCTAAAATGACGTCTTCAGATATATGTAAGATTTTTAAAAGTTCGTTGGCCAATCGTAAGGCGAGTGACATTCAAACCAGGACGAGTAACTTTTTCAAGTGACTTGCCCTGCAGGACGAGTGCCTTTTTCTGAAATCTTTGGACCCTGGATTTCACTCGAAGAAGACTGGAATAATATAATTGATAATTGTTAATGAAATGATTTCCAGGTCCAGGGTTTTCCATGACCCCCTGTTTCTTTGAATTTGGACCCCCCTTTTTTTGAAATGACCCCCAAAATTATCAAAGAAACATTCTTTATCTAGTTTAAAGGGGTCATTATGTGGCAAAATGACCCCCAGTTTTGAACATTTTGGGAAAACCCTGCGGGTCCCAGAATATTGTTTCATTCTGTGTTTTCGAAGATAATAAAGTACTGCGTGTCGCCACTTTGTCACTAAAAGATCACAATCGCAGCCGATCACAACTCTTGTTATGTCTTTATAGCAATCAATCGACGAGTAATGAAAACAAAACCGAGAAATAAATCAAGCTCTCATTACAAATTATCAAGAAATCTAAAATGACGCCCTCAATTAAAAAAAAAGGTTGATGTGAAAATTCAAAAGTCTGCCTATTTTTGGGTAAAGTCCTACCTGCTGTAAAAAAAATCCTGTTTTCCCAAATAAAATCAGACAACAAAGTCAAATAAAGCGTATAAATTTATCCTCAAGATGGAAAGGATTGACATCTCACGAGGGTTAAAAAGCGTGCGTCGCGTGTCAAGTCCAGAAGCTGACTCGAAAAAAGCTAACACCTGCTGTCAGCCGGGCCACGCCTTTGATCACCCATTCTCCCTCCTGGAAATAAAAACTGCACCGGATGCTTAACTTCATTATAACAGAAAAATGTGTATTTTTCGTCAATTCGCTAGATAGCCTCTTGGACATAATTTCTGATTATTGGAACTAATTATCTCTTTCTCTCTTCCTTTTTATTAACACAAGAGACCAAGAAAACATTGAAATTCTGTGTAAGTAGGCTTTGATTATTTACTATTAAAACTATCAATATTTGGACTAACTATCGCAATAGTTATCGACATCAGGGAGTTGCAATCGATATCGTGACTGTCACTATCACAATACATCGACCTATCATTTCACCCCTATTCAATAGCCACGGATAAAAGACAACCCACCTCTTAAGGCATATCAACCATACTGCTAACTCCCCTTTCGGGTATCACTGGCAGATTATGTTGAGGCCATTTTGTATAGTTACAGAAACCAAAAACATCAAATAGTGATGACATGTCAATATACCTAAACCACAACGTCCCAAAGGAATAGCTTTCAGCTGTATAGGGGAGGGTTTCAAGAATCCAGAGTTCTTCAGTCCAGCCAGAACTTTGTCCGACAGCAGAAGGTTAGAAAAACTGACATTTTCAGATATCAGTACATCATTAGTCCGACGCTTCTCGTTCACATTATGTGCCACAGCTGTCATTTTAGCTTAAATAAGGCAAAAGCAAGGAGTTAGGGGCAAATTTAATGTTTTATCAAGCTGCTTTCCCTGCTTTTGCCATGTGAATCCACCATTTTTAAATCGTCTGCAGATCGATTTTGTTACACGCTTTTTGATTGGCTCTCACTTTTGGGTGTCCCTAAAATACGAAAAGGTGCAAAAAAGTGGTTAAAGGTGCTAAAAGGTGATTAAAGGTGCAAAAAGGCGCGAAAAGGTGCTAAAAGATGCGAAAAGGTGCTAAAAGGTGGGCGAAAAGGTGGTTAAAGGTGAACGTATAAGTATTGTAGACAATATTACATGTATTGATTTACTCAATTGATCATTTTAGAATATAACTACCATAAAAATTTTAAACCCATCTTAACGAAGTAAATATTAAAAGTTCTCTTGGTACCAACATTAAATACGCATATGCGTAATAGTAACTTGTAATGTTCCCGCATCAAAAGGTTTTGGCATATTATTTTGCCAACATCCGTCAGTCTGTTTGTTTTCAAAAACTTTCCTTCTATAACAAGAAGCAATAAGGGAAGGTATTTAACTAAGTTCAATGTCAAAGTTTTTATCCCTATGCCCAAAACCTGTGAACTAAGCATTTTTTTTATTTTATTTTTTTCCTCGAGGATAACCCAATAAAGGGTCGAATGAATCTTATTTCCATTGTGGTTCCAACTCATTCCAGATCATATCCTGCACATAGAGAGAGAGGCAATGGTTTTTTTACCACTGCTACCCATTTTTTCTACAGCTGGGTGGACTGGGGCCCTGCTTGTAAAGTGTCCTGCCCAAATACAATACCCGTATCCGTTGGGGCTAGAACCCACAGCATCAGGTAACGATCCAGACACACTTATCATTCGCCAAACAAGCCAGACACATTCATATGATTTATATCCTTTTACTTTTAAAGTAGGAGTTCAAATACTTGGTATGTTGCTAGCTAAAACAACAAACAACCAGAAAGTGACATTTCACTAGGGTCGAAGTAAAAAAAATTAACCCAAAACTATACAAAAAAGTTACAATGCTCAAATTTGGTTTGGAGTTATATCTGATCAGTCTGGAATTAATAGAACGCATATTTCGATGCTCATATTAAAATTGTAACCATTAATACCGAAAATTAACCTGTCAAATTAATTTTGCAGCTGTATTCGATAAAGATAATTTTATATCAAGGTCAGTCCCATCTGGCAGGGTGAAGGGCAATTTGCAATGTAAAACTTGGGAAATTCCCGTTTTGGGGGAATAAGTATTCCCCATCGTCTCTTATTCGATTTTCATTTAACATTTTATCATTAGTGGATTGTGTTTATCTGTATTGCAATATCTTCTGAAAGAATTCGTCAATGGCGCATATCAAGATCCAGATGGAGAAGATCAAGAAGAAAAGCTGCATGTTGAATCCCCCTCGTTTTAATGCTGAATTGGAGTGGTACGCAATGGTAGACCAATGATTTCTGTAAGGGTAAGCTCGTATTCAAGCTTAAGAACGAGAAGTTGTCCGGGAAATCCCCATGAAAAATGAAAGATAAAGCTAAAGGAGATAAGACTTAAGAAGGGGGTTCAAACAAAGCCCGGGAATCCCTTCTTGATGTGATACTGAAGTTTGGATCAAAGTATCTTACATGATCATGCAAATCATTCATAAACAGTTTTCATGAATGAATGATTTATGATTATTGTTATGCAGGTTAACAAGTAAACATATACGTATAACCGTTATCACATTTCTTAACTCAGAATTTCAATAGTGTCCGGACAACAGGCAGTTATTTCAAAATTCGATTTTGTTTTATATACATGTACATATAAGCCAATGAATTCAGCTTCTTTTCATGAAAAACACTACCAGTGGTAATTATAATCACAGTTCCATTTTTTGTAATAATTTAATAAAACTTTAATATATTTTACCTCACTTATTTTTCCTTACAATTTGGCTGTGAAAAATGAAAATTGAACATGTAAAATGTACTAAAAACGAATCAGAGGTTAATGTACTTGTACTTTTTAAAGGGCTCGATTCCCGGGAGCGGCTATCGTTGGTCTAAACCTATTTATTTTACATCGATTGGAAAAAGAGTCCTAAGAACTCAGATTAATCCCTCTCGATTCTGCTTCCTGGAAAATTCCTCAGTGCTCTCGCCGTATGGGCCAATGAAAGAACCAAGATCGAAAGCTGCTCCCGTGAATCCAACTCAGGAAAACTGGGTCGACTCTGTCCATATTTATAATCATTAACCATATATCTCTTATTTGCATATCCAATGTAACTTACTTCCCTTTAAACCATGACAATTATTCATATGCTATATGACATAAGAAAATTATGAAACTACGAAAATTAGGGAAGGTATTCCCAAACAGAACATTAAACGGAACAAATAGCTTTAAATACTGTGTAAGCACCTTTGAGCACCTTTTCGCCCACCTTTTAGCAACTTTTAGCAACTTTTAGCACCTTTTAGCACTTTTTTGCGCCTTTAACCACCTTTTAGCACCTTTAACCACCTTTTTGCACCTTTTCGTATTTTAGGGACACCGCTCACTTTTGAAGCAAACTGTTAACTATAATTCGTCATCAAAAGTTTATATATTTCAAAAATGCTTATCGATCCGAAATACTTTATTATGTTTACTACTCGATTTATAACTGAAATGGTAGTAAGAAGTCAGCTTTTATTTGATCAGCCGAAACTTTGATTATTTTCTCCAATAAATATATCGATATATTATAGCGCCCAAACCGGATTGTCCCGTAGATTTAATTCGACTGGTTCCTTGCTTGACGTAATAAGCAGAAAACCAATTCAATAAACAATTCACTGAACAGAGGAAAAAAATAAACATTCATCAATTTTAACATTGCAGAGAACATAATTTTTGGTGGCGATCTCTGACAATGACTGATGCAAAAACTAAATCAGAGGATACACTTCAGAGTACTAAAGGAAAGAAATTGTTTTGTAGATATTGGAATGAAGATGGTTCCACTGAAAAGAGTTCACCTAAGTAATTTTCTAATTTACATTTAGAGAGGGCTTTGGAAACCTTTTCTTTAGCCCAATTGATCAAAATACAAGCTAGCTATTCTCTGTTTACTTCTGACACCATTAAAGTGTTGTGGTTATGGGTTATCACTGTGTGAAGTCTAGGTCAAGTTGTTCTGAAATATTTGCTAACTCCACTCTTGGATTCCCAAAAAGAAACCTAAAGTATTGTTCCGAAAATTGTGAAAAAGTAGCATTCATTACAATGGTAAGATCTACAATGGACTGGCTCTATAATAACGGACCCATATCAGCAAACTAAAACAGACAAACTAGGAAAGATTAAGCAAAGAGCGATCCGGTCCATCAAAAATGACTACAAAACACAAGACACATGCTGCATCACTTGAACTTGGGCTCCGAAGGCTTAAATCAAGAAGACAAAGCCTGCGATTGATAATGATGTATAAGGTGGTTGAGGGGTTGGTCCCTGGAGTACCGCCTGACAACTTCCTAAAACCTGCCAAACCAAAACGAAGAATCAAACTAAGATCATTCCAAAATTGTGAAACAAAAAACATATTGTCAAACCAACTAAAAAAACAAATCAAAATCTTTCAAAATTCCCCATACAAAAAGCAAACAATATCAGCAATCATTCTTTGTTGCCACTGTACTAAATGGAACCAACTTAGCGAGGATACAGTGCAAGCCAAAACAGGCATTCAAAACTGCCCTTGGCCAAGACTGTCAGTAGATCAGACAGCCACCATCACTCGGTTGTGTGAAAACCAAATTTGGGAACTACAATGTATATGCACAGACACAGACAGATTTGAAAGTTGAAAGTAACTATCACAAACTGGCTTGTTAGTGTAAAACCTACTTATCTGTTTAATTTTGAAGAGTCTGCAAAATATTGAGAATATAGCAGGGCACCTTGTCATGAGTCTACCCACTGACGATCACTTCAATCATGACTAAATGTCTATTAGACTGTCCCTTTGCATGAGTGTGGATCTCTCCACAAATTTTTATTTTATATTAAAAATCTCATTGGAGACAACTTGATAGATTTGACCCTTATTCATTATTTTTAAAGCAGTTTGATCATATGAAAAAGCAACAACAATGCTTTATTAATGGGCATAGCTAACAAGATATGGCAAAAAGTGACTTTTTTTTTTAGCTCACCTTAGCACATCGTGCTCAAGGTGAGCTTTTGTGATCACTGAATGTTCGTCGTCTGTCGTGCGTCGTTCGTCGTCCGGCGTCAACTATTTAAGTGTTTACACTCTAGAGGCCACTAATATGATCCAATCTTCATAAAACTTAGTCAGAATGTTCACTAGGTCACAAGGATGAACCCTATTGAAAATGGGAAGGATCCATGCAAAATCAAGGGAAAAGGAGCCTTATTGACAATTTTCTTGTTTACACTCTAGAGGCCACAAATATGGCCCAATCTTCACGAAACTTGGTCAGAATGTTCCCCAGATCACAAGGATGAACCCTTTTGAAAATCGGAGGGATCCATGCCATATCACGGGAAAAGGGGCCATAAAGACAAATTCCTTGTTTACACTCTAGGGGCCACAAATATGGTCCAATTTTCATGAAACTTGGTCAGAATGTTCCCCAGGTCACAAGGATGAACCCTATTGAAAATGGGAGGGATCCATGCCATATCACTGGAAAAGGGGCCGTAAAGACAAATTCCTTGTTAACACTCTAGGGGCCACAAATATGGTCCAATTTTCATGAAACTTAGTCAGAATGTTTACCTGGTCACAAGGATGAACCCTATTGAAAATGGGAAGGATCCATGCCACATCACGGGAAAAGGGGCCATAAAGACAAATTTCTTGTTTATACTCTAGAGGCCACAAATATGGCCCAATCTTCATGAATTTTGGTCAAAATGTGTATCTGGTCACAAGGATGAAGCCTTTTGAAAATTGGAAGGATCTATGCCATATCAAGGGAAAAGGGGCCATAAAGACAAATTTCTTGATTAAACTCTGGAGGCCACAAATATTGTCCAATCTTCATGAATCTTGGTCAGAATGTTTGCCAGGTCACAAGGATTAATCCTATCGAAAATAGAAAGGATCCATGCCATATCACGGGAAAAGGGGCCTTAAAGACAAATTTCTTGTTTTCACTCTGGAGTCCACAAATATAGACTTATCTCCATGAAACTTGGTCAGAATGTTGAACAGGTCACAAAGATTACCTTGTTTGAAAATGGCACTCTAGAGGCCACAAATATGGCCCAATATTCATGAAACTTTGTCAGAATGATGGCTAGGTCACAAGGATGAACCCTAATGTAAATGGGAAGGATCCATGCCATATCACAGGAAAAGGGACTTTAATGATTATTTATTTGTTTATACTCTAGAGGCCACAAATATGGCCCAACCTTCATTAAACTTGGTCAGAATGTTGGTCAGGTCTGAAGGATGAATCCAATAAAAAATTGGAAGTCCATGCCATATCATGCATTGATCTCATGTAGAAATCATCATTTAATGGAAGTGATGTCCCAGGGGTCAAAGAGAATCAGGTGAGCGATCTAGGACCATTATGGTCCTCTTGTTTTGATTTGGCGAAAGTTTTGACAAAAATAAATTTCAGTCCAGAGAAGGCCCTGATCGTAGACCTATGTGAGTTAGCAGCTGTAGGCTAGGAAAGGATGTGATGGTTGTACTGGTGAGAGAAATACCAGGAATCCTTTGTGAGGTGCTCCAACTGCCAAGATATAACTGAAACTAGCAAAAGTTGTAGTACAGGTGTATTGCACTTTTCCTCCATGAGATTTATCCACCCATAAAGATTCAAGTTGATAGCTGTTATACTTTAGGAGATATGCTCCAGACAAAATCTAAGTATCAAAAATAACAAAGGGCAATAACTCCAAAATTATGCAAGCAAGAGTTGCAGTTCTTGTACACTGCACTTCTCCTCTATGAGATCTATCCACCCATAAAGTTTCAAGTTGATAGCTGTTATACTTTAGGAGATATGCTCCAGACATAATCCAAGTATCAAAAATAACAAAGGGCAATAACTCCAAAATAATGCAAGAAAGAGTTGTAGTTCTTGTGCATAGCACTTCTCCTCTATGAGATCTATCCACCCATAAAGTTTCAAGTTGATAGCTGTTATACTTTAGGAGATATGCTCCAGACATAATCGAAGTATCAAAAATAACAAAGGGCAATAACTCCAAAATAATGCAAGCAAGAGTTGTAGTTCTTGTGCACTGCACTTCTCCTCCATAAGTTCTATTGACTCATAAAGTTTCAAGTTGATAGCTATTATACTTTAGGAGATATGCTCTGTGGTCACATTGCAAGGACTCAAATAAGGTGTAATCTTATACAGCAAACATAAAGGTAACAAACATTAAACCTCCTTTTTGCATGACATATTTTTAGACACAAATTCCAAATAGTTTATGGTAAAGGGCATCTGATTTGCTACTGAAATGTGAAATTTCATCAAATTCTGAGCATAAGACTAGGAGATATGAAAGAATAACTGTATTATACGTGCTAACGTAAAGGTAACAAACATTTAGCCCCTGTTTTCCATGATTTATTTTTTAGCTCACCTGAGCACAAAGTGCTCAAGGAGAGCTATTGTGATCACTCACCGTCCATTGTCCGTCCATCGTCTGTCCGTCCGTCCGTCCGTCTGTCTGTCTGTCCATCCATCTGTCAGTCTGTCCGTCAACAATTTCTTTAAACATCTTCTCCTCCTAAACCACTGGGCCAATCAATCTGAAACTTGGCAAGGATGTTCCTTGGGTGAAGCTCTTCAAAAGTTGTTAAAAGAATTTAATTCTATAAATAACTCTGGTTGCCATGGCAACAGAAAGGCTGAAAATCGCGAAAATCTAAGAAAAATTCTTCTCCTCCTAAACCACTAGGCCAATCAAGTTGAAAATTGGCAGAGATGTTCCTTGGGTGAAGTTCTTCAAAAGTTGTTAAAAGAATTCAATTTCATCAAAACTCTGGTTTCCATGGTAACAGAAAGGTTGGAAATTGGCCAAAAATGGCTGAAAATCTTAGAAAAAATTCTTCTCCTCCTAAACTACAAGGCCAATCAAGCTGAAACTTGGCAGAGATATTCCTTGGTTGAATTTCTTTAAAAGTTGTTAAAAGAATTCAATTTCATCAAAAACTCTGGTTTCCATGGTAACCAAAGGTTGAAAAATGGCCGAAATTGGCTGAAAATCTTAGAAAAAAATTCTTCTCCTCCTAAACTACAAGGCCAATCAAGCTGTAACTTGGCAGAGATGTTTCTTGGGTGAAATTCTTCAAAAGTTGTTAAAAGAATTCAATTTCATCAAAAACTCTGGTTTCCATGGTAACGGAAAGGTTGAAAAAGGGCCGAAAATGGCTGAAAATCTTAGAAAAAATTCTTTCCCTCCTAAACTACAAGGCCAATCAAGCTGAAACTTGGCAGAGATATTCCTTGTTTGAAGTTCTACCAAAATTGTAAAAATAATTTTATTCAATCAAAATCTCTGGTTTACATTGTATTGGAAATGTCAAAATATTGCCAAAAATATCAGAGAAGGTTAATTTTCGCCTTAACTATTTGGCATATCTTAAACATGGCAGGGATATTCTTAAGGTTTAGGTCTACTAAACTTGAATTCAATTCCATCAATAACTTTATTTGCAATTAAAAAGAAAATCAAATTGCAGTAGGAGGGAATTAAAGTATGTTTCTTTTAAATCCACCCCAAATGTACATCAGACAATATCTGGTATTTATAACATTGTTGACAAGTTATGAGTTGACTTACTCAGGTGAGCGATATAGGACCATCATGGTCCTCTTCTTTTTTACGTTAATTTCAAATTGTTTATAGTAAAGGGCATCTGATTTGCTACTCAAATGTGAAATTTCACTAAATTCTGACAGTTAGACTAGGAGAAATTTGGGAAAAACTGTTTTTTACCCTAAGTCCCCTTTTTCTGTGATGAGGCCTCAAATCCAAAAACCATCACTGGTGCATCAACACTATATCATAGGAAGTTCACATGGTAAGTTTCATTTGGCCCAAGGGTTATGGAGAAATAGGTGGGGACGGATGGACGGACGGACGGAATAACTATTTTACATGCTAACATAAAGGAAACAAACATTTAGCCCCCTTTTTCCATAATGAATATTTTTTTACGTTAATTTCAAATTGTTTATAGTAAAGGGCATCTGATTTGCTGCTTAAATATGAAATTTCACTAATTTCTGACAGTTAGACTAGGAGAAATTTGAGAAAAACTGTTTTTTACCTTAAGTCCCCTTTTCCCGTGACGAGGCCTCAAATCCAAAAACCGTCACAGGTGCATCATCACTATATCATAGGGAGTTCATATGGTAAATTTCATTTGATTTGGCCCAAGGGTTATGGAGAAATAGGTGGGGACGGACAGACAGACGGACGGACAGACGAAGCGGCAGCTGTATGCTCTCCCTTCGGGGAGCATAAAAATGTTGAAAGAGGGGTTAAACTCCATTCAATCAATCAATTTGAGTGCCACCAGTTGAAATGAAAGACTGGCCTAGTTTTTGAAAACAACAATTGAAATTGTTTGCAATTTGAAATGCAAAAATCTCATGCGGTAGATATATTGTGGAAAAAGGAGAAATTGCTTGTAACAAGCAATGCTTTTTTCCTACAAATTTTCCTCATGAGTCTCAGACATGTAAAATCCAAGGACTGTAGTAAAAATAGAAGCTGTAAAGATAATCTAATAATCTCTATGTTTCTTCATTCTTCTCTCATTCCAGGGCTCTCTGTCTGATTGTCCATGGGTTTGCAGAACACAGTGGACCGTATGAACATATTGCAAAACATCTAGGAAGTCATGGGTTCTATGTCTTTGGCCATGACAATGGTAATTATCAAGGATTATTGTGGTGTACACATGGTTTCACCCTTATCGTGCCTTTAATATATTACTGTTTGAGGCAAAGCTTTGGTAGAAAAAAATATAGAGTAATAATAGATGTGCAGTCTGATAATTCCCTACACTGCCTGCAATTTATATACTTATTATCAGAAACTTGAATCAAATTAGTTGAAACGTTGGAAAATAATTGGCAATTTATTTGAGACAAAATTTTTGATACAACAGGATAAGGTTCAAACTCAATTGGACTTAAGGTAGTGGAACCGTAATAGATCCGCCACATTTCGGCACTTATTAATTTTTACAATGTTAACCGAGGTTTCCTAATGAAAATCATTAGGAAACCTCGGTTAACACTGTTAAAATTCATTACTACCGAAGCATCGCAAAATTATTACGGTTCCACTACCTTAAAAGAATAATATGCAGGTAGTGCATGTATAGATGAAAATGAGACTGCATTTATATGCAGACTGATTTTTTGTCAAAGCTATATAATAATGATTGAACATTTTTGCATGAATCCGCGTAACAAGGAGTGACACACTAGATGAAAACCAGGGCTTGTGCTAATGTTTGAAATAGAGGAATCATTGACTCCTTTACCATGCAATTATAGGGGTCAAAACTGATTTGAAAGGGGTTGAAATAACAGAATGAGCCCATTATAAGTAGAATTTTGCAGGATTTAGAGTCATTTGACCTTTTCTTGTAAAATTAGGAAGTAGGCAATAGATAAGTAAAATGTATGATACATCTTTGAGGGATTAAACCAAATTTTGACCCTTGGAAATTTCTCTCAAGGGGGTCAAAATACTCCCTTTGGAGATATTTCTAAGGGTCAAATTAAGATATATTCAGATTTTTACGAGTCAAAACCCTGAATTAGGTGTCAAACACGAGCCCTGGTAAACTTATCTCAGTGAGTGTATATACCACCAAACACTGACATTAGTATAAGACTGTGACAGAAAATAAATGTAGCTTTTGTTAATCAGAAAGAGTAAATACCTTTTGATCTTGCACTAAACCAAAAGAATTGTTCTTTTTCTTCAATGCCAAAAACTTAAAACAACATGAAATATGAAAATTTGAGGTAAATTTCAGTCAAATTAACAGAAACATGAAAAAATGACAACCGAAAAAAAAAGAAGCCAAAATGGACAAAATTTAACCTTAAGGTCACATTAATGTTAAAAATGAAAATTTGTGGTTAGATTTCATTATAATTTGGTGCTTGATTAAATTCCTTTCAAGGAGTAGAAGTACCATCTGAGTGTGTTATAGCTGCAGTTCAATGTTCAAGATCAAGGTCAGATTTGAAGGTCAAAAGTTTGAGAGTTAGACATGAACTATTTTCTGATTGATGATGCTCTAGCCTTTATCTATAATCACTATAATTGTAGCCTGTGACATTTTCGGCAATTTCATGTGTGCATGATGGACAGTCATTGAGGAGCCTGAACATTCACACAGTGCATAAATTTAAAAAATTCTAAAGTTAAGAAAGCCTGTTTGTAGGTCCATAGGCTTTTATTGAGCACAGAGCTTAGACTCTGGTTAGACTGTGAAAAGATTGAGCACATGTGAAATTGTTGGAAATGTCACGCACAGACTCATTTTGTTATTTCTGATACTTATACAGTTGGACATGGTCAAAGTGAAGGAAACAGGGCACAGATTGACGATTTCTCTGAATATGTGCAGGATGTGTTTCTTCATGTAGACAAAGTCAAACAGCGCTTCCCAGACATTCCAGTGTTTATGATAGCACATTCCATGGTGAGTAGAATCAGAGCTATTGATAGAGGGGGTAATTTGGATTTTGAGTTCAAATATTTTAATAATACAGTAAAACCAGTGGTGCGTTTGTTAGAGACAGATAAAAATTCCTCTAAAGGAGATTTTTAAGCTGTCACAATGAACGATTTTCGATTATTTGAGTGAAAACATTTGATGTCGTCATGACTACTTGTTTTAAGCCTATGCAAAACCATCTTAGTTTCCTCATTGAGGTGTCTTTAGAGTTTGTTAAGGCACTTAAATGCTGCTTATGTTTATAGGCATTTACAACTGTTTCACTCCCAGCCATAGAGTTAGTAGAAAAATCTGCAGATTGAGTCTTTCAGTCATGAGTTTATTCTTTACTTTCAATTTCTATTCTTCAAGGGATGACACTGGGTCGCTGTACCTAAAAAAACGATTGTACACTCGATCATTAGTTGAATTACTCTTCCAAGTAAAAGTTCATTATGGATTGTGATTTTAAACTGATTGCCAGATACTAGATGTCCCAGTACAATATGGTTGTAAAGGAACTTCCGACCTTACTGCACTGGGACTACCATTTGTTCTTTACATCTTTATTGTACAAAAAATTTGCAATATTCCTGATTTCTTGTCTTAAATATGTGCAAAATAAAACTCTTGCTCGTAAAATCTGCCTTACAGTAAGGTATTTAGGTCATCATACACACCAGGGGCCTGTTTCACCAAATGATTTAGGTTTGGTCAGTCGAAATTAGAGCATTATGATGGTTAGAAAAATTGGTTTTATTTATCAATGACAACAATTTTGTGTACGCAGATATTTTGTAAGCGTCTGCAGAAATTAGTCCCATTAAAAATCTGTTTCTTTTTTGACAATTATTTACAATTTTGCTTCTTGATATTAAATTATTAGGGATGAAGAGAATATGATTTCATGGAGAAATGAAACTAAAAACCTATTCACACTCATTTATGAATTTGCTTTGTGTATTTATACAGTGTGATTGGGTTTTAAGTTCCATACCTCCATGAAATCAACTAGTTTTCTGTTCATGCATTAATTGAAACTTGATGACTTAAGATGTTAACGTTTTCTTTACAGGGGGGAACAATAGGGCTAAAAGCAGTTTTGGAAAAGCCAGACTATTTCAAGGGTCTTGTTCTAATTGCACCATTGGTGGAAATAGACAAAAATAAAGCTACAACAACCAGGGTAAATATTCATTCAATTTATTTCCTTTTTAGCTCGCCCGGGAAGAAAGTCTCGGAAGAGCTATTGTCATACCCTCGGATGTCGGTGTTGGCGTCGGTGTCGGCGTCCGCATTAGGTTAAAGTTTTTTATTTCTATTAATATTTATCCTAGAGGCTTTATTTTTTTTACAGAAACACTCATTAGGGCATAGGCTTTCATTTGAGACCAACATCCATCTCGAAATTACCTTTAGACTGTGACCTTGACCCTTTCAAAAAAACTTTAACCAAAAACTTAAACCAAAAACTTTAACCTTGCTTATATTTTCTATAAGCTTTAAACTAGAGACATCATTACTTCATATACACACTCATTAGGTGATAGGCTTTCACCATAGACAAAGGTCCTTGACAATTTGACCATGACCTTGACCGTTTGTGGACTTAGAAAAACTTTAACCAAAAAACTTTAATCAAGAACTTTAACCTTGCATATATTTTTTTAATGCTCTAACCTAGAAACATCATAGCTTCATATTTATACTCACCAGGTGATAGGCTTTCACCAGAGACCAAGGTCCTTCACAATTTGACCTTGACCTTTACCATTTGTGGACTTAGAAAAACTTTACCTGAAAACTTTAACCAAAAACTTTAACCTTACTTATATTTTCTGAATGCTTTAACCTAGGGACATCATTACTTCATATACATACTCATTAGGTGATAGGCTTTTGTGAGAGATCAAGGTTCTTGATAATTTGACCTTGACCTTTTATGAACTTTGAAATACTTTAACCGAAATTCTTTTAACAAAAACTTTAACCTTGCTTATATTTTCTGAATGCTTTAACCTAGAGACATCATTACTTCATATACATAGTCACCAGATGAAAGGCTTTCAGTAGAAACCAAGGGCTATGACAATTTGACCTTGACCTTGACCTTTTATGGACTTGGAAAAACTTAAACTGAAAAACTTAAACCAAAAATTTAACCTTGCTTATATTTTCTAAATGCTTTACTCAGGGACATTATTACTTCATACACATACTCACTAGGTGATATGCTTCTACAGAGACCAAGGTCCTTCACAATTTGACCTTGATCTTGACCTTTTGTGGACTTAGAAAAATTTTAAAAAAAACTTCATGTTTGATACAAAGAAATTCCATTGGTAACCTCATCTGCTTGTAGGCTTTCACTTTACCCTAACCTTATACATGCAATTAAAACAAAAAAAGTTTTTATATTTCTTATTTACTACTAAAACAGATATATATATTAGATCATGGACTTTAACATTGAAAGAAACCACTCTGAACTTCAGTCTTCGGTCAAGCGCTGTTTGTGACAAGCAGCTGTTTGGGCGAGCTACGTTGTCCGCGGACAACTCTTGTTTTTTATTGAAAAAAAATGTTCACATTTTGAAAAGCTGTGAAACATGAATGATCTTAGTCAGTATTTTATTTAGATATTAGACTTGAGCTTATAAGAAGAACATGTAATTAGAACTTGAATATTGTAAAAATATGTACAATCATCTGTGTTTGTCAAATTCAGGAGTTATTCACCTCCTCTGTTATGAAATTCTAGGGGTCAAAGCTTATTTTGAAGGGGTAAAAACAATTAACCCTTGTCATGCTGAACCTGGAATATTCCTGCATTGGCAGGAGCTAAAGACAAACATCAGCCTGCACATGTGGTAAAGGAAGAAATCACTATTCATTGTCATCTGCAGCTTTTTTCACTTTGGACCAGTCTAAAGGAAAAGTGTTATTGAACTCTGTATCACTGAAAGTTGATGTTGTCCATTAAACAACTGCTTAGATTTTCGAATGTGGCCATGCTTACAGATGACTGAGAAGCACATACAAGTCCATGCTCTATGTCATGATGTAATCACACATCACTTTGAAATCTGTAGAATAACCCAGGCTTGACAAAGACCAATACAATGTGAATACAATGTTTAGTAATTAAACCTGCACTGTGCAACAAAATCCTGCCCTTTCATTGGTTGTGATAAATTGACAATCTGTATTTATCATTATTATTTCATTCAGATATTGATAGGTAGAATGATATCAAGATTGCTGCCCAATCTTCACCTTGGACAGCTAGATGCCAATGAGATTTCAAGGGACAAAGAAGTGGTAAGTATTCAGTTGTGTTTTGAAACTAAAATAACAGTACCTAGAAATGCAATCATCCAATGTTCAAAATCCTAAAGAATTTAAATCCTATCTCCTATAAATTTTTCCATTACAGAATGACCTTAAATTAAACCAGAGTCTTTAATGTACTGTGTTTGCAGTCTCTGCAAGAAATAGCAGGTGCACAAATTTTCAATTCCACACAATTTGAGTTATCACAAGCAAATAATGGATTGATTTTCTTTATTTCCCTAATGAGAGACAATGGTTTCCAAGAATATATTATTTCACACCCAGATGGAGGCAATCATCCTTTCAGACTTCTTGTTTTCCTCCAATGGGTTGATAATCTTAGACCTATTTGGGATAGCAGCTGGAGGCTAGGAAAAGGGTTTGATGGCGTTACTGGTGTGAGAAATACCTAGAATCCAATGTTAGGTGCTCCAGCTGCCAGGATATAATTGAAAGATTGTTGAAAGTGGTGTAAAACCCGATTCAAACAAATCATTTCGTATAAAATTTCAAATCACTTGTAGCTCAAAGCTCTAAATTGGCTCTTTATCCACGTTTTCATTACAATTTCTAAAGATCAGGGTTTTAACACTAATTACTTTTTGCTACCAGCCTGAAGGACCTGTTTGTCCTACATATTACAGGTCCTCCTTGTTAAAGCAGGTCCTGTTAGAGAACCATGTTTGATTTTTAGCATTTTAAGTGATGAATTACTAGAAAAAGAATGTTGGAAAAGAAGAAATTGCTTTTGATAAGCAATTTCTTTTTTTTCACAATGTTTTACCTTGGGTAATGCAAATGTTAGTATTGGATAGTCAACTATTTTTCTAAACTGGACAGATTGGAAACACTTAGATCTGCCATTAACTACGGGCCTGAAGGACCTGTTGTAAGTGTTGATCCCTGCTTCAATCATTGAGTGTATATTTGAAATTTACTACTTTTTTTTATTCTCTATTCCCTCTATTAAAAGCACCCTCTCTAATAGAAGCCTCCCTGTGCAATAATTACATAAAAAAAACTCATTTCAGTTCATTTGATTTATTTTGACTTGTGAGTTTTATTTTAGGAAATTTGAGAGTCTTTTGCTCTAACAATATTATTTCAATTTCCTGAAAACAATATTTCAAATAATTAAAAAAAAAATAATAATAAAGTTTCAAAAGCTAAACGACATCAATATGATAAAAACAATGTTTTCTTAAAATTAGGTGAAAATCTATATTTCCACGACCCTAGCCTGTTCAGTGAAGTATGATAAATCAGCAATTTTTGAAACAAACTGTTAAAAAATGAGTTAGGAAAAAGGTAGGTTTTGCAAATGTGATTAGTTGCCATCTCGACAGAACCGCTTGCTTGAACATCTACTAACTTTGGTATTTTTAAACTGTAGTTAAAAGGCTTTAGTCTTTGTTGCCAATAAATGTTTATCTTTAGGACTTTATTCAAGTACTTTTATTATCAATAGTGACATAGAGATTACTTGTACATTGTCATCATTACAAAGTTTATCATAATATGCTGGTAATTAATCCATTTCCAAAACTACAAGATAAAAGATTAAGATAACACAATGGAAAAAAAGAGTTTCACTATATTTTGCTTTTAAACATCAATTCCTTCTTTCCAACAATAGTTTTATTCAGTATAAAAAGATTTCAATTTTTTCATTAATTTTAATTGTCATTGGCTTATAAAACCTTTTGTAATCTAGTAATGGCCTGGTCAGAAAAAGTGAAGACATGCATGAAAATTGTTTATGTATGATGCTATTAATGCATTGTACCTATATAACCCTTCTTATGCTGTTCATGGCAAATTCTGCTTTACACAAGGTTTTAGTGGACAGCATAGGCTAAGATCAGCCCTCAAAAATAAACTTGAGTTTGAAAAAAAATGGTTGAAATGTCCCTATGGCAATTTGTCTTACACAAAATTTTAATCTATTAAGGATCAACCCATTCAAAGGTAAAAAAAAATCAGGCAGGTGAGATTGAAAATTTGTAGCAAGTTAGAGCTACAGGTAGAGAGGGTACTTTGAATTTTAGAAAAAAGAATGTCAATAAATACAGCAACTTATGTTAGAACTCTATGAAAAAAGGATATTAAAAATGAAAACGTCTAACTTGCTTTTGATTCTTTCATCAGAGTTACAGATAATGCCAGTTTAGAATCTTCATTTTTCATAAAACCCTTTGTTGTTGTTACTCATTGGAATCGTCTTGTCGAGACAATTCAAAGGAGTACCACAACATAGGGATTTGTTGTGAAATAAAGTTTTTAAACAGGCTTTACTCCCCTCTTGTCTGTATTTCTGAGAATCTGGGGCTATTCTGGTCACCCAGGTGTCGGAGTTGGCATAAATACTTGGTAAAGTTTTTACGCGTAAGTGTTTAAAATCTCTGTTTCTACAAAAGCTATTGTTTTGAAACTTTGCACATGCTTCTGTTACCATTGTATTAGCCTCTAGACAAAGACTCATTTCTCTGATATTGAATATAGTGGAAATTTAACCCTTTTTTATGCGCAACTGATGTATATCTGTAATATTTCTGTTTCCAACAAAGCTATTGCTTGGAAACTTGCTTCTGTCACCAGCCTCTAGACAAAGATTCATGACTCTGATATTGAATTAAAAGGAATTTTTAATACTTTTCAGACAAAGATTCATTACTCTTGACTTTCATTTAGTGGAATTTTCCAATGTGAATATTGATTTGCTGTTATTATCCAGCTCTAGAAATAGTCGAGCTTTGCTCTCCTCTGACAGCTCTTGTTCCAAGAACACTTTCTTCATTTATAAGAATTATAATAATTATAGCTTAGAAAGTCATTTTCTCAGACTAAGTGAATTGGGGTTTTCAAACAAAATTTACAGTTATGCTATGTAAATGATATTGAAATTGATGACAAATTGGGTGATCAATCATAGACTTTATATTAGCATGGTTCATTTCTTTGTTAATCACAATATTTTCTTTCCTACAAGACATAAAAGTTTAGAATCACATAAACTTAAAATCGTCTACAACTTCTCCCAAATTGGACAAGTCTAAAATTTTGTTCTTTGGAATTGGAAAGTGGAAATGTTTAATTACAGGTGAAACAGTATAGTGAAGATCCCTTGAATTATCATCTGGGCATGAAAAGTCGGTAAGTAAATACAGTCAATCCTCTTTCAAGCAATCACTTACGGTTTGGTATAAAACTGGTCACTTGAAACTGGTGACTATACTTAATTATTTATAATTTATAAATATATATATATATATATGTATTATGTATTTATAATCACAATGCTAATCAAAGTGTTTTCAAGTTATATCCTTCTTTGCATTTGCACTTGCATGTAAAGCAGGGTATAATTTGAAAATTGTTTGCACTGTTTCGTCATCTTGAACGTAGGGCAGGTTCCTAATGATTGCCAACTCTTTCGATCATTGTTAAAACATACAATGTATATTGTATTGTATAACTTTATGATATAATTGTTAATGAACAGATCATTTCAATTTCTGTAACAATGCAGGGTTTGACACAAGGGGAGTATGGAGACTCCTTATTTTCAAGCTGGGACTCCTCCATTTTGCAAGGAAGAACCCATTTGACTCCCTTAGGATCATGTAAGAATACGTTTTGTATTTTGAAAATACAAATGCAGTTTCAACTCTTGTCAAAACTAGATCTTTTCACTGCAAAAGTTGTTGAAGATAACAGTTGCTTTCATCTAGTAAAAAGAAGTCTTCTTTGTCAGGAGAAACTTGTGGAATAGAAGACATCGCTTGTAACAAGCAATTTCTACTATTCCACAATGTTCTCCAATTATGAAAATAAGGACTTCTTACTTTTGAGCTTAGATTACTTGATTCATAAGCTGGGGGTCCAATGGACTACTTATTCACAGAAGTAAGAGTTAATCCCTCCCAAGTAAAAGATAAACTATGTCTACATGTGTTTGTCAAGTAATGTCATTAGGGAATGTAATCTTGTAATGGCAAAATTTTGAAAACTTAATCTAGGGATAATCATATGTGTTTTATTTTAGGATAGGCATGGTGACTTATGATACTCTTAAAGATCTGAAGACAAAACTAGCTGATGTCACTTGTCCGTTCCTAGTACTTCACGGGGACAAAGATGCTATGTGTGATATAGAGGGATCAAAAGAGCTTCATGAGAAAGCGAAGTCTACCGACAAACAGATGAAGGTAATATTGGAATACCTACTTCTTAACCCTTGTCATGCTGAAAAAAAAAATATTGAAATAAATCACAGTGCTAAAAGCAACAAATGCACTATTAGTGTGTCAGTGTTTACTTTGAAAATACAATTTTTGAATTGTTTTTGGTTTAAAAAGTAAAATTAATCTACATAGACTTAAGATCAGTCTGCACATATGGCTGATCTTTATCTGTACCTCTTGCCAATGCAGGAATGTTCTGAGTTCAGCATGAGAAGGTTTAATTAGCATTCAGCGAATCATCAAGAACTGCTGATATAATTCAATTGGTAGCGCATTTGACTAACACTCATGGGGGCCTGTGTTCGATCCCTGACAGCAACACACATCCTTTCGGCATTTATCTCCCACCAGACCTATTTTGAATTTGCAGTTGAAGGCTAAGAAGTACATGTATGTTGTAGTAGAACTTGTGGGAGAAATACTAGGAATGACAGGGTTTGAAACTTACATCTTTTTGTCATCAGTCTGAAGGACCTTTTAGCCCTAAATCTTACAGTTTCTTCCTTAAGATAACAGCTCCTTTATATGAAAAAAAAGTTTGGGAAAAGCACAAATGTTTCAATACTTGACAGATTGGAAATACATGTAATATTACCATAAATTACAGGCCAGAAGGACCTGCAACATGTTATTTTCTATCAGTTCTTCCTGAAATCCACAGGTCTCGGGCAAGAGGACTTGTGTTAGCGTCAGTCCCTGAATCCATGGTTGGTTTTCAAGGTTATTTGGATATAACAATATCACAATAATATAAACCAAATATCAATGTAAGAGTTTCATTAAAAATCCGCAGCTTCCTGTAAAATGAAATACCATAGGTGTTTGTTTCTTTAACTGAAATTTTATATGCCTGTCAAAAGATGGGACATATTATGTGATTATGTGGCATGAGGTGGGTGGACTGCATCCATTTCTTTGTCTGGAGCAAAACTAAGTCACCTTACGTCTTATTGACTGGATCTTTGGCAGTTATGTTCCTCTAGTGATTGTGGAGTGCAGGGCACAAGAACCATAACTCTGCCTAGCTTAATTTTTTAGTTACTTCCCTTCCTTGTTTTTCATACTTGGACATCCAGCAGTGTAACATACATGTACCTATCTTGTGACATTTTGCAATCTTGTTAAAATTTTAATTGATTTGTTGAATATTGTTTTTTTTGTCTCAAAAATGTATTGTCTTATTTGTGTTTGACAGATATTTGAAGGTGCATTCCATCAGCTACATAATGAGATAGAACCTGTCAAATCAGAGACTTACACAGCCATCACAGAGTGGTTGAATGCAAGGTGCTAAATCTGAAAAATTCATTTGAAAATACTCAGCAATGACAGTCCTTGATGTCTTGCCAAATGTATTTCATAAGTGTTTGCTTAATTGGAATTTATTTTTTTCTGTGTTGGAAAAAAATGTCCAGTTATTGTCACTACCGACATCAGTGTTGTCATCAGTGTAGGTGTTGGTGTTGGTGTTATTATGTCAGAGTTTGCCTTGACAACCTCTCATAATGAACATATCTTATTTGAGTCACTGTGTGACATTTTAACCCTTTGCTGTTTAATCCCTGCTTTTTACGTGCCTGTGATTTTATGATTGAGAAAACATTGTGAAAAAAGAAGCAATTGCTTCTGACAAGCAATTTCTTCTTTTTCCACACTATTTTCTACCCTACAGAATGGTTATTCTTCAAATTTAATCCACTTTGAATTTTCGTCTGCAAAACCTTTGAATTTGGACAGGTCCAAAATTTTGTATAACAGGAAAGGGTTAAAGAATTTTAAGTGTGCATGATAGACAATCATTCAGTAGCCTGGACTTGGGGTATGGAATTAAAATGCCTGACTAGACCAATACAAGCTTTTCTACCTGTGAATTGGGGCATTTTCCACGGCAACCTGTCTGTGGACAGGTACACACATGCACTAGGTTCAATATTGGAATGGTATAAAACTAGATCTCAAAGATATGTTTTTATCCAAAAGCACATATCTAAGGGTAGAAGATAATGTTGGAAAACTATGTTTTCTCAAAATGCATCTATTTAATTGTTCAGACAAGTTTAATTTGATCCTGGACAAGTCGAAAATCATCTCTTATTTATCCAGGGACAAATGGCATAAGTCTGTATTTCCACGCCCCAGGGCCTAGAGAACCATCTCTTGAAATAAAATTATTCTGGGATTTTGAAAAGCGTCAATAAATTGGTCGCATTCTATTTAGTACGTAGTGAAGACTCTGATCAGACTGTTTTGGTGCACAGACTAATCTGAGTCTTAACATTACAGACACATGAAATTGTTGGGAATGTACATGCACAGGGTCATTTATTATTCACATAAGATATGGCATTTGTTTTGTCCATCGCAAGAGTAAACCATACTAAAAAAGGATGATTAAATGCATTTATGACTCCTTTTAAAGTTTCAACTTTCAATTGTTCACTTTTAGGGACCTGCAGAGAAACAAGATGCATTCTTTGGGTTTTGATCCTTAGAAAAAGTTGAGAAGTTTATATCATTGCCAATTAGTTATTTTAGTGAATCATTACAAATACAAAAAAAATAAAAAAATAAAAATCTGAAGATGGAAAATATATGAATTATGAAATACTGTATTGACTATATCTGTGTACTGAATGCCAGTATTTTGCTTTGATGTGTTCAATGAAATGTTTTATCTATAGATCTTTTTTAATGAATCTGTACATATTTAATAACCCGGTTAATATCTTTTATATATTTTTTTCAGCACATTTTATCTGCATTTTATCTACAACATGTTTACACATTTGATCTGTTCTCCAAGAAAACCTGCCTAAATGATGGCACTTTGTTATTTCAGTTGTCTTGCCCAGATACTACAAAACAAACAACTTCAGACTAATCCAAATCCAAAAAAATTACAGATGCTTATTTAATGGATGTTAAGGTTGAAAAAAAAGAGGAAAAATATTGAAGAAAACATTGAGAAAAAGGGAGAAATTGCTTGAAACAAGCATTTTCTCCTAATTTCTCAATGTTTTCCATCATAAAACAATTCGGTTTGTGGGAGAATGGTTTTCTCAAACAGGTCAAGGCATTATTAATTTTTGGGAAACAACACATTTTTCTTGTCTTGTCTCAAGAATAGCAAATGCGTCTTGTATTGCATTTTTTGGGATTTGTGATTTTAAGTCTTTGGAAATTTTATTGTCATTCGGGCAGGTTTTCCTGGAGAATGGATCATATATTTTAATGTCTATTTTATATTACTGTAAAGGTTGTGTGATTTTTGGCTTACCTAAGCACATCATGCTAAAGGTGAGCTTTTGTGATCATTGAATGTCTGTTGTAACTTTATCATCTGTTGTCAACAATTTCTTCATGAGCATTCTATAAGCCACAATTTAGGCCCAATCCTGATTTACACTAGGTCAGAATGTTTGTCTGGTCACAATGATAAACCCTATTGAAAATCTGAAGGTTTCATCTGGAAAGGGTAAAAAGGGGGCCTTAAGGACATTCTTCGGGCAACTTGGTCAGAATGTGTGTCTGGTTGCAAGGATGAACCCTATGATTAAAGGTAAGATTCCATCAAAATCAGGGGAAAAGGGCCTTAATTTCCTTGTTGTACCCCTGATGCCACAAGTTGGCCAAATGTTCTTGAAACTTGGTCGAAACTTTGGCATAATGTTTGTCAGATCATAAAATGAAAATTGGAAGGTTCTGTATACAACATTTGAATAGTGGCCATTATGACAAATTCCTTGTAACCACTATTCAATTTAGGTCCACCTTTCATCAACCTTGGTCAGAGTAAATGTCTGGTCACAGGGATAGCCTACTTAAAGTGAGAACATTCCACTGGAATACATGGAGAAATAGGATTCAATGACAATTTCCTTGTTAACACTATATAAGCCAGAATTTTAGTAAAATCTACATGAAGTTGGTCAGAAAGTTTGTCTGATCACAATGATGAACCCATTTGTAAATTGAAATATTTCGTTTGGAATTGCAGTAAAATTGGCCTTTTAATGGCAATTTTGAAAACTTTAAAGTAATGTCTATGTCAATTACAAATATGGATATTTTAGTCTTCTTAACCCTTGTCATGCTGATCACAGAATATTCCTGCTTTGACAGGGGGTATGGACAAACATCAGCCTGCACATAAGTGCAGACTGATCTAAGTCAATACAACCTGATTTTCCTTTTTAACCCAGAAAAATTTTAGAAATTATATTTTCAAAATCAAATGCTGACTTACAATGAGGAAAAAGAGAGCTTTCAGCACTTTGATTCATTTATAATTTTGCCAAGGTTTTTTATTCAGCATGACAAGGGTTAAACCAGGAACTTCTGTAGAAAGTCCTTGATAAGTTACATTTGTCTTGTGTACTGCTAGCGGGCAAATTGGAGATTGATTTTATTTTCTAACAGTATCTCAACTGTGAACTCCAGTGAGCAATTTATGGCCATCTTGGCCCTCTTTTATGATTACTGTCTTAATTAATCGGTGCTAGAGATAGATAGATTTTAGATTGAAATATTCCAATTAAATATTCACAAAACTAATATTAATATGGGTACTCATATGAATTGGATCATCAAGACAATTCAAATGAGTACTCACAACATAGGGTTTCATTGAAAAATAATGTTTTGGACAGGTGCCCATCTAATTTGTACTTTAGCTTCATAGAGTTACCTGTAACTCATATCATGCTTTTCATGGCAAATTTCTGTTGCACACAAAGTTTTGGCTGACAGTGTAGGTTAAAATCAGTCTGTGCATTCTGAAGCCTACACTGCTTGCTTTCATCTTGCTATTGTGGAAAATCTTGAACCAGACTTGTTGGAAATTCCTAAAATTTGTAATTTTGTTCTAAACAAAATCTAAATTTGGCAGGATAGGGGTAAAACTACTGTTTCATAGAGTTCTGGAAGATATTTTTGTATTTCAAATAACCATGGAGAATAATTACCCCGGTAAGATCTGCATCTGAAGGCTTTTACTTTTATGTTGACTCAATCACTGGCAAAAATTTCATTTAACTCAAAGTGCTGAAATTACTTGATGCACAAAATGTGAGTCAGAATTTTATTTGATTTTTTATTTCCCGAAATCAATAGATATGTTTTTTGTTTTGTTTTTGGCCTGTCTGTTACTCTGTTTGGTGGAAGTAAAGCTTTAATATTGGCCATAACTTTTGGATGGTTAGTGATAAAGCCTTCATATTTTACATGATGATTGTTTGGGACAAGCTTGATACTAAGCTCAAGGTCATACATCAAGGTCATTTTTTAAAGGTCAAATTTGTGAAAAATATAAAACTTTAATATTGGCCATAAATTTGGATTAGTTAGTGATATAGCTTTGATATTTCAAATGTGCATTGCTTGTGACAAGACCTTTCTGTGATTGCTAAAACTTTTTAGACTTTTATAGTCATAAAAGTCAAATCAGATGGTAAAGACTAAAGATTATACTGTGCATATGTGCTAGCTGATCTTTGTCCATGCCTCCTGCCAAAGCAGAAATATTCTTGTTTCAGCCTGACAAGAGCTGTTAAGATTTTGGAATACCTTTGTAAGGAAAACAATTCAATCTATAATTAGGTGCTCTAGATTCTACAGATTTTATACTTGATGATACAAACAATTTCACCTTGTTTTATGCCGCCAAAGACTGATGTTTATTGGTATAACCTCCTCCCTATCCACTCGTCCCTTGATCTTATTTCTTGTACACAACTCCTTTTCATTTATGCAAAGATTTTCTTAAAACTTTCACAGAATCTTCCTGATTTTTTGACCTTGGCATATTGTCTGGTTCCTGTGGTAACAACTGCACTTTGTGCCAAAATTTTCTACTACATCAGATGGTTTCTAAGCAGGTTATACCCATTTTTCACTGACTGTTATTAGCAACCTTTTTCAAATTGGAAAGGTCTTTTATTTCGACAAAAAAATCACTACACAGGGGTAATAAATGGATTAGATAAAAAGAAATTGGAATCAGCAGAGGTTATCCTTTTTTCATTAAAACCTAATTCTATTTGGGCCCATCAAGTTTAATGAATTCTGATTGACTGAAAAATTGTTTTATTGCTTCATAAAGTCAATTTTGAATATGCAGCTTATTTGTAATCTTGTACTCACAGTAGTCCCTGAAAAACCAGTCTCATGTTGGAGAAATCTATACACTTTGCTTCATGATATTATTCAAGGGATGAATAGTTTATTAATTTATCTCATGGAGATATGAAACTAAAAATCATATCACACTGTATGAAAATGCTTCGTGTATTTTTACAGTGTTATTAGGTTTTGAGTTTCACAACTCCATGATTTCAAGAAATACTCTTTTTCCTCTTAAATAATTTGTTATGAATACTGTAATCACCGTAAGATTTCAGACATTAAAAAAGTTAGATAAATTCAGTTCAAAATATCTTTGAGGGCAGAATCTAAACTTGTTAATGCCCCCAAATGTGGCTTATTAGTGAAAGGCAAGCATTTTTAATCAAACTGCTGAGAAACAGTTTAATCTAGGTTGACAATTTTTGTTCTAACCTATCTGTCTGTATACTGAGAGTCAATACAGTAAGAATAAGATTATCTTTATTCAATTAAATGTTATACATGTACTCTAACTGTAAAAACCTCTTTTAAATTTAGAATAGTTTAGTTTGTTATTTAACATACATTCTTATATAGATTTGAAATATAAGCTTTTATTACTACATTCCACATTGTAAAATATATAAAGTTGCTTTTTAACTTGTTTTAAAAAATATTTGATTATTAAAATTTTCTCATTCAAAAATTATTGCTGTCTTGTCATTTTGTACACAATTCCTATGTTTTTGGTTGGTTTGTTTTTAGCTCACCTGAGCAATAAGTGCTCATGTGAGCTATTGTGATCACCTTTCGTCCAGCGCCCAGCCGTCCGTTGTCGTCTGTCAACAATTTCTTTAAACGACATCTCCTCCTAAACTACTAGGCCAATTAACCCCAAATTTTACAGAAATGTTGCTTAGGTGGTCCCCTTCCAAAATAGCTAAAAGAATTGAAATCCATGAAAAACCCTGGTTGCTATGGCAACCAAAGGTGAAATTTTAAGAAAATCTTAAAAATTCTTCTTCTTCTCAACCAGGAGTCCAGCAGACTTAAAATTTGGCATGGATGATCAGTTCATAGGATGATCAGCTAATAAACATTGATTAAAATACTTAAAATCATGGCTGTTTGGCCACCAGATGCAGACTATCTGAGGGGAGGGGTTAGTGCTTTGTTGAAAATTTTGAAATCTTTAACTGTCTTCTTCTGATGAACCAGAATCCTTACAGCCTTTATTTTTGACATGAATGATCAGCTCCTAAACCCTATCTGAAATAGCTTAAATCATGAATGTTTGGCCACCAGGTGCAGAGCACCAGGGAGCGGGAGGGTAGCTTTTCAGAGCAATTCTTAAATCTTTAACCTTCTTCTTCTAATAAACTATGTGCCCTACAGACTTGAAAAATGGCAATGATGAACAGCATATGGACCATAATTAGAACAGCTAAAATCATAACTGTTGGGACACCAGGTGCGGAGCCACCGAGGGGAAGGGATAGTACTTTGTTAAAAAAAAATTAAATCCATAACCTTCTTCTTCTTCTGAACCAGAATCCCCACAACCTTTATATTTGACACGGATGATCAGGTCATAGACCCTATTTTACATACATGTAGCTATAACCATGAATGTTTGGCTACCATCATGTGAAGAGCACCTTGGGAGAGGGTAGTATTTTGGGTCAATTTTGAAATTTTAAACCTTCTGATGATGAAGTAGGAACATTTCAGGCTCTAAATTTGGCATAAGTCATCAGCTCATATACGTTAATCAAAATAGATAAAGTCATGATTGTTTTGTGACCAGGGGCAGAGACCCAAGGGGAGGGGGTAGTGCTTTTTGGTAAATGTAACAATTGTTAAAAATTCTACTGAACCAGAATTCCTACAGCTTTTTCATTTGATATAGAATATCCAGCTCATAGAACTTAATTTAAACAGCTATTATGACTGTTGGGCCACCAGGTGCGGAGCAACAGGGGGGAGAGGGTAGTACTTCAGGTCAATTTTAACATTTGAACTTTTATTTTAACTTTATCAAGGATAAGCATAAAAATGTTGTACTAAAGTTATCCCAGATATTCTCTTGTAAAATGATCATGCAAAAACCAACGACTGATAATAATTCCATTTTGGATCTTGTATTTTCAAACAGAAATAGTAAAACTGAGACTGTGGAATCTTACTGGTCTGACCATAAGATTATTTTCCTTTACACATAACTTTTTTACAGTTCAATAGCTCTATCATCTGAATCAAAAGTAATGCAAGTTACCCTTAGGTGCTTTGACTCAGGTGAGTGACCAGGGCCTAAGGTCCTCTTGTTTTGCTTTTATGGAGTTAAATATCTCTTTCAACAAATTTTCAGTTATATCACTGCAGCTGGAGTACAATGGATTCCTGGTATTTCTCACACCAGTACTGCCATTAGGCCTACATTCTTCCTTGTCCCCAGCTGCTACCCCACATTAGATTTACTATTATCAACCCATTGGTGGGAGACAAATAGTCTGAAAGAATGAGTGCCGCCATCAGTTATCAAACCCTTAACCTTTTACACGATAGTCTGATGCACTATTTCGCCCTAACAAAAACTAAGATCAATAGTTGCTCCAAGATTCAAATTCAGGTCCTCTGGGTCAAGAGTTTGATCCTTCACCTCTGGACAACAGAAAACATCATACAATTATGTACAGCTGATTTGTGCAAAAACAGTCTACATACCCTATTACTCCTAATAAACACTCCCAGGAGCTATACATAACATGGTCAAGGAGCTTATATTATGCTCCCTGAAGGGAGAGCATATAGCGGCCCTTAGTCTGTCAGTGCGTCCATAATTCCGTCCGTCCATCCGTCCCCACCTATTTCTCCATAAGCCTTGGGTCAAATCAAATGAAACTTACCATGTGAACTTCCTATGATATAGTGTTGATGCATCTGTGACGTTTTTTGGATTTGAGGCCTCATCATGGGAAAAGGGGACTTAGGGTAAAAACAGTAACTGTTTTTCTCAAATTTTCACTGGTCTAATGGTCAGAATTTAATGAAATTTCATATTTGAGTAGCAAATTATATGCCCTTTACTATAAACAATTTGAAATTTACGTATAAAAATATGTATATATCATGGAAAAAGGGGGCTAAATGTTTGTTACCTTAACCTTAGCGTGTAAAATGCTGTTATTCTTTCATTTCTCCTAGTCTTATGTTCAGAATTTGATGAAATTTCACTTTTGAGTAGCAATTCAGAAGCCCTTTACCATAAACTATTTGAAATTTGTGTCTAAAATTATGTCATGCAAAAAGGGGGTAAATGCTTGTTACCTTTATGTTAGCCATATAAGATTACACCTTATTTGAGTCTTTGCAATCTTACCACTGAGCATATCTCCTAAAGTATAATATCGATCAACTTGAAACTGTATTGGTGGATAGATCTCATGGAGGAAAAGTGCAGTGCACAAGAACTACAACTGTTGCTTGCATAATTTTGGAGTCATTGCCCTTTATCATTTTGTCTGGAGCATATCTCGTAAAGTATAATAGCTATCAACTTGAAACTTTATCGGTGGATAGATCTCATGGAGGAGAATTGCAATACACAAGAACTACAACTGTTGCTTCCATAATTTTGGAGTTATTGCCCTTTGTTATTTTCAGCTCACCTGAGCAATAATTGTGGTGAGCTTTTGTGGTAAGGTGGATGTCTTGTCCGTCGTGCATTGTTCGTCGTGCAATGTCCGTCCTCAACATTTGCCTTGTATGCACTCTAGAGGCCACATATTTTGCCTGATCAACCTGAAATTGGTCAGAATGATT
Source organism: Fragum whitleyi (assembly GCA_948146395.1). NCBI lineage: Eukaryota > Metazoa > Mollusca > Bivalvia > Cardiida > Cardiidae > Fragum > Fragum whitleyi. The sequence goes on along the minus strand of OX411550.1, from coordinate 27,270,902 downwards.
GTCTTGATGAAATCTCGGACGAGTTTGAAATTGGGTCAACTGGGGTCAAAAACTAGGTCACAGAGTCAAATCTTAGAAAAACCTTGTATGCACTCTAGAGGTCATATTTTTTGCCCAATCAAGCTGAAATTTGGTCAAAATAATTATCTTGATGAAATCTTGAACGAGTTCGAAATTTAGTCAACTGGGGCCAAAAACTAGGTCACAGAGTCAAATCTTAGAAAAAACATGTATGCACTCTCGGACCACATTTTTTGCCCAATCAACCTGAAATTTGGTCAGAATGATTTTTTTGATGAAATCTAGGACAAGTTAGAAGTTTGGTCAAGTGGGGTCAAAATCTAGGTCACGGGGTCACATCTTAGAAAAACCTTTTACACTCTAGATGCAACATTTTTTACCCTTATCAACCTGAAATTTGGTCAGAATGATGGTCTTGATGAAATCTTGGATGTGTTTGAAATTGGGTCAAGTGGGGTCAAAAACTAGGTCACGGAGTCACATCATAGGAAAAATTATAGGCACTCTAGAGGCCACATTTTTTGCTAGATCAACCTGAAATTTTGTCAGAATGATTGTTTTGATGAAATCTTTGGCCAATTCGAAATTGGGTCAACTGGGGTCAAAAACTAGGTCACAGGATCAAATCTAAGAAAACTAGAACTGTCGCAGAGCGGACTAATACCCCCCACAAGCGCTTTGTCAGAATGCAAGTGCTATTAGTGCATGATGTGTTTGTAACTAATATTGAGGTCATATGTAGCATTTGCATGAAGTTTCATGATTCTAGATCGCTTGGTTTTTGAGTTAAGAGTCCAGAAATGAAAATTGAACAAAAATTGACTGTGACCTTGACCTTTGACCTACATGACCCAAAAACCATAGGGCACTTCCTTGGATCATAAGCAACATTTGCATAAAGTTTTATGCTTGGAGGTCACTTGGTTCTGGAGTTAGAGTCCGGAAACGAACATTGAACAAAAATTTACTGTGACCTTGACCTTTGACCTATGTAACCCAAAAACAATAGGGCACTTCCTTGGGTCATAAGGAACATTTGTATAAAGTTTCATGATTGTAGGTCACTTGGTTCTTGAGTTAGAGTCTGGAAACGAAAAGGTCTACGGACGGACGGACGGATGGATGGATGGACGGACGGACGGACGGACAGACAGACAGACATGGTGAAACCAATATACCCCCCTCTACTTCGTAGGTGGGGGGTATAAAAATTGTATGCACTCTAGAGGCAACATTTTTTGCCAAATCAACTTTTTAAAACTTTTATTTAAATACCTTAGTGTAAATAAGCTTATCAGGTGTCTGATTTTCTTTGGCATCAAGCTCTTTTTCTAGATGTCCTTGGGTGTACAAATACAAAATTGTTATTTATAGATCTAGTCCGACTGTCTGTTACATGCATAACAAGATAACATTAGCCATGTATCACTATTAGGTGATAAACAAAGAATACATAAGATAAAAGGCGATATTTGAACAATGAAAATAGATGAATATCATCCACCCGCTCCCCTTTTATGATTTGAATGTTGCTGAAAAATCAAAACATCGTAATTACAGCTTATTATAATAAACTGTAGTTTCGATGTTTTGATCATTCAGTTACAACAATTTTCGAAAGAGAATTTATTTCTTTTACGCACTTGCGTAAATTGCGTAATGGGAGCTACGCTCTTGTGTAGTAACGACATTGTACAACTATGTATACCCTCTTATACAGGAATAGGCAAAATATTTGAATCTTGGGTATGAGCAAAACTCAAAATTTCTCAAAAGGCTTATATTGTGTAACTATGGAAACATGAGAATGTAACCTTTAAAAAAAGAAAGACTAACATCTGCTTCGGTTGCAAAAATATTAATAATGTATAACCATAGAACATTTTTAACACATGATCTCCCCTCTTTTCACCTCTACCTATTCGTACGACGAGTAAATCTCACAGGACACCAACGGAAGTTGTCATTTCGCGCAACTTTCATTTCCAATAAAAACAACTTATCGACGAACCTATTATGTTTGAGTTGTCTGACGACGAAGACGAGCATTTCTGGAATGTAAGTTTAGTTAATCGAGGCCTTTAGTTTTTTAATAAAATCAAAATGATAGACCGTTGCTATGAAAATAGACTTAGTGTTCGTACCCTTCTGCGTTCGTACTTCACGTAGCTTCATTCACGACGGTTCCTTGATTTTCGGCCTGATAACTCGGTACACCAAATCTATACCGAAATGTGTATAGTTTGATTGTATGATTGAGCTCTTTTTAGCACAGTTTGGTCTTGGATGCAGCCACGAATCAATGTAGTCTGTTACCCCACTGTAATGATCTACTTAACAATAAGTGATTAACGCGATGATAATAACCAATCCTGCCTAAATTCAAAAATATTACCACATTTAAATAGACTTTAACTCCTAAAACGCACAAAATTGTAGTTGTAACACAATTTATTGGCACAAAAATGCCAACAGTAGGCAGTCATATCAAATCCAGTGAATTGTGACGTCACTCCAATTCCATGGTATCAATGTTTGTTTTAAATGATGTCGAAACTTACCATTGGAACCACATGTTCGATATCAAGAGGATTGAATTTGAATTAAACGCAATGTTATTAAGGGATAATGAACGTTCCTTTTTTGGAAAATAGTAATATCCATCACTTTTACTACCACTGTAGTGTTGTAAAATCGGACCCAGATCAGAATCGATAATCGAATTGAATCGGAAACTGTTTTCGATTCAATTATCGATTTTAGAATCGAAACTTCATTTTTGTTTGATAATTACTTCTTTGTTGACTGATGCAGTTGTTTAGTACCTCCAAAGGCTCAAGTTTGTCATCTGTTGTCAAGTATCGACAGTAAGTGTTATTCAAGCAAAAAATGGAATTCAAATCAACTGTACAAGTAAATAATAAAGATCAAAAATATTGGGGATAAATATATTTGAGACAGAAAATCATTAGAGCCTTCAAATTTAAGTTCTATAATATAATCTCATTTAGCAATCATACTAAGATGGGATAACAAAGTATAAAGTTACTTCCAAGTTGGTGATTTTTTGTTTCAGAAAATGATGATTAATGCACTTTGATAGTTATATAAACCAAGAATAATTACCTTTTTTTTTAAAACCTTAATTGCTCACTAACTTCTTGTTAGTCTAAAATAAGAACAACAACAAAAAAATATGAAAAATAGCATTTGGCTCTCTTAACAAAATATAACACTTTAACACTGTAACTTTATAAATCTGTTTTTGAAATGAAACTGCAAAGTTAGAAAAGATATTATGAGAAAATAAGAAAATCACTAAATGATAAATGTGCAGGTCAGTGGCTTAAGTATGATCACAGTAGTTTAAAGATATTAAGGTTAAAAAATCACATGCATTTGAAGATTAAAACTGAAATTAGTGACAACAACATTTCGTCTTTTAAATTAAAAACAAGTTGCTGACAAAACTATAATCTAGAAACAATTTTATATGATCATAATTATCATTGCCTTGTCTCGACAAGTTTATCGATTGGTAATCTGATTCAAAATAGATAATTTGATTTGCTGAATTAGTACTAAGCTGAATCCCGGATGTGTCACAAATTACAAGTATTATTAAAAGTATCATTATCATTATTATTATTATGAAGTATTTTACAATTGCTGACATTGATAATTATTCCAAAATTACATGCACCATTTATATATATTTATAATTGAGACACCACCTTGTAAAAAAAATTCGGAGCCTAAATTGAACTGAACAATCTAAGGTAGCTACTAGCAAGTCGTTGGACAATCAGATGTTGACCTATCTTTGTTTGTGTATGCCTTTTTGCATATTTTGGATATTACTTGAGAGAGCAAACTTTTAACTTTGTAGCAATAACATTTCAGGCCTAGGTAGGTGGTAAAATTTCTCTCAATCTGTCAGTGTTTTTAGTGCTTTGATTTAAAAGCTGAAATAAGTTCTACAAGAGTTGAAAAAAGAAATGTTTTTTAAAGTCAGAAGAATACAGGCACTTGGGATTTTCATAAAAATAACAAATAATTTGATGGGTCGAACATTCTTGGGTACGAATAAGCAGAAAATTATCATTGTCTATGTGCTTTTGAAACTGGAAAAATACAGAAAATCAGGTAAAACAAGACTAGCTACCATATATTCTTTAAAAATTGGATTCTGAAATCAGTTCTAAGGCCTCCTAATTGATGCAATTTGTAAAATAGAATTTGCTTTTTCTAGCGGTGCCGAAAGTCGTAGAGAAACTGTTAACCGATTGTCAATCTTAAGATTGATGTTTGGTTTTCGTGAGAAGTTGACCTTTTTAGTGTCTTCATAAACATCAAAATAGTGGCGGACATTCGGACTGACAATCTGGCAATATTTACCCGGGATTTCGTTCCCGCCATGTCTGACAGTCACTCGCCATGACTGGATATTGAAAAATATCCGACAAAGAAGCATTATACTCCTTGACCCTATTACCGGTGGTCTTAATGAAAACTGTCTGTGGTAAAGAATCTCTCGATTTTTTCTTAGAATATTTTATGTCATCACATAGCCAAATCATTCCTTTATCAAAATCAGCATTTTTGTTTTTAGAGAAACGCATTTCAACAATAGTCTTTGGTTGGAAACAACATGACCCTCAAGATTTGCCGGATCTACTTTTGTACCAATTACCGTTGTACTGAGGAAAACCTTAAAAGTTCACAAATTACAAACCCTTTTGTAGACTTTCTATACATCATATACAAACTTTGACTTATTTGGGTATCATTCATCATATCTTCTGTTCCAAACATTGCTTAACCTAAGTCTAACAAGAGAAATTCATACACCACCATGTCCAAATTTTGTTTTCCTCTGTAAAAAAGTAAAGTTGATAGATGGATGCTATAAAATTTTAACAGGATCTATCAGGGACCAACCAAGTTAAATTATTGTTTAAAAAGGTTTAACTAAAATTTTGAAAAAAATATCTGAAGTATTTCTGTATTTGAAATTCTGAATTTAATACTACACCGGTAATTGGTATACCCCGGTAATAGGGTGACTGAGCATATTTCCATCGTCTGCCATTTTCAATTTGAGTTTAAGAGTGATGTCCCTTGATTTTCAATAAACACAACGGATGAAAACTACCGGAAAGGAAAACAAGTAACGACATCGATTTTTCGAAGCGAGAATCGATTGTCGCCGATCTCGGACTTCAGCGACGATTAATCGATTATTTCCGATTATCGTTACAACACTATACCACTGTATCTGAAATTTCGACAAGAACTATTTTACCATGCTGTTTTGAAATGAAGGCTAGAATGTAGCACCATTCTAATATTTCTTGACACCTAAGCCATTATCAATTTCTGGTAGCCTAGTAATTTATTTATGTAAACACAGGAAAGGTGGCATTTTGATGAGAATATTCCATAATCTGTTATCAATACAGTGGATATATCGATACAATGGGGTTTGAGTATATACTGAATACAATCCCCCGACCAGGGTCCAAAGAATCCAGTCAGCCAATGGTATTTACATGTAAGAAATCATTTAGGACAAGTAGATATTTAAAGTCAGTCATCCACCTGGACAAGTGAAGAATTAATGGCACTAAATAATTATGTTTAGCTGTTTAGTGTCTTGGTAAGTATGGATATGTTGCGAAGAATTGTTTACGCAAGGTCAAAGCCAAATGTTTGTAAACATCAAGGTCATGACCCTTAAGTGTGGCGGTACTTAAGTTAATGAGTGACACCAGTCTATTCCAAAACTTGAGAGTAGAGTGGAAGACGGCCAACAGGCAACATGTCATGAGAAACTCAAAAGAAACCGGAATCACTCTCAACTACAACTACGAAGAACAGCCTCATGAAGGACAGGTATCCCTGGGCCTGCCCCAGTCTAGAAGCAGTAAAACAGTTGAAACACTCATAGCTTGGTCCAAGAGTTTGCAAAAATAGTCAAACCTGCCTTAAATTTCCAAATATAGTAAAAATGGAGTTTTCTCAGATTCTATTAGATGGATACCAATTAAATTTTACATGAATGATCCTTGGATGACCCTTTATCTACAAAAAAATTAGTGTGATCGGATGGAAGATATGTTTTTTATGGGCAGAGGTCATTTCTCTTTATGTTATATAGTAAAAACTTTCATGATCATTTTCTCAGACTGTAACTGATGGATATCACCAAATTTCACTGGAATGATCCTTGAGTGACCCTGTGGCTTGAGTCGCTCCACAGGCTTGAATTTCTTGTAATAGGAAATCAAAGTTTTGACTAGATTTGTAGAAATTTTGGGTTCTACTGATGTTGAAAATGATTTTCAAAGTTCCACTTTATAACATATAGAGAAATGACCTCCACCCATAAAAGACATATTTTTCATCTAATCAAAATGATTTTAGGCTGCATGATAATGGGTCACCCAAGGATCATACCAATGAAGTTTGATTGATATCCATTAGGTAATTTCTGAGAAAATGATTTTCAAAGTTTCCACTAAATAACATATAGAGAAATGATGTCCGCCCATAAAATAATATTTTTCATCCCATCAAAATAATTTTTGGTAGACTGATAAAAGGTCACTCAAGAATCATTCTGGACAATGAAATTTGGTTGATATCCATCAATTATATTCTGAGAAAATGACTTTCAGTTTCCGCTATATAGCTTATAGAGAAATGACATCTGCCCATAAAATACATATTTTTCATCCGATCACAAAAAATTTTGGTAGACTGATAAAGGGTCACCCTAGGATCATTCATGTAAAATTTAATTGGTATCCATTGGTTAGAATCTGAGAAAACTCACTTTTTACCATATTTGGAAATTAGCCACGCCCATTAAATCCATGAACAACTTTGAAAGAGTGTCATCTAAGGATCATTCCTGTGAAGTTTGGTTGAAATTCATCCGGTAGTTTCTGAGGAGAAGATTTTTAAAGAAAAGTTTATGACCGTACGCACTAACGGACGGACACACGACGGACACAACGCCATGACAATAGCACCAGTGGCTTTCAGCCAGTGGAGCTAGAAACTGTTTTCTTTACATGATTATGTTTTCAAGTTTGCATTTCATTATTTTAACATTTTTTACCAAAATATTTGTTTTCGGATACTTGCCACCGTCATAACGCAGTTGGTAGAGTTCTGGACTGTCAATCTAAATAAAAGGTCCTAGTTCGATCCCCGATAGCGGCACTTATTCTTTCCGACTATTTGTCTCTCAAAAATTGGTCAATAATGGTAGACCTATGTGAGACAGCAGCTGGAGGTTAGGAAAGGATGTAATTGTGGTACTGGTTCGAGAAATATCAGGAATCCATTGTTATGTGCTCCAGCTGCTACAATATAACTGAAAGATTAAATCGACGACCCTTCCTCTCTCTACCCACCCTTTGCAATTAGCCGAAATGCACTAAAAATAGTAAAAATTAAAAAAAAATACAATTTCTTTTCACAATTTTCTAGTATTTGGTACATTAAATGATATAAAAACTTATTTTGAAAGATAATCTTTTTCACAATGGATTTCTGTTGTAAAATAAACCCATATTTTTTAGTGTTGATTTATTTATTATTATTTTCAATATTTTTTTGTCAAAATTGCATCTTTTAAAGGCCAAAATATCCTAAAAATATATTGAATTAGGCAGAATTTAATCTATTAGTATAGTTTCACAAATAAAAAATATATTTTTGCTGTGTATGACTTGAAAACAGCAAATAATATCTAGTTACAAGGAGTCAAGTTCTTCTGGGTACACAAATCAACAATTAAACTGCAAAATCTGTCTTGCAATATATAAAATGCAAATCAAGAGAGGAAAGGATTTGCTCTGGTAGACAAAAAGCAGGGTTCCTACTGACTTTTAAATTTGGGGGTGAAAACAGTCATTTTACAGCACACTTGTACCCCCTTTACATGAAACAAAGAAGGCTACTTGCAAAAATTGGGGGTACAAGATTCAAATTGGGGGTGAAAAAAACCCATTTGAGGGTTTTTTGGGAACCCTGGAAAATGTGAAAAAAAAGGTGGTATTGTCCAACAACTGTGTAGTTTTCACTATCCGAAAGCACAAAAGGAATATCAAATTGGCCCTTTAGGAGCAGGTTCACTAACTACAGAATTTGGCCCTAAAAATTCTTTATTTTTTAATTTGCTTCAATAATTGATATTGATGTAGCATACATGCAAGTTGAGATTGAACTTCAAAATACTGGTATTGAAGTGAATGTCAAGCGTCACCTTCTTGTAGAAAATGGAAGGGAAACACATGCAAATTACATGTATGCAAATTCCTAGAAAAGAGGTGAAAATCACAACTTTAGACCCAGTAAAACCATGGGCGCCACTGCACAACCAACTTTATTTCACTTATAGTGAAATTCTTACTATTTTTAAAAACTAAAACTTACAAGCAATTTTTGGTTGTCGGGTGGCTCCCAGCTTGAAAATTAACTTTTTGCCCTGAGAGGTCAAAGGTCAAAATTCGGGTATGATTTTCATTTTTGGTCAATATTGCAGGCATTTGACAATGGATTTCCACATAAGTTGGCAAAATTGTACATAGGCAAAAGACTTTTTGTTTTTCCTGAACCTTGTGTTTTGGTTTCAAGAGTCAAGGTCACAGCGAGAGGTCAAAGGTCAAAATTGGGGTATAATATTGATTTTTGGTCGTTTACCCTCCCATCTATGGATGGATTTTCACATAAGTTGGCAAAATTGTCCATGAAAAAATTATTTGTGAATATCTTGTTTTGTTTTGTTTTTCTCTGAACATCGTGTTTTGGTTTCAAAGGTCAAGGTCACAGCAAGAGGTCAACGGTCAAAATTGATGTATCATATTGATTTTTGGTCGTTCACTGTCCCATCGATGGATGGATTTTCACATAAGCTGGCAAGATTGTCCATAAAAAAAATTATTTGTGAAAATCGTGTCTTGATCACAAAGGTCAAGGTAACACCAAGGGGTCAAATCTTGTTTTAGCACTAGAGGTTACTACTTTGGCTGGATCTGTCTCAAACTTGCTCAGAATGTTTGTCTAGACGAAATGTTGCTTGTGGTGGCACTCCGACGTATGTTACAAGAAAAGGAGCCTGAAAGACGATTTCCTTCTTACAATTTTGGATCAATCTTTCTTAACCTTGCTTAGGATGTTTGTCATTGTACAAGGAAGGACCCTGCTGATTATGGTTTCATTCTAAGGCTCTGGTTTATTATGGGAAAAGAAGCCTTATATACTATTTCTTTTGTGCCATTCCAGAGGTCATAACTTTGTTCCAAACTTTCTCAAAATTGCTGTAAATATTTATCTGTATGGAAGGGTTTGATTGATTTGGTTATACCGGTATTCCAAGGTATGTCATGGGAAAAGAGTCTTAAGGACATTCTCTTTGTTACCACTTTAGAGGTCTTTCAATTTCAATTTTTCTTATATTTGACTGGAGATAAAGTTTTTGAACCCACTTGACCCGTTTTGAATATGTATTTCATTTTGATACTTGATCTGACAGGTTAGTTGGGCAAAAAGTTAGGCATGTAGAGTATCCATATTTTTATCCCCAATAATTTGACCTTGTGACCTTGCTTTTTAACCCCATTTGACCAACTTCATTTTATGAAGACAGTTCTCGTTCAAACCTTTTCAAACTAGCTAAGGCTATTTTTTCTAGTCATTAAGAACCCGATGGATATTTGGCAGCATTCCAATTTTTATCACAAGAAAGGGGGCTGTAATAACAATTTCCTAGGAATCATTTGACCGATGTGCAAGTTTTTCAAAGCATTTTGCAATATGGCTGCTCAGTGAGAATGTAACTAGTTATTCAAATATCCCTGTCTCTTATCATAGGCATGCACTTGCCGAAATACTAAAAAGATCTTGTTATGTTATACTGTGTTAGGTAACAAAAACCATTTTGCTGAAAATGAGCATTTAGTTGTCATCTAATTGTGATTAAAGGTTATTCATTTAAATACAACATGAGTCAGGATGCATATGTGAGCAGTATAGGGCAATACATGAAATAGTCCTCTTGTAATGCCTTTGATATATTTTTATACAAAGTAGAGGGCGTGATATTGGTTTCACCATGTCTGTCTGTCTGGCCATCCGTCCATAGACCTTTTCATTTCCGGACTCTTAATCAAGAACCAAGTGACCTACAATCACTAAATATTATACAAATGTTGCTTATGACCCAAGGAAGTGCCCTAATGATTTTAGGTCAAAGGTCAAGGTCAGAGTCAATTTTTGTTCATTTTTCGTTTCCGGTTTCAAACTAAAAAACCAAGTGACCTCCAATCATGAAACTTTATACAACTGTTGCTTATGACCTAAGAAAGTGCCCATATCGTTTTTGGGTGACATAGGCCAAAGGTCAAGGTCACAGTCAGCCTTTGTTCAATTTTCGTTTCCTGACTCTAACTTGAGAACTGAGCCTCCTTCAACCATGAAACTTTATGCAAATTTTGCTTATGACCCAAGGAAGTGCCCTATTGTTTTTGGGTCATAGGTTAAAGGTCAAGGTCACAGTCAATTTTTGTTAGCTCCACTGACCGAAGGCCAGTGAGCTATTGCCATGGCGGAGTGTCCCTTGTGCGTCCGTCCATCCGTGCGTAAACTTTTTCTTTAAACGTATCTCCTCTCAAACCAATGGGCGGATTTTTATGAAACTTGGTAGAAATGATCCTTGGTTGGCCAACTTCTTAAATTATTCAAAGAATTTTGATTGGCCACCAAATATGGGCGTGGCATTTTTTCACTTTTAAATCTTTAAAAATCTTCTCCTCCCAAACTATTGGGCCGATTTTAATGAAACTTGGCATGGATGTTCCTTGGGTGATCCTTTACTTAAATTGTTCAAGAAATTATGATTGGCCCATAATTATGAGCTTGGCAGGGCGGTGCTTATTTTGAGCCCGAAATCTTTGAACGGCATCTTCTCCTGAACCACTAAGCCGATTTCAATGAAACTTTAACAGAATGTTCCTTGTTTGGCCCTTTACTTAAATTGTTCAAGAAATTTTTATTGGTCCATAAATATGGGCGCCGCTTGGCGGGGCCTATTTAGAGCCCGAAATTTTCGAATGACATTTTCTCCTGAACCACTTGGCTGATTTCAATGAAACTTTACCAGAATGTTACTTGAGTGTCTTTTTATAAATTTTGATTGGCCCGTAAATTTAGGTGTGGCAGGGCGGGGCTTATTTTGAGGCCAAAATCTTTGAACGATATCTCCTTCGGAACCACTCAGCCAATTTCAATGAAACTTTACCAGAATGTTTCTTGGGTGACTATTTACTTAAATTGTTCAAGAAATTTTGATTGGTCCATAAATATGGGCGTGGCAGGCGGGGCTGTTTTTGAGCCGGAAATCTTTGAAGGACAAGTCCTTCTGAACCTTATGTTTTAATAAGATGGGTATAGGGTTGCAGGTTCATTGTGATTGAGTAAATTGGTGCAATATGGACCAGAACAAGTTAATCATTATTAAGTAGGTCTTAGGAGATTTCGGAGTGTTAATGTATTCATTTAAAGTAAGCTTTATTTAATGAAGCCTTAAGATTTTAAAGCCAGTGGAGCGATACAGGCCCTTTTGGGCCTCTTGTTCAATTTCATTTCCAGACTCTAACTCAAGAACCAAGCATCCTAGAGTCATGAAACTTAATGCAAATGCTGCATATGTTCTCAATATTTGTTACAATCACATCCTATACTAATAGCACTTGTTTTCTGATGATGTGCTTGTGTGGGGTATAAGTCCGTTTGAGACAGTTCTAGTTTCTTGCAAAACTGATGTCTGCAACTTCAAAAACTCCTGAAATTAGTTTTTTTCTCACTATCACAAGTCATTTTCCCTGGCAACCAGAAGTATAACGTAATTTGGATATTTTTATCTCAATTTGTAACTTTAGACCCACCATTTTCTCTAAGTATTTCTTGAAATCAAGGACATGCCATGCAAAATGTTGTACATATATATATATTTGAATTCAAAAGATAAATTAATTAATTAAAAAAATAAAGTGTCTGTCATTCAATAGAATATTATCAAACATGCCCCATTTTTTTTAACATAATTCTGATTTTTTTATATTAAAATTGATTGTGTTTCCATGGCAATATGTCTCATCATGTTTTGATGTAAGAAAACAATTATTTTATAGCCTGTTAAAAGTTTTTCACACATTTTGTACATACCTAAATCTGTATTATATCAAGAATGGGTGAAAATGGATAAATTTCTTGATCCAAGGTTTATGGTTGCCATGGCAACACAAGATAGAACTTTCATGTTTTCAGCTTGCATTATTAATATCATAGATCAAAAACAAACTCTTGAGCACATTTCTATTAAAATTTGTAACAGGGCCAAAAATGCCACTTTGTGAACCTGCCCCTTTAAAATTTGAGAAAATTCTCAGTTGAGTCTGAGGAAAGTTTTACAACCTCGGGCCCTGATTAAGGGAGTCCATCACAACTCCTGAGAGTCCCACTAATTATGTTATCTCTGACCTCTATTCTTCTCTTAGAGTCAAATCTTGAAGTTTAATGAACTGAAATGGGTTTTTCTTAGTATTTATAATGTTTAGGAGTTGCTTATAAGGAGGATGGTCTTAATAGATGAAACACGGTATCTTATTTTTATTGTTGTAAAATGACCTTAAATGATGTAATGCGGAATAATGTGTAACACACAGGCTGATATTTTTTTTTCCAGGACCTGCCTCTACATGACATTACAGTGAAACCCAATGTAGATAATGTACCAGTCAGTAAAAAGCCACAGTTAAGAGTGCCAGAAACTTCATGTACTGGACCACCAGCTAAGAAACTGTGTAAGTATACAGTTTCCAGCTTTAAATTATACCCTGAAAATTATGGGGGAGATATATAGGAATCAGTTTGTTGGTCAGTCTGTCAGTCAGTCTGTAGCTTTTTTTTGTCCAGAAGTTTTCTCGGTAACTAATGGGCAGATTTCATTGAAACTTTACAGATGTGATCAATACCAGGCAGATATGTGCAAATAAAATTTTGGTTACAATCAACTTTTGACAGAGTTATGGCCCTTTGATGGAAAATGGCAGTCTAGTTTGTGTCAGTGAATGCTTTACTGATTTTACTTTATTACCAAAAAGCATCTGACAATGTCTTTACTGCACTACTGTCCTCCAAAACTTAACATGTGAACCAAATATTTTGCTGTGACTTTAAGATTAATTGAGTGACAATCCTCATAATTGGTAAGAAGGCTCATCAATACACCTCATTTAAAGTCAATGTCATCCATCAAGGTTATGGTCAATTATCAAGGTCAACATTTGAAAAAAAATGCTGTTTGGGGGGCATTTAATAAGTGTTTTCGAACACATTGTGTTTTATCAAATGCTTCTCTGTAAAGTAAAGAGTAGCAAGGTAATTGAGATAAGATAGGTGTGAGATTTCCAACAATTTTGAATGTGCGCCAAGCAAAGACTTTGACCAGCCTGTATATCTGCACAGTCTGACCAGAGTCTTTGCTATGCGTTTTGTAGATAGATAAGGCCTCAATGTTTCTGTAACCAATCAGGTATTTCTATAATATTTATAGAATGAGGCTGTGTACGCTGCTCAATGTTTGCACCTCAAGCACATTTCAAATTTTTGGAAATGTCATGCACAGGCTCATTTTTCATGGAACATTCTCTATCTTTATGTATATTAAGCAGGCACTGAAAGAAATTTTTTTAGAGATCATGTACAAAGTGTACCCAGACCAGATAATAAACAGAGAAAAGATGAGAGTAGATTGGTCCTCTCCAATGCTGAATCTTCAGAAAACGGCAAAAGCTTTGGTAATCATAGCAAACTGTTACTCAATACAGATAGACAAACCAAGGATGTTACGCCAGACAGTAATACCACGGATTACGTCACCCCTAAAAGGAAGAGGAAGTTTCCTGGTCCTGCCGGTGTGCTGCCTAAACTGGTAATAATTGTGACTTTTCTTGCTATAAAGGTAGTGAACCGGTGAACCCATAATAGTTCTGCAGCATTTTGGAGCTCAGAGTTGTTAACAATGTTATAAACATATGAAATAATTAGGAGTCCTCGGTTAACACTGTTAAAGCTCATGACTTTTGAAACAGTGCAGAACTATTACTTGTCCACTACAATAAATGGACGATCTTAGATGTGTGAAGTATCAATTTTAAAATGTCAAATGGCCCTGTGTGATATAGCCTCCCCTTTTCAATTTTCTGCATTTGGAATTTTGAATTGTGATTTACACATACTTTGATAAGTCTTTGATTTGTCATGAGATTTTCTTTGAGGCAAGCTGATCTAAACTATGTTTAGAAATGAAAGTTATTAAGCGTTTGAGAGCTTCATATCTTTTCTATTCTAGATGAGGTTAGAATAACCTTAGATGAAAGAAAATCGATTATCAGACCTTTTGCTAGCATAAAATAAGTTTTATGCTTTCGAAATAAAAAGAATTGGTTGTAACAGGCAAATTCTTTTTTACAACAATATTTATGACAACTGACCACATAAGGTTTTTTTTCACATTATTCTCACTTTCTATTGTCAGCTTGACTTCTTTCAATTCGAACCAGTGTACAGGGTTCTAGTCTGACATCAACAAAATAGGGTCCAAAGGACTCAATCAATGGAATCATGGGGGTCCTTCTGTAAATTAAGAGGGTCCCTATTTAGGTATAGATTATTTCTTTTAGGCTATTCATAATCTTGTATTTTGTAGATTTAGAGTCATTCCTGGTTAAAGGTAGAGAAATTAATAGAAGTATATGAATATTTGGGGCTCAAATACAGGAAAGAATTGAAGACTGTTTAAAGCAGTCTTCAATTATTTTCTGAAGTTGAGCCCCAGAGAGTCTCACTTCACATAGTTTTGAGGTACCTGGCCACTAATTTTTGCGTCTCAGATGCGCAAAACTTGATCCCTTAAACCCTGAGTATATGAGGATAGAAAAATGAGTTAGGGTAATTAAGAAAACCCCTGTATTATTTCAGATGCCTGGCCAAAGCTTAGATATTGGCCTCAACATGCCAGCCTCAGAAAACAGACCCATGGAACACAAGTCACCTCAGGTATTTTCAATGCTTGATATTTGAGATTTACTGAATTCTAAGTCATATACTTTCAACACTATTTTGACTTCTTTTATTCCCCCCCCCCCCCCTCAAAAAAAAAAGAAAAAAAAACCCCAAAAAACTTAAAAAGAAATGCATTGTGTCTACAGTGCCTCAAAATATTTTTTACTAAATAGTACTCAACTTAAGGCGAAGTACAAGGTTGTTTTTTTTTTCCAAATACTTGTTTCTTCTTTACAACTGATGATGAGAAAATCCTTCACAAAATAACATCTCTAGTTTTAAGATAATAGTTATCATGCAAAAAGTAACCTGTTCTTTTGCCTCATTTAAAGTGATGATTAAAAAAATATATTTAATTTAGGTGTGAGTAGGACAGAAATTTTTTAGAAAAGTTGCTCAATTTGACATGCCTTCATCATAGCGCAATTGGTAGCGAGTCAGACTGTCAATCTAGAGGTCCCGGGTTTGATCCCTAATGGCGGCATTCATTCTTTCTGACTATTGATCTCTTACCAATTGGTTGATAATCATAGACCTATGTGAGATAGCAGCTGGAGGCTAGGAAAGGATGTGATGGTTGTCCTGGTGAGTGAAATACAGGAATCCATGGTTAGGTGCTCCAGCCGCTGCAATGTAACAGAAAAAAAGTTGAGAGTAGGGTAAAACCCCATTCAAACAAATCAATTTTGACATACTGTATATATGTGGTCTAAAAAATGCATCAAAATGGTAAATCACTTGCAATTTCTCATTTTCTCAATAATTCCTCTCTCCGTAGTAGGCTCATACAACATTTTAAGGTAACTGTGGACAGATAACATGGTTTCACAATTTTTAAGATTTGACATTCCTTTTTTCATGTCATTTTTTTGTAAAAAGGTAGAATTCTCAAAATTTTGTCCGGTGACCTGTGCTGATTTTTTTTCTTATTTTGTAGTGAAAAGAATATGCTTTGCATTAATCAAATAAAAATGATATGTTTTCAGGTTAGATTTTCTATTAAATTTGATTTTGAGAAGTTGTTGCAACATTTTTCGTCGAATTCGACGTCACACTAAAAGCATCGGTTTTATGCTTATTTGGCACCATTCTCCGTAAAATAATGTATTCTAAAATATTTGAAATTAAGGCTTACTGTAAAATATAGGATCCAGAAGTATTAAATCTGAATGTGATTTTAAGCAATATAAAAATTCACTTAATTTTTATCCATTTAAAAAGACAGCTTTTGTGAACATTTGACGCGACATTGAAATATCCTTTGTTTTGCGATATCTTCGCAGAATTAAATTTTACAAAAAATCAACCGAAAGACACATGGTTTTTATTTGAAAAACCTCAGTGGAATGGTTTGGCAGCAACATATCTAAATTTCAGCATAGCTAATCGAACAAATTTTCGAGAAAAAAGGCAATACTCTCAGTAACTGTACTCGAAAACAGCGCAGAAGGCATTAATATAGGGATGAGTGTCTTTTTCACTGCGTTTATTGGGGTATAAAGTGCAATTGCCTTAGCACATGGCAAATAACGCCCGTAGGGCGTTATGTTTAAGCCATGTGCTAAGGCAATTGCACTTTATACCCCTATAAACGCTGTGAAAAAGACACTCTGCCCTTATAATTGCAATCCTCTTGGTTTAAGAAACTTAAAATACTCGGCTAAACATAAAAGTTTCGAGTCTACTTTTCTGCGTGTATTACACAATCTATTTTTAGATCATGTATTTTTTTTTTCTCGCTATCGAAGTTAAACGGCATAAAGTTAAACAAATGGTACACAAATAAACGACAATTTGACATTCGTAGAGGTACTTATGATCTAAACATAATTTTGACAAGTTATTCTGCATTTTAAACATAAACTATCGTGATCGGGCTTAGCTGAGAGGGTTGCTTGGTGGTCTTCGTCGACTCGCTGTAAACATCGACTCTGAATCTGAACTGCATGCTTTTAATCATAAATTCTTTCGAAAATGTCTTAATTTCTAATATATTAAATATCAATTTTACGATATGTAAGGGGAACGAGGGGTTTTCGAGTTCCTAAAACACAGGACATGCAGATCGAAGGTCGGGGGTTTCCCGATAGACCTATTGCATTTTATACAGAAATAAAGTGCAATGGATTTCCCCACGTGATGCGATCTAAACCAATCAAAATTCTTTATTTTATTAGATTGCAATTATCATTTTATACGTTACACTTTATTGTATTTCTTACACTTATATCTTCATATCAATAAAACATAACATCAGGCGTTTTGATACGAAGCAAATGGCGTTTTCCTGATTATTTCCGAAAAAATGGACAATTACTGAATTTTGTTCCTAAAAAGGGGGTTCGCCCCTTGATGATGTCATGATGTCAACTCCACGTTATGAAATTCCTTTTTATGACTGAAATATGATATACTTCAAAGTTAAGTTTTATGGCATTAGGCATGATGTGCAGACAATATAAAATTTGGACCCAAAATGGCCCTCTATGTCAGCAGTTACCTTAAACAGTGTGTCATAATGTCTAATTCTTCAAATTTGTACAAGCCTAAACTATCTTATCTCTTCAACAGGAAGAACCAGTAGTACTTTGTTCCCAATCATCGGAGAACCTGTTTTCTGATGACCCCTGGCAGGCCCTATTAAAGGACCTTGGGGATGATGGACAAGGGATCATGAGGAAGTTTTCTATAGCGTCAACTCTTCTGAAGGTATATAGGATATAAGCTTAGTTTGTCTTTCTATATTTATTATACTCACTCTCAAAGCTATGTTTGGGGGAAAGTTAGGAGTCTGCTTTTGATCTGTCCGTTGGTCAGTCTGTCCATCTTAAGCTTTTTTGTGTCCGCTCAAGTTTTCAGCAACTATTGGGCAAATTTCTTTCAAACTTAATTCATCTGATCAGTATCAGGCAGAGATGTGCAAGGGATATTTTATTTTAGATCTATTGATGTTTGACAGAGTTATGACCCTTTGAAGGAAAATTGCTTTTCATTATTGACAAGCACTTGTGTGGGGGTGTGTTAGTCAGCTTTGTGACAGTTTACTTCTTTTCGTGAAATAACATTTAACCTTCTTATGCTTTTCATGGTAGGCTTCTACTGTACAGTGTAAACAACACTTTGACAGTATAGTCTGGGATAAGTATGCAAAGAGGAGATTTTTTTCTTGCTTTTAAGGTAGTCACTTAGTGAAACCGTAATAGTTTAGCAACATTTCGGCACTCATGAACTTTCACAATGTTGACTGAAAATCATTAGGAAACCTCAGTTTACAGCACTTGTTTATAATTCATTACTTCTGAGAAATTGCAGAACTATTACAGGTCTACTACTACCTTAACTGCCTTTTTTCCGTAATAATTATGAAAAGCAAATCTCACACAGGACTAGTTACAATTTCTTAAAGGTTGGCAATTAGTTTGAAACAAAGTTTAAATTTGGCAAGATATGAGTTAAAAGTGAAGAAAAAGAACTAGTGAAGCTCTGATTTTGATCACCATATTTTTAGAACACAAATGAGCATGAAAGTTTTAAGGTGAGTTTTGATGCTGGTTGATGTCTGTTTTGTGTTGTTCAAAGTCAACTTTTATCCTTGTCCAGTCAGATGGAAAATTTGTTAAAATGGTTGATGTACATCTTTGCAAAAACTTAATTGGGAAACCAAACATTTTCCCAAAACTTCATCACTATTAAATGTACAATGCTCATATTTTTCATAAAGGTTCCTTATCACTCTGCATCTTTAAAGGTCTAGGTCCTCTGAAATTATCAATGTCAAAATTTGAAAAAATCTGCTGTTTTGGGGGTAGGAACACTTCTTGTTACATTTAGTCTCTATTTTGTTACCTGTAACGCAAAAAAGGTCTATCTTAGAACTTCGAAAAATAAATATTTGAAAAAGAGATCGGTTCTAGAACAGGCCAACCAGAGTTTCCAATTCAAAAATTCTTTTGCGGGATGGTAGATTGATTATTCTAGAATCAGATAATAAGCAAAGTGTGAAAAGCTTTGACCCTAGTCAGTCTGCGCAATCAATTTGACAAGGGTTGGCACTTTACAGACTACCAAGATGAACCATTTTCATTTAGAAATGAAAAAACTTTGATTTGCATGTAAGATCAATAAATTTTTTATTTGGAGAACAAAAAAGCAATGTTTTTATGTGCCTTCATCCAAAGATTAGGGGCATTTTGTAAACCATTGTCCGTCAGTCAGTCTGTTTATCTGAAAAACTTAACCAAAAAAAAATTGTCAATTACTTCAAGGCTATTCAAAATGCAATACTCATATTTGGTAATATGATAGATCCAAGGTCAAGGTCATGTGAGAAGGTAATCTTTCAAGGTCAAATTTTAAAAAACACACAACAGTTTCTGAGGCATTAGGGTTTCACAAACACATCTATGTATCACTCATAGCTTCAGAACTTGCAAAAAATATAGCTTTTGATCTTCGCTGTAAGAAAGGTCTAGACTATCAATATAACATTTAAACAAATATATATTCTCTACATATTTTGACCGTTTTAGGCTGGGAAGAAGCAGTTATACCAAGGTAAAGCCTGGCTATTGTTTGGGATTATAGAAAGCCTGGAGAATCATGGATCAGAAGCAAGTGCCTCAATCAAGGATAAATCAGGTATAGAGGAGCACACACACAAAGGTTTAACCCTTTCCTGTTTTACAAAATTTTGGACCTGTCCAAATTCAAAGGTTTTGAAGACGAAAATTTAAAGTGAATTTAATTTGAAAACTAACCATTCAGTAGGGTAGAAAATAGTGTGGAAAAAAAAGAAATTGCTTTTCATAAGCAATTTCTCCTTTTTTTCACAATGTTTTCTCAATCATAAAATCACAGGTACGCAAAAAGCAGGGATTAAACAGCAAAGGGTTAAAAGGATTGACAATATAATACACCAGTCAAAAGATGGGAGGTATTATGTGGTCAGTCAGGTGGGCAGGTGGCATCCACTTCTTTTTCAAGAGCATAACTCTGTCACCCTATGTCTGATTGATTTGAAACTTAGCAGATATGTTCCTTTCATGATACTTGAGTGCAGTGCACAAGAACTTCAACACTATCAAGCTTAATTAAGTTAATTAGAGTTACTTCCCTTTGTTTATTTTTATACTTGAACATCCAGCAATCTCTCGAGTGTATCTTGTAAAAAGTTGCCACCTTGTTGATGATTATGTTTGGGTAATATAAAGGATTCGGTCAGTATTAATAAATCCCTGCTTGGAATACGATTGTTAATTAATTGTGCTAAGGTAAAATATACATGTATTTGTATGTTTTAGTGAAAGATCACTTTATTGTTCATCAAGTGAAAACAAAAAAGCACAAAATAATCTTTCAAACAATTAATAAACAATTTATTTGTCTTGCATGAAAATAAAACAGTTGTTCAATCGTTCTACCCTCTAAATTGATAAATAGAGGACCTTTTTATACGCCCGAAGGATTGTATTATGTTATCGTCTCCATCGTCTGT
The DNA here is from genome assembly GCA_948146395.1 of Fragum whitleyi. NCBI lineage: Eukaryota > Metazoa > Mollusca > Bivalvia > Cardiida > Cardiidae > Fragum > Fragum whitleyi. The sequence goes on along the minus strand of OX411550.1, from coordinate 27,250,249 downwards.
CTGTCTGTCTGTCTGTCCATTAGCAAGTTCATGTCCGGTCCATAACTTTCAAACTATAATGCCTATGGACTTGAAACTTCACAGGTGTATAGATCTCATAGCTAGGGTGTGCAGAGCGCAAGAACCACAACTCATCATTTGTAAATTTTGAGCTATTGCCCTTTGTTTGATTCAGTTAGCAAATTTGTGTCCGGTCCATAACTATGAAACTATAAGGCCTATGGTCTTGAAACTTCACAGGTGTATAGATCTCATAGCTAAGGCTTGCAGAGCACAAGAACCACAACTGTACCATTTGTGATTTTTGAGTTATTGCCCTTTGTTTGATTCATTTAGCAAATTTGTGTCCGGTCCATAACTTTCAAAATACAAGGACTATGGTCTTTAAACTTCACAGGTATGTATGAATACAATATACTATAGTGTTTGCTAAAAAATACTTTCTAAGGATCAATTAAAATTTAAAAAAAACTCCCATTTATTTCTGAGCTTCGGGCGTATAATGCCACGCCCGGCGTTGCTCTTGTTTGTTTCCCTGTTTGTCTGTTTATTGGTTTGTCCATTTGTCCCCTAGTAACTTTAACACTGGCCATAAATTTTGATTCATTACTAATAGATCCTTCATATTTCACATTTGTATTGCTTGTGTCAAGAGCTTTCTGATGGAACCAACTTGAAGGTCATCAATCAAGGTCATTTTTCAAGGTCAAATATGTGGAAAAGGCTTCTGCATTCTTCTTGACTATTGTGGCAAAACTTTGAGCTTGACTGTTTGAAAGGTTACAAAATTGGCAACTTGCTTGAAACATGTTTTAAATTCAGCTGGGTAAGAGTTAACCTTTGTCATGCTGTACCCGGAATATTCCTGCTTTGGCAGGAGCTATAGACAAATATCAGCCTGCACATATGTGCAGTCTGATGTAAGTCTACACCACCTGTTTCTAACTTTCAAACCAGAATTGTCAATAGATTTGTTATTTCAAATAAAAATTGACCTACAGTTGGTACTTTCAGTGCTTTTTGCCCTTTGATTTTGATTGAAATTTTTATCAAAAATTTAATCAGCATGACAAGGGTTAATTATTATTTTTCTAACCAGGTAAAATGCATGGTACCATACACAATGATTTGATGACAGAATATGAAACTGAATTACAAGTTGGTACAGTGCTTGTTTTAAAACAGGTAAACATTTATGATTTGAACATTATATGTACAAGTTAGAACCTGTGAAATAAGAGGGCAAGAATTCAGTTTGTTATTTGGAAACATTAGATGCAAGTGATTAAGCTAGGCAAAATCAAGTGTATTCCCTATAAGTCTGTGCATGGCATTTTCAACAATTTCATATGTGCCCAAAGCACAGACTATGGCTAGTCTTCACTTTGTACCTTATGGATAGATAAGGTAAATAGATAAAGTATCTTTGGACAGACAAACAGACAGACAGAAAAACTTCTAAAATCAAAATATGACTGACAATCTGTAAAGCTTGCTCTTTTTTGCAATTAAGGCATGTCTCAAATTGTTAGTATCTTAAATTTTTTACCTTTGATTCGAAAAATTCTGATGATTAATTTTTAAAAATGGGTTTACCAATTCGATAATTTCAATGGTTGTTAAGAAATCTTCAAATGCTAATTTTCTACGAAATCTTAATGTTCCCCCGGAAAGCATTATAAAAGAAGATTCTTTAATATTTCCATCATAAATTTTTGACATTTTAGGTAAGCATCATCAGTATATCCAATAAGAACCATTACCTAAACATCACCCCAAACAATCTAGTCAGTCTTTATCACATCAGGGAGAACACCCTCAAATCTCTACACTTCCATGGGAGTCAGGATTCTCTACATTCTGTACTGAAGGCCCTGGAGAAAGAGGCGGCAATAAGAAGGGAACAGACTCCCGATACGTCTTTGTGTAAGTATTGATTTTTGTGTTAGTATGAAAAAAAAAAATAATAGAAGGCTTTGTGCATTACTATTGTAAGTGCCTATATGTAAATAGGCACTTACAATAGTATTGCCTTAAGCCATAGATATAAAAGACTGTAAGGAGATAACTCAAATCTCTACACTTCCATGGGAGTCAGGATTCTCTACATTCTGTATTGAAGGCCCTGGAGAAAGAGGCGGCAATGAGAAGGGAACAGACTCCTGATACATCTCTGTGTAAGTTTTGATGTTTGTGTTACTATGAACAAAAAATACCTAAAGAAAACACAATGTTTTACAGATAGGAGGCTTTGCCCAATACTGTTGTTAGTGCTTATATGTAAATAGGCACTAACAACATAATGACTCTAAGTCATAGATACATTAGACTAAACAGAAAACCCAAGAGAAATCTACACTTCCACAGATGTTAGGATTCACTACATTTGTAACTTATAAAATTTATAATAGTACACATCAGGACCCCATATTTTACCTTTTTTCTTATTCTCAGCTAAATATTTTCTGAAATTTCAACTTGAGGTAAAGGCTGTAATTTTGTTGTGATACTAATCAAAATGTATATACATTGAAAATTCATGTTAGTAGGTTATTTGTTAGTGTTATCTTTTATGTTCATACATTTATTTGAATTCTAAATTTTAGAAAATTCTAAGCTAAGTGCAAAAATGATTTTATAACCTCAGGCTATTAAACATTTGGAAATTTTTTAACATAGGCTTAATTATCTTTGTTACAGCAAGTGGAAGAAGATCTCTGTCAAATTCTGGTACTAGTACTCCTGTGTTCTCTACTGGTTCCCCAGCTGTACAGACTTTAAACAGACCTTTGTTTAATACACATTCAGGAAGTTATACGCCAAATAGGAACCAGAATTATAGTGTACCTGGGGTCAGGGATGTGTCTGTGACACCTAGAAATAGTTCAATTATTGCGCAACATTCAACACCCAGTTATACACCTGTGACAGGGCAGTCTTATCATAAAAATGTGAATCATAATTCAACTATTGGATATACAAGTGGCAGTAGTTCAACACCACAACACTCGCTGGTATCTAGAAATTTCGGACAAGGGAATTCTCTGACAAGTACAGATGTACCAACAAATAATAGAATTCCTCAACACAGTATAGCTAATGTTACAACAAACTATACTCCAAATTGTAACCCGGTTGGACAGTCAACATCAAAATGGAGATTTCGATCTCCATCTTCTTCGGTTGTAAACTCCCCGACACCTGTGAACAAAAATAGCTCATTACCTGGTCAAACATCAGGTACAAATAATTCAACATTAGGTACTGTTCAAAACAGACTGGTTTCAACTGGTAGGACTTGTCAGTTACAAACCTCAGTGTATTTAAATGTGTCAAATAATTCAAACCACATCAGAGACAATGTAAAGAATAACAATTCTGTAACAACAGAGAAGAATCCTCCAAATATAGCTGGAGCTAAACAAGATAGCGACCTCTGGGAGGATGGTGAGTGAAATAGAGGATAATTGTTTCTTTCAGTGTGAGATAGATTTATCTCTCAATGAGTGAACAACAAAAGGCAGCTGGTGGTTCAAATGAAATGTTGTTGTTGTATCTGTGAGAAACAAAATGGTGCCATGCCTCGGTGCTTCAGCTGACACATTAAAGCTGTAATAATGTTGAAAGAAGTGATAAACTACACAACAAGCAAAACATGATTTTCAGCTTTCAAAATTTGATAGACTAATGAAAACACAGGGCCAACTTTTGCCAATTTTCAGATTCTCTGCAAATACCAGTAGTTAGTTTAATTTCTTAGCGCTAGAAAGCAGGAACTTAAACCTTGTCAGGCTGATCCCATAATATTCTGCAAATGGTAGGAGGTATGGATAAAGATCAGTCTACACCATCTGTTTGTTTGTTTTTTTAAACCAGATAAATCTTTAGGATTAATTTTCAAATGAAATATTGACCAATAATTATACCCCCCCAATTAAGAAGTGGAGGGGGGTATATTGCTTTCACCATGTCTGTCTGTCCATATGTCCGTCTTTCCATCCGTAAACCTTTTCGTTTCTGGACTCTTGCTCAAGAACCGGGCCACCTAGAATCATGAAACTTGATACAAATGCTGCTTATGACCTAAGGAAGAGCTCTGTTGTTTTTGTTCACATAGGTCAAAGATCAAGGTCACAGTCAGCCTTTGTTCAATTGACAAAGTGCTGGCTAGGGGTATAAGTCCGCTTAGTGACAGCTCTAGCTAATATTTTCATTGCTTTTAGCCCCTTGATTCGGATACAATTTTTCTGTTGGTTTTTATTCAGCGTGATAAGTTTTAAGGTATCTTTCAGAACAAAGACACTTGAGGGGAACATAGATTACATCATGCACCTACAGTGTCTTTCATGGATTGAAAAAGTAGGGGGAATATCTGTGGAAAATTGTTGACATTGCAAAAAATATGGACATTTTTGCACTCAGATCTCTATGAAAAATCACCCTATGATCCTCAGTAAAAGGTTTTAGGTTTTTTTAAAAAGATTGTGCCAAAATATGCAATCTCCCACATAGACTTGACACCTCAAATCTTTTTTATTTTGCAGATTTGAGTGATGATATTCTATCCCAGCTAACAGATGATATGACTTAACAGACAGGACCGTAAGGAAGCTTATTACCAGACAATGAAATATTGAGAGAAAGAGAGAATGTCTTTCTTGAAGCAGCTACTCTTATTCTCCTGTATTTTAGAGCTGAGGTTCTTTAGTGCCTTAAATTTGGGATATTTTTAGATAGGTTTTTTATCTGCAGATACTAAGTCAAATTCTACATGTGTCCTAAGTTATTTGATAAAGTGAAAAAATGAAAGTCATATTTCTGCTTACGCAGCAGACCCGGGGTAATTGAAAAATGTAATTGTAATTGGCTGTAATTAATTACAAATTGTGGAGTAATTGTATGTAATTAGTAATTGAGTCTTTTCTCAATTACAAGTATTTGTAATTGTAATTAATTACAAATGAAACCAACATGTAATTTACAATTACTTTCAATTATATTCCAATTACATCTGTATTCTTTAATGGAGGTCTAATGATATAGTCATATAAGTGTTTTACTTCAAAATTGTTAGACCCCAAATATGATTTTCAAGACATTTAAGTTCTATTTTAGTTCAAAGTATTGAGTTTTGAATGTAAAAAAGAAAGGAATAATTCCTTGATCAATATATAAGTTTTTTAAATGAGATAGAGTTGTGAGGAAAATTTGTCTTCCAATAAAGAAGCAGGTGTAAAATGAACTATGGATGTACTGGATTATACTTTTAATCAAAAGTAAACAAAGAGGTATTGATTGTAAAATCACACATTCCCTGCCATAATGTGGAAACAATAAGATGACAAAAACCTAAATGGACAGGTAAAGGTGTGAAAATCTTGATTGTCTTTTATTGGGTGGCCATTAACACTTTACAGTTAGTTACACTATCATTAAGGGAATGAAATAACAGTTATCCAGTACAAATTTTCTCCGAAATAGCAAATCAGGCAGAAGTATTTTAATCAAAATAATAGATATGATGTATGTTAACGAACCAGCATAGTTGCCTGGTGCCTTATATGAAATGTGTTTTATCCATCCTAGTCACTAAGGAGTGTCAAACAAGTTTTATTCATTTGAATTCCAAAACTGGATTGCAAACATGTCCTAAACATTCCTGAATTATCAAGTGTAAGACTTTCAGTGTGGGCTAAATTTCAAAATCAAATTGTTTACTATCCCAGCAAGTGATGGCCCTCAATAAAATAAACAAGTTTAGCCTTAATTGAAAGCAAATGATTTCCAAACTGTCTCTATATACATGTAGTTTCTTACAATATATCTACAGTTTTAATGTGACCATAAGCTGTTAATGTCCTATTCCATTTTCTATTGACTGGTACCTCAAATGTAATGGGTAAAATAATTAATTACATTTGAAAAGTAATTGTAATTTAATTAATTACATTGATATTTTGTTGTAATTATAATTGTAATTGAGATAATTCAATGTAATTTGTAATTTAATTAATTACATTGGCATGTAATTGACCCAACCCTGTTACGCAGGGGTTATGGACAAAGCAGACTGCACATATGTGCAGTCTGATTTTAGTCTATACCACCTGATTTTTATTTGTCAGTATGTCTATTATCAATTACCACCAAAAAATCTCAAAAACTTGTCATCGCATTTCAACTAAACTTATAAAAAATCCTTACAACAGGTACTTTCAAAATACTTCACACAATTGGAGTCCATGAAGAACTCTAATTGTCATGGTAACAGATTGAAAAAAAAGCAGAAAAGAAAAAAATATCTCTTGCCAAACAAAGCAAAGGAAATTGAGCTCAATTTGTCATTTTAAATAAATGCTTTCTTGTTAACCCTTATTCTGTTGCATTTACTTTATTCTTAGTACTGTTTGCCAAATTTTGTGACATTTTAATTAATCTGACTCAAATTTTCCCCACAATAATTGGGTAGAAAGCATAAAGTATATTCTAAGATCAAACTGCACATCTGTACAGGCTGATCTTAGTCTTAACTATATGCCAAAGCATTGCTTACAGAAGTAATTGTTACAGAAGAAATATGCCATGAAAAGCATGAAAAAAGCTTCTGAGATATTTCATTAATAAATTCAAAGAAATACCTGACATCCAATCGTTAGCTCAGGGTGATACAGTTGTAACTGCCTATATGTCTATAGGCAGTTACAACTGTTTTGCACTAATTTAATATAGAAGTAGTGAAGGTGATTTTGTTTTATTTTTGTCCAATGCCTGTCACTTATCTTTAGAAAATAAAATATTGTCTTTTCTGACACCAGATTGGTAGATAGCCTTGATACATGTAAATGATAATGCAACACTGTTGAAGGGGCCTTTACAAACATTATTCAATTTTAGCCCTGGGCAATAATTGGGCTCTTTTCAGTCACATCCCATTTTACTTAGAAATAATTCAATTCAAGTTGATTCTATCAGATTTTGTTCATTCTGGTTGGCTAAAACAAATGCTTTTATTTCTCAATGAAATTAATTTTGATTATGCAGCTATTTTGACTATTAGTCTAAATAATCTGCCTAAGCTTTGTGTAAAGCAGGAATATGGCACAAACAGCATGAGAGGATTTAAGGTAGAGGACCTGTAATAGTTTCACAACATTTCGGAACTCATGATCTTTGACAATGTTGTCCAAGGTTTCCCAATATTTTCATTAGGAAACCTTGGTCAACTTTGTCAAAAATCATGAGTTCTGAAATGCTCTGGGACTGTTATGGATCTACTGCCTTAACCCTTTCCTGTTTTACAAAATTTTGGACCTGTCCAAATTCAAAGGTTTTGCAGACGAAAATTAAAAGTGGATTTAATTTGAGAAGTAACCATTCAGTAGGGTAGAAAATAGTGTGGAAAAAGAAGAAATTGCTTATCAGAAGCAATTTCTTCTTTTTTCACAATGTTTTCTCAATCATAAAACCACAGGCACGTAAAAAGCAGGGATTAAACAGCAAAGGGTTAAGTGCTACACATCCCCTAGAGGACACCCACCATGTAATATTTTCTGTGTTAAGGAGAGCAAAATAGGACTATCATGGTCCTCTTCTTTGAAATATGAGGTTAGTCCAAATTGGAAGAGCTTGCAGATAGCATTGAAAAGTAGGTGCAATTTGAAATGAACCATGTTACGTGGTTGAAAATTTAGAAAAAAGAGAAATTGCTTGTCACAAGCAATTTCATCTTTTTCCTCATTTTTATACGCCGCCGGAGGCGGACGTATATTGGCGTCATCTTCTCCGTCTGTCCGTCCGTCCATCCGTCCGTCCATCTCTCCATCCGTCTGTACGTCCGTCCACTTTTCTTGTCAACGCAACTCCTCCTTAACTACTGGCTGGATCTTCTTGAAACTTGGTCAATGTTATCACCTCAATTGGTAGATGTGCATGAAGGAAGGATTTTACGGTTCGTTGATTTTTGCCTGAGTAATGCCCCTTGATAACTTAGTCTCTGGGTCCACTTTTCTTGTCAACGCAACTCCTCCTAAACTACTGGCTGGATCTTCTTGAAACTTGGTCAATATTATCACCTCAATTGGTAGATGTGCATGAAGGAAGGATTTTACGGTTCGTTGATTTTTGCCTGAGTTATGCCCCTTGATAACTTAGTCTCTTGGTCCACTTTTCTTGTCAACGCAACTCCTCCTAAACTACTAGCTGGATCTTCTTGAAACTTGGTCAATATTATCACCTCAATTGGTAGATGTGCATGAAGGAAGGATTTTACGGTTCGTTGATTTTTGCCTGAGTTATGCCCCTTGATAACTTAGTCTCTGGGTCCACTTTTCTTGTCAACGCAACTCCTCCTAAGTTTCTGGCTTGATCTTCTTGAAACTTGGTCAATGTTATCACCTCAATTGGTTTATGTGCATGAAGTAAGGATTTTATGGTTCATTGATTTTTGCCTGAGTTATGCCCCTTTAAAACTTAGTCTCTGGGGCTTATTGCCCCAGTTATGCCCCCTTAAAATTTAGTCTCTGGGGCTTATTGAAAGTGCAACCTTGTGAATGCAACTCTTCCTAAGTTTCTGGCTGGATCTAAATGAAACTTGGTGGATGTTATAACCCGAATTGGTAGATGAGTATGAAGTAAGGATTTTATGGTTCATTAATTTTACCCTAAATTATGCCCCCTTAAAACTTAGTATCTAGGGCTTATTGAAATTGCAGCCTTTTGAACACAACTCCTCCTTACTTTTTGTCTTTATTTAAATGAAAATTGGTCAATGTCATCACCATAATTTGTAGATGTACATGGATCAAGGATTTTATGGCTCATTTATTTCCCTGAATTATGTCCCCTTAAAACTTAGTGCCTGGGGCTTATTGAAATTGCAGCCTTGTGAAGGCAACTCCTCCTAACTTTTTGTCTTGATTTAAATGAAACTTGGTCATTTTCAATTTGGTTCTGTCAAAATAAGTAGTGTCTACAATTATTTTTGTGAAACAGCAGCAAAGTGGCGGCGTATTTTGTGACGATGGCACTCTTGTTATTATACGCCGCCGGAGGCGGACGTATATTGGCGTCATCTTCTCTGTCTGTCCGTCCGTCCATCCGTCCGTCGGTACATCCGTACGTCCACTTTTGCCGGAGGCTGAAGTATATTGGCGTTATCTTCTCAGTATGTCCGTCCGTCCGTCCATCCGTCCGTCCGTCCACTTTTCTTGTCAACGCAACTCCTCCTAAACTTCTGGCTGGATCTTCTTGAAACTTGGTCAATGTTATCACCTCAATTGGTAGATGTGCATGAAGGAAGGATTTTACGGTTCATTGATTATTGCCCGAGTTATGCCCCTTGATAACTTAGTCTCTGGGTCCACTTTTCTTGTCAACGCAACTCCTCCTAAGTTTCTGGCTGGATCTTCTTGAAACTTGGTCAATGTAATCACCTCAATTGGTAGATGTGCATGAAGGAAGGATTTTACGGTTCGTTGATTTTTGCCTGAGTTATGCCCCTTAAAAACTTAGTCTCTGGGTCCACTTTTCTTGTCAACGCAACTCTTCCTAAGTTTCTGGCTGGATCGAAATGAAACTTTGTGGATGTTATAACAGAAATTGGTAGATGAGCATGAAGTAAGGATTTTATGGTTCATTAATTTTACCCTTAATTATGCCCCCTTAAAACTTAGTATCTAGGGCTTATTGAAATTGCAGCCTTTTGAACACAACTCCTCCTTACTTTTTGTCTTTATTTAAATGAAAATTGGTCAATTTCATCACCATAATTTGTAGATGTACATGGATCAAGGATTTTATGGCTCATTTATTTCCCTGAATTATGCCCCCTTAAAACTTAGTGCCTGGGGCTTATTGAAATTGCAGCCTTGTGAAGGCAACTCCTCCTAACTTTTTGTTTTGATTTAAATGAAACTTGGTCATTTTCAATTTGGTTCTGTCAAAATAAGTAGTGTCTACAATTATTTTCGTGAAACAGCAGCAAAGTGGCGGCGTATTTTGTGACGATGGCACTCTTGTTTTTTCTTCAAATTTATAATTGTATGAATTTAAAATCATCTTAGTACACAAGAAACGGTTGACAGCTTTGCATAGATATAGACAATAAAGGAAAATTAAAGCTTGCTTTTTTATGCTAAGTTGAATGTAGAAAATGAAAAAAATAAAAACATTATTACCTAACTCAAAATGAATTGATTTTGAAGTATAGATTAGAAATTACTGTTATCTCCCTCTTGAAATGCATTTGTCCCTTGAAAAAGCCCCCTGAATAATTCATATTCCAATTCTATGAACCCTTTTAACTATTTCAATTCTTTCAGCTCTGTTTGCATTGGGCCAAGTGTTGATCGCAATCCCTGCTATTTTTATACCCCTGCATCAAAGATAGGGAGACATATTTTTATGCCCCCATATCGAGTGATCGTGGGCATATTGTTTTACTCATGTCTGTCTGTCTGTCTGTCCTTCCGTCTGTCCGTCCATCCGTCCCTCTGTGCGAAGACTTAACCGTAAACTTAACCTTTGCCTTATTGAGAGATCACTGTTACGGGGGCATTCGTGTTTCACAAACACATCTTGTTTTACCCTTGCTGTCTGTCATCAAAATTTAACATTAAGACTTTCATCCCACACTTGCAAAAAGTCAATGTGACACGAGACATTTACCTCAAACTAAAGGGTATATGAGCCCGTGCATGACATATCCAACAATTTCACATGTGCGCAAAGCAAGGCTTCTGGCCAGCCTGTGCAGCGGCACAGTCTGACCAGAGTCTTCACTATGCACTATATTGATAGGTAAGGTCAAATTGGTCCTTCGGTGGTAAGCATTAATTCTTATTGCATTGTGTCGTTTTGTACACTGCTCAAAGTTTGTACCCTGAGCAAATGTGAAATTGTTGGAAATGTCATGAACAGGCTCAAATGGTGTGTAGTATGACGGTGGCTCTGATGCAGTTCTAGTATTTTTGACGTGAGCAATAACAGGAAACCATGGGTAGGTGTGCTAGCTGCCAAAATACAACTGCAATAATTATATAGCTTAGCTGTTTTTAGCTCCACTGGCTGAAAGCCACTGGGGCTATTGTCATGGCGTTGTGTCCGTCGTGCGTCCGTCCGTCCGTCCGTGCGTGCGTGCGTGCGTCCGGTCGTAAACTTTTCTTTAAAAATCTTCTCCTCAGAAACTTCTGAGGACCGATTTCAACCAAACTTCACAGGAATGATCCTTGGGTGACCCTCTTTCAAAGTTGTTCAAGAAATTTTGATCCAATGAAAAACATGGATTTAATGGGCGTGGCTTATTTCCAAATATGGTAAAAAGTGAGTTTTCTCAGATTCTTATCAATGGATACCAATTAAATTTTACATGAATAATCGTTGGGTGACCCCTTATCAGTCTACAAAAAATCATTGTGATCGGATGGAAAATATGCATTTTATGGGCGGAGGTCATTTCTCTATATGTTGTAAAGTTGAAACTTTGAAAATCATTTTCTCTTAATCTAACTGATGGATATCAATCAAATTTCACTTGAATGATCCTTGAGTGACCCTTTATCAGTCTACAAAAAATCATTGTGATTGGATGAAAAATATGTATTTTATGGGCGGAGGTCATTTCTCTATATGTTATATTGTGGAAACTTTGAAAATCATTTTCTCAGGATATAACTGATGGATATCAACCAAATTTCACTTGAATGATCCTTGAGTGACCTTTTATCAGTTTACAAAAAATCATTGTGATTGGATGAAAAATATGTATTTTATGGGCGGAGGTCATTTCTCAAGTTTTATAGTGGAAACTTTGAAAATCATTTTCTCAGAATGTAATTGATGGATATCAACCAAAATTTCACTGGAATGATCCTTGAGTAACACTTTATCAATTTACCAAAAATTATTTTGATTGGATGAAAAATATGCATTTAATGGGCAGAGGTCATTTCTCTATATGTTATATAGTGGAAACTTTGAAAATCATTTTCTCAGAATTTGATTTTTGGATATCAATTAAATTTCACTGGAATGATACTTGAGTGACCCTTTATCAGTTTACCAAAAATTATTTTGATTAGATGAAAAATATACATTTTATGGGTGGAGGTCAATTCTCAATATGTTAAATAGTGGAAACTATGAAAAACATTTTCTCAGAATGTAAATGATGGATATCAATCAAACATTTTTGGTATGATCTTTGGGTGACCCATTATCATGCAGTCAAAAATTATTTTGATTTGATGAAAAATATGTCTTTTAATAGCAGAGGTCATTTCTCTATCTGTTATATAGTTGAAACTTTGAAAATCATTTTCAACATCAGTAGAACCCCAAATATCTAAAAATCTAGTCAAAACATTTATTTGCTTTACAAGAATTTCAAGCCTGTGGAGCGACTCAAGCCATTCATGGCTTTCTAGTTGGAGAAAACCTGAAGCTTTGCCATCACCTTGGTGTTGATGTGGGTATTGGCATTGATAAGACAAACCTTAATCTTGGTCATATATTTGTTGCTTTCTTCATAAAACTGGGCATGTGTGTTCACCATCACAGAGCTATCCAGTCTGTCGATGGGGATAAATCTGTTTGGGGGTATAAAGGAGTCAGCTTGCCCGTCTGTTGGTCAGTCAATCTGCCTGGAGCTTTTTTCATGTCTGTAACTCAGCAACTTATGGGCAACTTATGGACAGATTTCATTCAAACTCTACAGATGTGATCAGTATCAAGCAGAGATGTGCAGTTAAATTTTCACATGTAACTGTTGTGTATCAGTTATATCTATTTCTACATAAGCTATTGCTTTGAAACTTTGTACATGCTTCTATAAGGATAACATCACTCTCTAGATAAAGATTCATTACTCCAATAATAATAATGATAAGTTTTTAGGTGCAACTTATGCAAATTAGTAATATCTCTGTTTCTACCTAAGCTATTTGCTTGGAAACATTGTATAAGCTTTTTGTGCAACTGATGTATATTTGTAATATCTCTGTTACAACTGAAGCTATTTCTTTGAAACTTTGAGCATGCTTCTGTGATAAAAATATCATCCTGTAGAAAAAGATCCTTTACACTGATATTGAATCTAGTGGAAAATTAACCCTTTTCGGACGTAGAAATTATTTTATAGGTTTTTATTTGTAACTATTGTCTTTATTGATTTTCTGTTATTATCCAGCACTAGGAATAGTAGAGCTTGGCTGTCCTTTGACAGCTCTTGTTAAATTGGCTGGGGGCTGCCAAGGATCACATAAAAAAGGGCCCTATTGAAAATGGTATGGATTTTCATAAAAAACTTTCAAGTAATATGTAATTCTATCTTATAATCCCCAATCATGCCATAAGCTTTTTCAATGTGCAAGAAGAGTGTTGCAGTCCCTCATGGGCCTCCTGTTTGAGGTTATAGGTTGTTACATTAGCCATTGTGATAATTATACCCCCCCCCCCCCCCAGCTACAAAGTAGAGGGGGGTATATTGGTTTCACCATGTATGTCTGTCCATCCATAGACCTTTTTGTTTCCGGACTCTAACTCAAGAACCAAGTGACCTAGAATCAAGAAACTTTATACAAATTCTGCTTATGACCCAAGGAAGTGCCGTATTGTTTTTGGGTCACATTGGTCAAAGGTCAAGGTCACAGTCAAGTTTTTTTCATTTTTTGTCTGGACTCTTATTCATGAACCAAGCGACCTAGAATCATGAAATTTCATCCAAACGCTGCATATGACCTCAATATTTGTTACAAACACATCCTGCATCAATAGCACTTACATTTTAAAAAAGTGCTGGTTGGAGCTATTAGTCCGTTCTGTGACAGTTCTAGTTATTCCTTAATTATATATTGCAATATATATAGAGAATAGATGGTTGGTGACTTGAGATTGAAAAGTTTATGGAGCAAGCTTTAGGAATTTATCTGGTGAACTTGATGAATTCCACAGCCGAGCCAGATAAACTTCTTCATCTCAAGACATCTATCATCTATTCTGTTTAATCTGTTACTATTTTTTCTACAGTTTATTTGAAATTTGTATGCAAACAATTAATCTAAGCCTGATTTACCAGACTGACTGCTCATCGTAAGGGAGAATTGGCGGAGGAGGTGGGGGTGATTGCTTACAGCTAGAGAACTGGATAGTTGTTATGTGTTTCAGAAGCTGTAAAGAACTTAAGAAATGCTTCGATAATTAACTTAATGATTTAGAAGATGTGAATCATGTAATTTTCAATCCCCATCTAAACCATTCATTTTATTCCCAACTTTTGTTGGCATGCAGCTTAAAGACTAGAAAGCCATGAATGGCTTGAGTCGCTCCACAGGCTTGAAATTCTTGTAATAGCAAACCAAAGTTTTGACTAGATTTTTAGATATTTTGGGTTCTACTGCTGTTGAAAATGATTTTCAAAGTTTCCACTATATAACATATAGAAGAAAGACATATTTTTCATCCAATGACAATAGGATCATACCAATGAAGTTTGATTGATATCCATCAGTTACATTCTGGAGAGGATTTTGGAGAATGTATCTTTGCATCCAATCTCAATTACTTACTTACTTAATTAATTAATTAATTACAAGGAAGGTGTTACATTGTGGTTTTTAGCTCCACTGGCCGAAGGCCATTGGGGCTTTTGTCATGGCGCTGTGTCTGTTGTGCGTCCATCTGTCCGTCCGTACATGTGTCAGGTCGTAAACTTTTCTTTAAAAATCTTTCTTGGAAACTACTGGAAGAATTTCAACCAAACTTCACTGGAATGATCCTTGGATGACCTTCTTTCAAAGTTGTTCAAGAATTTTGATCCAATGAAGAACATGTATTTAATGGGCGTGGATAATTACCAAAATGTGGTAAAAAGTGAGTTTTCTCAGATTCTAATTGATGGATACCAATTGAATTTTACATGAATGATCCTTGGGTGACCCATTATCAGTGTACAAAAAAAATAATTGTGATCAGATGAAAATATGTATTTTATGGGCAGAGGTCATTTTGAGCGCACCTCAGCACAAAGTGCTCAAGGTGAGCTATTGTGATCGTACAATGTCTGTGGTCAGTTGTACGTCGTGTGTCGTCCCTTGTCCACAATTTCTTTCTCCTCCTAAATCAGTGGGTCAATCTTAATGAAACATGGCAGGGATGTTCCTTGGGTCAAGCTCTACAAAAGTTGTTCAATTAAATGAAACCCTCCTTAACTTTCCCTTTACCCTTAACAAAAATGGTGAAAATAAGAAAATCTTCAAAAATCTTCTTCTCTGAATCTAGAAGGCAAACAGCTTTCATATTGGGTACGTAGCATCATCTAGTGGACCTCTACCAAGTTGGTTCATATCAAGACCCTAGGATCATATTTTGGCTCCACCCGGATGCAACCCTTTTTACATAGAATCAAAGAGCGAAAATCTTAAAAATTCTTCTTCTCCGAAACCAGAGGGCACACAGCTTTTATATTTGGTATGTAGCATCATCTAGTGGGCCCCTTCGAAGTTTGTTCATATCAAGACCCTTGGGTCATATTTGGGCTCCACCCAGGCCATCCCTTTTAGCTCAACTGAGCATGATGGGAGAAATAAAGACCTTCAAAAATTCTTCTTCTCTGAAATCAGAAGGCAGACAGCTTTCATATTTAGTTTCTAGCATCATCTAATGGACCTCAAGTTTGTTCATATCAACCCCCTGTGGTCACATTTGGGGTGCATAGGTTTTAAATAGAATCAAAGAGTAAAAGGCATTTTTGTCTTGCTCTTGGCTGAAAACATTCCATGGTATTGATCTTATGTTGAAGTTATCTCCTTTTTGACATCTGCCTATTTAATTAATGTGATGTCCCAGGGGTCAAAGAGACGCAGGTGAGCGATCTAGGACTGTCATTGTCCTCTTGTTCTATATTCTATATGTTATATTGTGGAAACTTTGAAAATCATTTTCTCAGAATGTAACTGATGGGTATAAACCAAATTTCACTGGAATGATACTTGAGTGACCCTTTATCAGTCTACCAAAAATTATTGTGATCGGATGAAAATATGTATTTCATGGGCGGAGGTCATTTGTCTATGTTATATTGTGGAAACTTGGAAAATCATTTTCTCAGAATGTAACAGTTGGATATCAACCAAATTTCACTGGAATAATCCTTGAGTAACCCTTTATCAGTATACCATAAATAATTGTGATCAGATGAAAAATATGTATTTTATGGGTGGAGGTCATTTCTCAATATGTTATATAGTGAAAACTTTGGAAATCATTTTCTCAGAATGTTATTGATGGATATCAGCCAAATTTCACCGGAAAGATCCTTGAGAGACCCTTTATCGGTCTACCAAAAGTCATTCTGATCGGATGAAAAATATGCATTTTATGTGGTGGAGGTCATTTCTCAATATATTATATAGTGAAAACTTTGAAAATCATTTTTGAGAATGCAACTGATGGATATTCATCAAACTTCATTGGTGTGATCCTTTGGTGACCCATTATCATGCAGCCAAAAGTTATTGTCATTGGATTAAAAAATATGTCTTTTATGGGTGGAGGTCATTTCTCTATATGTTATATAGTGGAAACTTTGAAAATCATTTTCTTCAACATCAGTAGAACCCAAAGTATCTAAAAATCTAGTCAAAATTTTGATTTGCTATTACAAGAATTTCAAGCCTGTGGAGCTACTCAAGCCATTCATGACTTTCTTGTTTTAATTATTTCACTTTTTTATTTTAAGCTCTACTGGCTGAAGGCCAGCAAGCTATTATCATGACGGAGTGTCTTTCATTCGTCATTGCTTAACTTTTCTTTAAACATCTTCTCCTCCCAAACAAATGGGGGGACTTTAACAAAACTTTATAGAAATGATCCTTGGGTGACCCTCTTCTTAAATTGTTGAAGAAATGTTGATTGTCCCCCAAATATGTGCTTGTCATTTTTTCACGTTTAAATCTTGCGTCTTGTCCCAAACTATTGGGTCAATTTCAATGAAACTTGTCATGGATGTTCCTTGTGTGACCCTTAAATTTTTCAAGAAATTATGATTGACCCCCCCCTCCCCCCAAATATGGGTGTGACAGGGCAAAGTCAGGGGTTATTAAAGCCAGTGGAGCGATACAGGCCCTCTTTTTCATACTTTGATATCTAGCAGTGTAACAGGGTGACAATTTTCCACCTTTTGATAATATATCAATTATTATGTTGAGCATGACTGTTTTGGATCTTAAAGATTGACTGTTGTCATTGCCTTTGCATTGCTCAAATTCTCTTATTATTGAAATTACTTTGGAAAGATAATGGTGCATTTAAAACATGGAATAAGCAATTAAACTTAATTAGGTAATTTCAAGTCTGTTGAGATATTTTACCTATTTCCCAACATACCAAATTGTTTGTGAGGCTGAAATAGTTGCCTAATTCAAATGGTGTTGCCTACGTATGAAGTTTATCAAATTTCTGTATTTCTGTAAATATCAATTGGTAATTTAATTGCTCCTATTTTCTCACCTGAGAACTCCCTGCCCAAGGGGAACACTTTTTGTAATCAGAGGAATTTTGTAATGGCAGGAATGTGTCTTGATAAACCCTTTTAACTCTGCTGTTTTTGGAGAAAACCCCAGTTATTGCTATAGCCTTGGCATTGTCAGTGTTGGCTTTGACATCGTTGTAGAGCAGAAATGTCAACATTTTGTGACATCTCTGATCCTATCAAAGGCATTCACTTGATACTTGGCACACATGTTCACCACTAAAAGAGCAACTTATACTATCAAGGGCAATAACTTTAGACGCATCTTTTTGCAAATTATGCCCCTTTTTAGACTAAGATTTTTATCTACCATCCAGCAAAGAGTAGGCACCTGTAAGCAGTGCTTTTTGTTATGTCCCCGTATCGAGAGATCGGGGGCATATTTTTTTACTCATGTCCGTCTGTCTGTCCGTCCGTCTGTCCGTCCGTCTGTCCGAAAACTTAACCCGAAAACTTAACCTTTGCCTTTTCTCCAAAAGTATTTGACATACAAAGCTGTACACTAAGGTCAAGGTCATGTGACAAGGTCAAGGTCATCTGTCAAGGTCAAACTTAAAAAAAAATGCTGTTCTGGGGGCATTCGTGTTTCACAAACACATCTTGTTCAATTTCGGAATTGCAGAGCGTTGGGCGTTGAAGGACTGCTCTTTCCAAACAAAATGGAATCATTGAATAATTCTTTGAAAAAATATTCTCCTTCAAAACTATTCGCCCAACCAATTACAACCAAAACTAATTTGAGAAATTTTGATTGGCCTTTTTAACCCTTTCCTTTATGATCCCTGTTTTGTACGTGACCATGATTTTATTATTGAAAAAGAAAACATTGTGGAAAAAGAAGAAATTGCTTGTGAAAAGCAATTTCTTCTTTTCCCACACTATTTTCTCACCTACTGAATGGTACTTTTTTAAATGAAATCCACTTTAAATTTTGATCTACAAAACCATTGAATTTGGACAGGTATAAAATTTTGTAAAAAAGGAAAATGTCGACTGGAAGGAGTTTAACTTCACTTTGAAATCTTTAGAAAATCTCTTCCCGACCTATAGGACTGATTTTGAACAAAGTTAGCTATAATATTCCTTGCATGACTCTTCTCAAAATTTATTCCTAAGGTTGTAGAACCATGATAGTTCAGAAATATTTCAGAACTCATGGCCTTTCACAATATTAACTAAGGTTTCCTATGTTTCAAATTTTGAATAAGCAAATGTTTACAAGAACCTAGATTAATAATTATGCCCCCGTATCGAAAGATCAGGGGCATATTGTTTTACCATTGTCCCTTCTGTCTGTCCGTCTATCTGTCTGCAAAAGTCAACCAAAAAACTTAACAATATCTTCAAGCCAATCCAAGATACAGGGCTCATATTTGGCATGATGGCAGATCTCAATGATCTGCATCTGCTGATACCAAAGTCAAGGTCATGTGACAAGGTCAAGGTCATCTATCAAGGTCAAATAACTCAAAAAGTTAACCAAAAAACTTAACATTGTCAATATCTTCAAGCCTCTGTAGATACACGGCTCATATTTGGCATGATGATAGATCTGAATGATCACATCTGCTGATACCAAAGTCAAGATCATGTGATAAGGTCATCTATCAAGGTCAAATAACTCAAAAAGTTAACCAAAAAACTTAACATTGCAAATATCTTCAAGCCTATTCAAGATACAAGGCTCATATTTGGCATGATGATAGATCTGAATAATCACATCTGCTGATACCAAAGTCAAGGTCATGTGAAAAGGTCAAGGTCATCTATCAAGGTCAAATAACTCAAAAAGTTAACCAAAAAACTTAACATTGCAAATATCTTCAAGCCTATTCAAGATACAAGGCTCATATTTGGCATAATGAAAGATCTGAATGATCACATCTGCTGATACCAAAGTCAAGGTCATGTGACAAGGTTAAGGTCATCTGTCAAGGTCCAATAACTCCAAAAAACTTAACATTGCAAATATTTTCAAGCCTATTTAAGATACAAGGCTCATAGTTGGGATGATGATAGATCTTAATGAGCCGAATCTTCTGATACCAAAGTCGAGGTAATGTGACATGGTCAAGGTCATCTCTCAAGGTCAAACTTCTTAAAAACATAACCAAAAAACTTTCATTATTCAGTTTATTAAAGCTTATTATAGATACCCTGTCTCATAGTTGGCATGATGAAAGATATCAGTTATGTTCATCTAAAGGTATCAAGTTCAAGGTCTTGTGACAAGGTCAAGGTTATCTGTCAAAGTAAACATTTTGAAAAAAAAAGTGCTGTTACGGGGGCATTGTGTTTCACAAACACATCTTATTTTATTGCTATTTTAATAGGCCATGGATAGCCAAAATAATATAATTTACTTTCATGTTACATGAATCTACAAAAGGTGAGAAATGGGCTACTCAAGTAATGTGCTTCTCAAACAATGTTTTTAAAGTCAATGAATCAAGAATGGATTTAAATATTGATGTTGAATCCTTCCCTGGCATTCATATTATTCAGAATGAACTAGTTAATCCCCAAAAGAAGCAGAATCGACCATTGTAAGATTTTGTATACCAATCGTTGATTATGTTCAAAGTGTTGGTGTTATAATCTTTTGATTTGCAATAATAAACATTCAATCAATCAATCATATACATGTAAGAAGTAAGTGTTCCATACAGAGCGGGTGCTTTTATTACAATTTTTATTAGCTCGGCTATTTTGTGGAAATAGACCTTGAAGTCTTGATGGTTTTGTCATCTCCATCATACTAAAAGGTTGACATCTTGTGATATCTCAGGCTATACTGAAGGTATATCAAGGAGAAAAACTCTTCACATTTTATCTTAATTATGCCCCTTTTTAGCTCACCTGAGCACAACATGCTCAAGGGGAGCTATAAGGATCACCCTGAGTTAGATGTCCATCGTTTGTCTTCCATCATGCGTCATCAACAATCTTGAAAAACTTCTCCTAAACCACTGGGCCGATTTTAATAAAACTTTGCCAGAATGTTCCTTAGGTGACCCTCTTTAAACATTGTTTGCATAATTCTGATTGGCTCATAAATATGGGCGTGGCAGGGTGGGCATTTTTTCACTTTGAACTCTTTTAGCAAAATCTCCTGAACTACTGGGCTGATTTCAATGAAACTTTACCAGAATGTTCCTTGGGTTACCCTTTTCAAGAATTGTTTGGGATATCTTGATTGGCCCGTAAATATGGGCGTGGCAGGGCTGGGGTTATTTAGAGCACAAAGTCATTGAACAACATCTCCTCCTTAACCAATGGGCTGATTTCATTGACACTTTACCTGAATGTTCCTTGGGTGACCCTTTTCAAAAAATTGTTCGTGAAATTTCGATTGGCCCATAAAATATGGGCGTGGCAGGGCGAGGCTCCTCAGTAATGAATAGGTGGGCAGGGTCTATTCTCACTTTAAAATCTTTGAACAAGAGATGATTGAAAAACATTTATGCCCCCCCCCCCCCCCATCAGAGCAGGTCATGGGCATTTTCTTTGTCAATTAATAATGGCCAGTCACTCAAAATCTAATGAGTAGAGTAACGGTTCATATGCACTGAACTCCCAGGTGATGGGATCTATCCACCTGTGAAGTTGCATGATTCTAGCTTTCATAATTTTTGAGATATTCTCCGGACAAGCTTCAAGTTTTCAAATCAACAAAGGGCAATAACTCAAAATATAAGGAAGGAAGAGTTACGGTTCATATGCACTGCACTTCTTCTTGTTGTGATCTATCCACCCATGAAGTTTCATGGCCATAGCTATTTTACTTTCTGGGATATGCTCCATACAATTTTCAAGTTTGAAAATGAACAAAGGGCAGTAACTAAAAAAATAAGCAAGGAAGAGTTATGGTTCTAATGCACTGCACTCTTCTTGGTGAGATCTTTCCACCCATGAAGATTCATAATTGTAGCTATCATACTTTCTGAGATTATGCTCCAGACAAACTTCAAGTTTGAAAAACAACTAAGGCCAATAACTAAAATAATAAGCAAGGTAGAGTTATGGTTCTTATGCACTGCACTTCTCCTCAATGAGATCTATCCATCCATGAAGTATCATGACTGTAGCTGTTATACTTTCTGAGATATGCTCCAAACAAACCTCAAGTTTGAAAAACAACAAAGGGCAATAACTCAAATAATAAGCAAGGAAGAGTTATGATTCTAATGCACTGCACTTCTCCTTGATGTGATCTATCCATCCATGAAGTCTCATGATTGTAGCTATTATACTCTCTGAGATATGCTCAGGACAAAAACAGTCTACGGACAGACGGACCAACACACCAACCGACAGACAAGTGCAAAACAATATACCCCCTCTTCTTCAAAGGGGGGCATAATTAAATTTCTTACAATTAGACAATTGTGAATGAAACTTTGCCAGAATGTTACTTTGATGAGTTCCACTGGACCAATAAATTTCAGATGAGCGATTTAGGGCCATGTTGGCCCTCTAGTTTTACTTATTTTTCTGTTCCCATGTACACCACCCAACACCCAAGCTTAGGCACTCGTAGGCAGTGCTCTTTATAATCTAGTACTGTGGTGATTTTCAAGCTAAAGTCTGAAAAGAAGAAATGCACAAAAGAAATAACAAGAGGGCCTGTATAGCTCCACTGGCTCTAAAACCCCAGACTTTTGCCCTACCACGCTGATATTTGAGGTTCAATCAAAATTTCTTTAACAATTTAAGTAAAGAGTCATCCAAGAAACGTCCATGCCAAAGTTCATTGAAATTGGACCAATGGTTTGAAGGGAGAACTTTTTTAAAGATTTATTACAAAAAAATTGCCTGCCCTGCCACACCAACAGTTTTGGGGGTCAATCAAAATTTCTTGAACAATTTAGGTAAAGGCTCACCCTAGGGACTCCCATGCCAAATGATCAGGAAGGAGAAGATCTTTAAATATTTTAACTAGAAAGAATGCCCCGCCCTGCCAGACCCATATTTGGGGGTCAATCACAATTTCTTGAAAAAAATAAAGTTAAGGGTCACCAAAGGACCATGCATGCCAAGTTTCATTGAAATTTGCCCAATGGTTTGAGAGGAGAAGATTTTTAAAGATATTATTGAGAAACAAGAGCCGTCCGAGACGGGTTATACTCCCCGAATAAGGCATTGTCACAAAAACAAGAGCCATGTTGGACATGGATATCCCCTGCCACGAAAGCTTGATAGTAAACTGAAGCCTAATAAATTAAAGATTATTTTGTACTGTCAGATATACCTCCTATAAAATCTAAGTATTAAAAATAACAAAGGGCAATAACTCCAAAATTATACAAGCCTCCATGAGATCTATCCACCCATAAAGTTTCAAGTTGATAGCTATTATACTTAAGGAGATATGCTCCAGACATTATCTAAGTATCAAAAATAACAAAGGGCAATAACTCCAAAATAATGCAAGTAAGAGTTGTAGTTCTTGTGGACTGCCCTTGTCCTCCATAAGATCTATCCACCCATAAAGTTTCAAGTTGATAGCTATTATACTTTTACTTTATGAGATATGCTCTGTGGTCAGATTGCATGGACTCAAATAAGGTGTTATCTTATACACCTAACATAAAGGTGCATGACAAATTTTAGACACAAATTCAAATAGTTTATGGTAAAGAGCATCTGAATTGCCACTCAAATGTGAAATTTCATCAAATTCTGAACATAAGACTAGGAGAAATGAAAGAATAACTGTATTTTACACGCTAACGTAACAAACATAAAGCCCCCTTTTTCCATGCTATATTTTTTTTTCACGTTAATTTCAAATTGTTTATAATAAAGGGCATCTGATTTGCTACTCAAATATGAAATTTCACTAAATTTTGACTTTTTGATTAGGAGAAATTTGAGAAAAACTGTTTTTTTACCCTAAGTCCCCTTTTCCCGTGACGAGGCCTCATATCCAAAAATGCTCACAGATGCATCAACACTATATCATAGGAAGTTCACATGGTAAGTTTCATTTGATTTGGAGCAAGGGTTATGGAGAAATAGTTACGGATGGACAGTCGGACAGACAAAGTGGCGGCTATATGCTCTCCCTTTGGGGAGCATTAAAATACTACGTTCTGCTGTGCCAATATTTGGGGGTCAATTTAGATTTCTTTTAAGATTTAAGAGGAGGGTCACCCAAGGATTATTTCTACCAAGTTTGGTTAAAATCCACCCATTGATTTGGTAGGAAAAGATTTTTAAAGACAAAGTCTACGCACAAATGGACATAGGGACGCAGGACAGACACTCTCAACCATGACAAAAGCTCGCTGGCCTTTGGCCAGTGAAGCTAAAAATTAATATTGGATTACTTTGAATGCCAACGCATCACAAGATTGGGGGCAAATTTTTTTTGCCGTGTGGTTTGTCTGCTTGTCTCCTTAAAATGTAGACAATGGCCATTTCTTTTAATAGGCATTTTTCAAGGTCACTTAATTTCAACATTAAAACTTAAAAATTGGCCATAAATTTTAATTGGTAAGTGATTCAGCTTTGATATTTTACAAGTGCAAAGCTTGTGACAAAACCTTTCTGTAAGTACCAAAACAAGTTCATTTTACATATAACTATTACATTGCTCATTGATATAGCCTTCATATCTCACATGTGCATTTTATGTAGCAAAACCTTTCATTGGATAACATGGTCAATTTCACTAGTCAAAGTCAGGGTCATTTTATTTAAAATATAAAAACTTCAATACTGGCTATATCTTTTGAATGGTGACAATTTTGACTTTGATATTTCATATTGATGGCTCAGCGCAAAACGGTTGTAACCCCCTATAAACATATCGGGAGTTACAACTGTTTTGTGCTGAGCCATCGAAATGTGGATTTCTCGTGACAAGGCCATTCAGTGACAACAATGTCACCAGTGTGTGAAGGTCATTGTTTTCAACATCGAAACAAAGATTTGCCATAGTTTTTACAGTTAAGAGGTGTAGCCTTCATATTTTGCACATGTATTATTTGTGATAAGATCTTTTAGTAGATTCCACCACTGTTTCAAATTATGGCATTGAATGGGCATTCATGTTTCTGAAACACATCTTGTTCAGACAGTACTTCAGAAAATAGAGCTGCTTGAGAAGCTTATTTGCCCCACAGGCCTGAATATGGTGATATGCTTAGAAGATAATTTAAGTGAATGAATTAATGATTGAATTAATGTATGATAAGTGTTTTTAAGTGTTACATGCTAAAATATTTCTTCCAAGAAAAATTTATGAATGATGAATAATGTACAGAAAATTGACCTCTGCCTGTTAAATACATATTTTTCATTCGATCACAAAAAAGTTTCCACTGTATAACATAATTAAAGAGAAATGACATGTCCATAAAAGACATATTTTTCATCCAATCATAGTGATTTTTTGTAGACTGATAAAGGTTCACTTAAGGACTATTCCAGTGAAATTTGGATGATATCCATTTGGATATACAAGATTATGAAAAATTCACATATTAACATATTTGGAAATTAACCACGCCTATTGAAGCATTGTTTTTCATTGGATCAAAAATCTTTGAACAACTTTGATAGAGGGTCATCCAAGAATCATTCCTGTGCAGTTTTGTTGAAATTCATCCAGTAATTTCTGAGGATAAGATAGTTAAAGAAAAGCCGGACAGACACAATGCCATGACAATAGCCCCAGTGGCTTTCAGCCATTCTGGGGACAAAAGTATTCCAAAAAACACTTCTTACTAAATTGTGTCCCCTTCCTTGAGCATTGATTGGCAGTAAATAATGCAAGAATACAGAATCTTTTTCATGACATATAATTTAGTGTTATGTTCACATAACCAGACAAATATGGATGCCCCAACAAAATAATCTGATTTACAAATATATTACATGACTAAATATGTGAGCTCTAAATAGTTAGGAAGTTGATTTTGGAAGGGTCTATTTTGTATGTGTGAATAGAATCGAATCTGTCCTGCTTTCAGGATGACAAAATGTTGCAAAATGCCAATTTTACCACCCAAGTTATCATATTGAAAAGGACTTTGCCTCAAAACATAAATGTTTTCCACAAACAGGCCAGAAAACATTTCAGGAAATTTGAGAATAATTTGTAACTGCCTATAAATAGTTGAACAAATGAGTTGACCTACAAAGGATGGTCACAATAGTTCATTGGAGAGCATAGAACTCAAGTGAGCTAATAATGGACAAAAAAAATCTGATATTCCCTATCAAAAGGCAATTTCTAAACTTGGAAAACATGTTAATCAATCAATTTTGATAGGACATAAATGAAATAAACATAATTTCGGTGATGCAAAAAAAAATGTTCATCAATGACAACTCTCAATGACCAAACGTTGTTCATCAATGACAACTTTCAATGACCAAACTCAATAGGAACTAGAAAGCCATGAATGGCTTGAGTCCCTCCACAGGCTTGACATTCTTGTAAAAGCAAATAAAAGTTTAGACTAAATTTTTAGACATTTTGGGTTCTACTGATGTTGAAAATGGTTTCAACTATATTAACATATAGAGAAATGACCTCCACCCATAAAAGACATATCTTTCATCCAATCAAAATAATTTTTGGCTGAATGATAATGGGTCACCCAAGGATCATACCAAAAATGTAAGAATGATATCCATCACTAACATTCTGAGAAATGATTTTCAAAGTTTCCACTATATAACATATTGAGAAATGACCTCCGCCAATAAAATATATATTTTATATCCGATCACAAAAAGTTTTGGTTGACTGATAAAGGGTCACCCAAGGATCATTCCAGTAAAATTTGGGAGATATCCATCGACTACATTCTGAGAAAATGATTTTCAAAGTTTCCACTATATGACATATTGAGAAATGACCTCCGCCCATAAAATACAAATTTTTCATCACAAAATTTTTTTTGGTAGACTGATAAAGGGTCACTCAAGGATCATTCCAGTGAGATTTGGTTGATATCCAACAATTAGATTCTGAGAAAATGATTTTCAGAGTTTCCACTATATAATATATAGAGAAATGACCTCCGCCCATAAAATACAAATTTTTCATCACAATAATTTTTGGTAGACTGATAAAGGGTCACTCAAGGATCATTCAAGAGTAATTTGGTTGATATCCATCTCTTACGTTCTGAGAAAATGATTTTTAAAGTTTTCACTATATAACATATAGAGAATTGACCTCTGCCCATAATCACCCAAGGATCATTCATGTGAAATTTGATTGGTATCCATCTATTAGAATCTGAGAAAACCCACTTTTAACCATATTTGGAAATTAGCCACGCCCATTAAATCCATGTTAATAATTGGATCAAAATTTCTTGAACAACTTTGAAAGAGGGTCACCTAAGGATCATTCCTGTGAAGTTTGGTTGAAATTCCTCAGAATTTGTTTTTAAATTTGATCTAAAAGTCAGCAGAATATGGATGAATAACAGAAGAATTGAAAGAAAATCTGGAAGGACATATACAACATAATAAATTATCAAATACTGTAAACTGAGTTTAAGGTAGTGTACCTGTAATACTTTCGCAACATTTTGGATCTCACGATCTTCCACAATGTTGACCAAGGTTTCCTAATGAAAATCATTAGGAAACCTCCGTTAACACTGTTAAAAATTCTTTATATCCGAAACGTTGCGGATTTATTACAGGTCCACTACCTTGATTGGTGAGAATTTTATCCTCAGTAATATCAGGGACTTGTTGAACACAGGAATCAAGTAATTGCTTAATTTCAGTAAAATATCAAACCAAAGTACAAAGGTTAGTCTCTTTCTAAGAAATTAAACACAATTACCTTTCTCAACCTTTTAGACGCAAAAATATACCGACACAAAAATTACCCAATTTTAAATAGCTTACCTAGCACTTTGTACTAAAGTAAGACAGATGAGCTAACAAGAGCTATTGGAGGGCAGCCTAGCTCAACCATTTTGAGTGCTGGATAGATATACTAAATCAATGTTGACTTAATAGTTTGTAAGTTTGAAAGGGTTAGAATCCATTAAACTGAATAGTAGAGTAATGAATCTTTGTCTATAGGCTGATATTATGGTCAAAGAAGCATGTGGAAAGTTTCCAAATAAATGCTGTGGTTGAAACAGAGATACAAAAGATATATAACAATTTCACATTAAAAACTTTCTCAAGATTTCAACAGGAATGACTCTTTGTCTAGAGGCTGATATTATGGCCACAGAAGCTTGTGCAAAGTTTCAAAGAAGTAGCTTCAGCTGAAACATAGATATGACATAGTTGCACATAAAACCTTGATATCTGAACAAAAGCATAATGCTGAAACCCGGGTGACCAGAATAGCCCCCTACTCTATGAATAGTCAAGCTAAAAATTAAAGCACTGCAATATTTTCGGGACACATTTATCTTACAAAAAACTTATCAAGTATTCTTTTTCAACCACATTAATATAATCCTTTCACTACAACATTTACTTGCTTTTAAAAAGCAGATAGTATATCTATTTAGTCAGTGGACCCATAATAGTGCCACAACCTTTCAGAAGAAACTAACCTTAACAGTGTTAACTGAGGTTTCCTAACGATTTCATTAGAAAAGCTCATTCAACTTTGTTAAAGATCATGACTCTCCTGAAATGATGAGGAGCTATTACCAGTCTATTACCTTAATACCTGAAATTCAAAACAGGGGCCAGTTTTATCAAAAAATTTATGATATATCACACATAAATCTTTTCCAAATCAATTCTGTGATACTAGATAAAACAAGCGCACCACCAAATCGCTGACTCAGCGTGAAACAGTTGTAACTGCCTATTAACATATAACAAATGATGTCTACACTTGGCTGTTGGGTGCTGGATAGTTGCTAAATGAAAGAAGTCAAAAAAGGGGCAAATTTCACACAAAATACACAAAGATTTACCCCCTTGACAGTATAGGTTGCTCTTTTGAAAGGGAAAATTTTGTGCCATAGAATGCCTTTAGTTAATCCAGAGATATCACAAAATGTCAAAGTTTTTGATATCACAAAATGTCAAAGTTTTTGCATTACAATAAGGCTATATCAAAGCCTCGGGTTTTCTCCTAAAGCAGCCTAGCTAACAAGCCCCAGGTTGTTGATCATTTACACGATTCCTTATTTACATATTTAACAATTAGAGAATTTTCTCTCTGCAATGTGCCTTAAAAATAAAAGCTTCATGACATCAGAGATAATTGATATCTATTTTACAGAAAGAGTATGAGAAGGTAGTTTGGATGAGGGTGGAAACTACAGAAGACAATTTTGCATGAAACCAACTTAACCAAGGCTATAACACTACTCTTGAAATTCTCTAAAAACAACCTAGCTAACAATCCCCCAGGTTGTTCATCATTTACATGAATCCTTATTTACATACATAACAAATTATACAACTTTTTTTCCAAAATACAATCTAAAACCATTACAGCAACGGGATTTCAGAGTTAACCCTTGTCATGTCAAGCCCGGAATATTCCTACTTTTGCAGGGCTTATGAATGACTAGAAAGCCATGAATGGCTTGAGTCACTCCACAGGCTTGAAATTCTTGTAAAAGCAAATAAAAGTTTTGACTAGGTTTTTAGATATTTTGAGTTCTACTGATGTTGAAAATGATTTTCAAACTTTCAACTGTATAACATAAAGAGAAAAAACTTCTGCCCATAAAATACATATTTTTCATCCAATCAAAATAATTTTGCTGCATGATGATGGGTCACCCAATAACATACCAAAAATCTTTGATTGATATCCATCAGTTATATTCTGAGAAAATGATGTTCAAAGTTTCCACCATATAACATATTGAGAAACGACCTCCGCCCATAAAATACATATTTTTCATCCGATCACAATAATTTTTGGTAGACTGATAAAGGGTCACTCAATGATCATTCTGGTGAAATTTGGTTGATATCCATCAATAACATTCTGAGAAAATGATTTTCAAAGTTTCCACTATATGATATATTGAGAAATGACCTCCGCCCATAAAAATACATGATAAAGGGTCACTCAAGGATCATTCCAGTGAAATTTGATTGATATCCAACAATAAGAGTCTGAGAAAATGATTTTTAAAGTTTCCACTATATAACATATAGAGAAATGACCTCCGCCCATAAAATGCATAATTTCAATCCAATCACAATAATTTTTGGTAGACTGATAAAGGGTCACCCACGGACCATTCATGTAAAATTTACTTGGTATTCATCATTTAGAATCTGAGAAAACTCACTTTTTACCATATTTGGAAATTAGCCTCGCCCATTAAATCCATGATTTTCTTTGGATCAAAATTTCTTGAACAACTTTGAAAGAGGGTCACCCAAGGATCATTCCTGTGAAGTTTGGTTGAAATTCATCTAGTAGTTTCTGAGGAGAAGATTTTTAAAGAAAAGGTATACGACCTCTCGCACGGATGGACAGACGGATGCACGATGGACACAACTCCATGACAATAGCCCAAGTGGCTTTCAGCCAGTGGAGCTAAAAATCAGTTAGTACTTATGTGCAGTCTAATCTTAGTCTATACTACCTGAATTTATTTCACAAAAAAAGGAAGATTATATTTTTGAGTATATCCAGTACTTTAAGCACTTAGATTTTAATGTAGTTTTGCCTAGGTATTTATTTCAGCATAACAAGGGTTAATTAATAACTTCAGAGAAAGTATAAGAAGGTAATGACTTTGTTAGTTAGTATGAATGAGGGTTAAGGCTACTTGCAACTTTTTTTCAGTCATATGTATGCCGCTTAAGCACCTGAGCATGGATTTCAAGCTTCTCATCCTGCATCAAATTTAAGGTAGTGGACCCTTAATAGTTCAGCACCATTTCAGAACTCATTTTCTTTCCAATTGTTGACCGAGGTTTCCTAATGAAAATCATTAGGAAACCTTGGTTAACACTGTTTAAGTTCATTGTGGAACTGTTACGGGTCCACTACCTTAATCCACCTATTGGTAGGAGAATTATGTCAGAAAAAGTCAGTGCCGCTTTAGAAAACCAAACCTGTGACCTGACGATTGTGAGTCACAAAAACAGCAGCTCAGAAAGAAATGAAGATTTTATCTTTAATGCTTTTTGGTGGTTTATCGAGAATTAACGGTAGATTATCACTTGATAATCTCACCGCAAAAGCAGTGAAATTATCAAAATATTACACTCTGCTTTTGTGCATTTCAGCCTATCTGACGTCATCTATGCGGGGCGAAATAAGTGAGGTCACAATGAATGTTGCATAGCAATCACGTGCAAAATGACGCGCTTTACGAATATACGTCCTAGAAATTTCCCATTTTGTCTCATTTTTTCATTAAAGAAATGGAATAATCATTTGTTTTTCGAGTAAGATTGATTAATATTTCTGCCACTCGTGAAAATATAGCTTTGTTGCTCACTCACTGAAATATAAATCGATCTTACACTGAAACAAATGATTATCCTCTATATCTTCCTTATGCTGGGTTTCATAAAGCCAGCTTCAATAAAGCATGAAATACTAAACTATTGTCAGACAATAAAATATGATAATGGTCCGAAATTAAAAAAAATTGCTGACATAATTTAAAGCTAATCAAATCTTACATAATTTTGTATGAAACATTGTGGGAAATGAAGAAATTATTTTTTTCAAGTAAATTTATTCATTTACCACAATGTTTTACTAGCTCTCTTTTCTTGAGAATCTCAAAAAGAGGGATTGTGTCAGAATCATTTAAACTGGAATATGCTTTTGCACTGAAGCAGACTTGCACTGATCTGAGAGTGTCGAAGTATTTACAATACTATGCATCGTTACTCAAAATATGCTACAACAAAATATAAGACATTTTTACACACTCTAACACAATATTGCTTTATGAACCTCAGAAGAGAGCTAAGGAAACAGTCTTCAACTCCAACAATGTTTTTTGTTAAGAAAGACAAAGAGTTTATAACTTTAACCCATTTCCAGATGACTAATATTAGACTGGTCCAATGTCAATGAAGTTGCTGAGGACAATTGTAAGTTGATGAAAATTTAAAAACTTTTGTCTTTGAAAGAAATTAAAATATAATGGATAATGAAGAAATGCCTTGTTACAAGTATTTTTTTCATTTTCAAAAAGTTTTTGATAGTCTTTTTTATCTTGGTTTTCTAAAAGTGGGATTAATTGGGAACGGCTTAAATGGGTAATTCCTTTGAATATTGAAACATTCCTAATTACATTATATTAATGTTTAACTATCAGAGGCAATCTGAAATCAAAGGATTTTTCCAGCAATTCTTTGACAAAAAACAAAAGTATTTCTTTGGTGCAGATGATATGTGATTTTCATTCACACAAGCAGAAGTCTATCAATTAAGGTGCAGCTTTTGTACTGGATTTCCATCAACATTTGAATAGTCTATCAATTTTTGTGCAGCATTTATACTGGATTTCCATCAACATTTGAACTAGTCCATCATTTTGGTGCAGCATTTTTACTGGATTTCCATTAACATTTGAACAAGTCCATCATTTTGGTGCAGCATTTATACTGGATTTCCATTAACATTTGAACTAGTAACACACATATAGATCACAAGTTATCACAGTTTATACCCCCTACACAGCTCGTTGTCTTTCAAAAGCTTGATGTGTTTGAAAGGCTGAAAAATAGTAAAGATGCATGTTTTGAAAATTCATATTTGATCCACTATCTTGAGATTTAAGCCAAATCCAGACACAAAAAATAAAATTTTGGCAAAACTGAATTGAACCTGTGCTTGACATTTCAAAGTATATTACAGGGTCGCAAAACAAAGCCTCTGGTCAGCCTGTGCATCCGCACAAGCTGAGCAGAGTCTTCACTTTGCGGTTTGTAGATATATAAGGTCTCAAGTACCTCTTATTAATGTGTAGGCTACTTAATGTTGTCCCTTCACGCACATTACAAATTGTTGGAAATGCCACACACAAAATCAATTAAAATGAAAGTCCTTGCTTTTTGTTATTTACACTTGGTATTTTGTTTATGAAAAAATATAATATGAGCAGGTGCGCGACATTTCCAACTATTTTAAATGTGCACCAAGCAAAGACTCTGGCCAGCCTGTGCATCTGCACAGTCTATCCAAGGTCTTCAATTTGCACTTTGTAGAAAGATAAGGTCCAAAAGTGTCTTCAGAAATTCAGGCAAACACCTGGTCATGCTATGAGGCAGTAAATGTTGGTCCTTTACACATAAATCAAATTGTTGAAAAAGTCACACACAGGCTCATTTCTTAACTTGTCTGATTCAACAAGAGCTGTGGAAAAGCAAACTAATTAAACCCAACCAGCACTTTGTTGCAACAAAAAATGATTCTAGTTTGAATAAAAGTCCAGTCAAAGTTCTCAGATTTAGTTTTATTTTGACCTTGACCTTGGACCTACATGAACCAAAAACAACAGGGCACCGTTTTTTTTCAGTCATGGGTCACAATTGTATTAAGATTCTTTATTCTAGGTCACTTCATTCCTGATTTAATGTCCGGAAACTGTTTTCAGACAGTTTGATTGTAATCTTGACCTTTGACCTTAATGATTCAAAACAATAAGGCACTTGGAACTTGAGAAACAATTGTGTAAAGAGTAATGGTTTTGTGGCAATTGGTTCTTGTATTATAGTCAGGAAACAAAACATAGAGATAAAAAAGAATGCTTTACCTTTATAAAATGCAGCTGTAAATGTAACATTTGGCACTAAATCCTTGATTTGTTGTATAATGCTGGATTGTTCCGCTAAATCAGATCGCGTGTTCCAGATTGTGACTATGTCATCTTTTTCACGCATACTAACACTCACACCACTGATTTCATCTCCTTCAAAAATAAATCCCTTTTGTTTTTAATAAAGAAGGAAATTAAATTTGATACAATTATGATATGCAGTAAAAGCATCAAATTGCAATACCAAAAATCTAAAGGGTTAAAATGAACCCCTGGAAGAAAAGGGATCAAATATGATTTTTGAGAGAAGAATTACTAGTACATTTTTCTGGATGTCAAATTAATAGATAAGTTATGATATTGAGGTTGGGAGAATTTCACAGAAAACAAGAGCCATGTCGGACATAGCCATCCCCCGCAGTGAAAGCTTGATAGTAAACTGAAGCCTAATAGATTAAGGATTCTATTGTACTTTAAGAAATTAACCCCCTACAAAATCTAAGTCTTTAAAATAACAAAGGGCAATAACTCCAAAATAATGCAAGCAAGAATTGTAGTTCTTGTGCACTGCACTTCTCCTCCATGAGACCTATCCACCCATAAAGTTTCAAGTTAATAGCTTTAATACTTTAGGAGATATGCTCCGGACAAAATCTTAGTCTTAAAGATATCAAAGGGCAATAACTCCAAAATTATGCAAGCAAGAGTTGTAGTTCTTGAGCACTGCACTTCTCCTCCAAGAGATCTAGCCACCCATAAAGTTTCAAGTCGATAGCTATTATACTTTAGGAGATATGCTCCGGACAAGTTTAGTGACAGAACCTCAGAATATATCCCCTTGCCGAAAATGGTGGGGGATAATAAAGTGCGTCATTTTTCACATAGGTTGTATGATATCAAAAGCACCAAAATCCGGCTTAAGATGACGTATGACATCATAAATGGGCAGAGTTATCTGTATACACAGTAAAAGGCATGACATATGAATTTTATTGCAAAAAGAGTTCCATGTATTTCTTTTCATTACATATATTCGTTTTACGTCATTGTGTTAGAATTGCCCCTAACACATGTTTAAATTTGTTGGAAATGTCATACACAGGCTCATATGGTTTCTTACTGGATGAACAGCTACTGAGTCTGGGCATTGCAATATATATAGGATCTGTTATGAGATTATCTAGAATTGAAAAGTTATAATCTAGCCTAAAAATTCTCAACCTTGAAATCTATGATTGAAAATGCTTATGAATACACAAATTGTATCCCATAAAGAATTTGGAGTAACAAAGCTAAATTTGTTTCCCAATTATGGCACAGGTGATATTAAAAGTAGATGGAAAATTGGTCAAAGTTTTTTCCAAAATATTTGAGCAGAAAGCAATCAGTGTAGGCTAAAATCAGACTACACTTATTGTGCAGACTCATTTAAAGGTAGTAGACCCATAATAGTACCGCAACATTTCGGAACTTATGATCTTTCACAATGTTAACCGAGGTTTCCTAATGAAAATCATTAGGAAACCTCGGTAAAATTGTTAAAGTTCATTACTTCTGAAACGTTGAGGAACTATTGCGGGTCCACTACCTTAATCTATACTATCTGTCAAAACTTTGTGAACGGCGAGATTATGCTGTGATCAGTATGAGAAGGCAGAAGGGTAACTGTTACAGCCTACCTTCAACAAGAAAATCTGTTAAATGTTCCCCTATCGCTGCCAGCAGCAACTCTTTCCATACTTTGGACTGAAAACAGAAGAAATAGAGAATAATCGTTTGTTTCAGTTTTCAGTGTAAGATTAATTAATCTTTGATTGGTTGATAAACAATGGTGATATTTTCATGGGTGAAAATTTGTTTATTTGAATGGGGTTTCAATAAATTTTCATCAGTTATATTGCTGAAGCTTGAGTACCTAACCATGGAATCCTGGTATTTTTACTTTTGGCCTGTGACCTTGAGCTTTGAGCCATCTGAACATTTCTTTAGCATATAAATATATATCATATCTTCTCATTATTGACAACAATTGTGTCAAGTCTTTAGCTTCACTGGCCAAAGACCAGCGACCTATTGTCATGGTGGAGTGTCAGTCGTGTGTCCATCTGTGTGTAAACTTTTTTTCTTTAAACATCTTCTCCTCCCAAATCAATACGTGGATTTTAATGAAACTTGGTAGAAATTTTCCTTGGGTGACCCTCTTCTTAAATTGTTCAAGAAATTTTGATACACCCTAAATATGGGTGTGGCAGGGCGTAGCATTTGTTCACATTACAATCTTAAAACATCTTCTCCTCCCAAACCATTGGGCCAATTTTGATGAAACTTGGCATAAATGTTCCTTGAGTGAACTTTTACTTAAATTGTTCAAGAAATTTTGATTGACATCCAAATGTGAGTGTGGCGGGGCTGAGCTTTTTTTCACATTGAAATCTTTAAAAATCTTCTTCTCCCGGACCATTGGGTCAATTTAAATGTAATGTGGCATGAAAGTTTGTTGGATTACCCTTAACTTAAATTTTTCAAGCAATTTTTATTGACCCCTAAATATTGGCGTGACAGGGCATGGCCTTTTTCACATTTAAAATCTTCTCCTCCAAAACCATTGGGCTGATTTCAATGAAACTTGGATGTTTCTTGGGTGACCCTTACTTAAATTGTTCAAGAAATTTTTATTGACCACCTATATGGGTGAGGCTGGGCAAAAGTCTGGGGTTATTAAAGCCAGTGGAGCGATATAGGCCTTTTTTTAGGTCCTTTTGGGCCTTTTCTTTTTGAAATCCATTCAAACAACATTGGATGGGCTTACAAACGGATTCACCTCACATAGGCTGGATAAAAAGAAAGATTGTTCTGTTGGGTTTTTTTAACAAAAATGAGACAAAAATGTATAAATTTAGGTTGAATTCTCTGGGCGCTTGACATTTTGAGATTTCCTTACAACATCATTTGTTAAATGACTCAGCTAAGATGATGTCTATAAGATTTTTTAAACCAACCTTTCATATTAAAGAAATTTGGTTTAAAGATGTTTTTAAGGAATGGGTTATCAACATCAAATACAAATATATCTCATACTCCTTTTTGCCTACAAAGGTGTTTCTAAAATTTGAATGAAAAAAATGCAATGTGGAAGAAAATACTTCATAAAAGGATAAAATTACTTGTTACCATATTTTGTCATGGACAAAAAATCTCAGGCCTGTACAGAAAAAATTTGAAAGCATCATAATAGTAGAAGATCAGCAGCAGTTATAATAAAAAGAAGACTAACTGTATCCCATTTGTGACATTTCATCCTCCAATTTCCACCATTACAATTATCTTTATCTTCCCTGAAATAAATAAATAAACCTATATTTATTACATTTCTATTGTGGTACTACTTATTCTTCTTGATTGTGGGAAACTGTCACACAAGAAAGGACTACATGACTGTATCAGGGAACTTTGGAAAATAGGAAAATGAAAATTTGAACAAGAGGACCAAGATGGTCCTAGATCGCTCACCTGAGTCTCTTTGACCCCTGGGACATCACATTAACTAGATAGGCAGATGTCAAAAAGAAGAAATTGCCTAAGATCAATACCATGGAACGTTTTCAGCGAATAGCAAGACAGATATGCCTGCTTGCTTTTTGATTCTATGTAAAAAGGGATGCACCCAGCTGGACCCCAAATGAGGCCCCAGGGTCTTGATATGACCAAACTTGGAAGAGGTCCATAAGATGATGCTACATACTAAATATGAAAGCTGTCTGCCTACTGGTTTCAGAGAGGATGATTTTTGAAGGTTTTCATATTTTCACCCTTTGTGCTCAGATGAGCTGAAAGGGATGCCCCCGGGTGGAGCTCAAATATGACCAAAGGGTCTTGATATGAACAAACTTGGTAGGGGCCTACTAGATGATGCTACATACCGAAAATGAAAGCAGTGTGCCCTCTGGTTTCGATTAAAGAAGATTTTAAAAAAAAATCGCTCTTTGATTCTTTGTAAAAAGGGTTGCGCCCGGGTGGAGCCCAAATATGATCCTAGGGTCTTGATATGAACAAACTTGGTAGAGGTCTACTAGATGATGCTACATACCAAATATGAAAGCTGTCTGCCTTCTGGTTTCATAGAAGAAGATT